>CM076661.1:15298583-15387346 GCA_038496675.1 Rachycentron canadum
ATAAGAGACAGATATATATATATATATATATATATACACAATATATATTTTTACAGTGTTTCACACTACTGTAAAACACACACAAAACTAACTTTTACTGCTAAAAACTGAAGTGTGATTTTATGTAAATCTGCTTAGAAGAAGTACAGATAGACAAAGCAAAGTCAAGAAGTAAAGTGTCCTTAACCTCCATATGTATATTCCTTACTAAGCTGACATGACCAGCATTCAGACGCATCACTGCACACATCTAAAGAGTTGTGTGAGCCTCCTGAGACGTCCTGGGTCATTTGTCAGTTCAGTGGCACTGGGGGTGCCATCACTCGCAGTACATCTATTACTTTTTCATCTGAATGGGAGGACAGCTGAGCAGGATTTCACAGATCGATTCCAACACTACACTTGGGCAACATGTTCAGACAAGCTTATTAATATTTAACACACTATTATATATTCCTCTACCATCCTAAATACTTTGAAGCACTATCAAAGGTGACTATGCTGGTGGTGGCGTGGGGCAGCTGAAGCCATAGCATACGGAAAAGACACAAGCTTTATAGCTGGATGAATTATTAACTGTTCTCACTGTTTAAAGTGAGGCGAGGCTGCAAAGACACTTAACGGCAGCATGCTCAAACCATGTCCGAGCTGAGGATGTGGCAGGCTGTGGAGTTACATAAGCTACACGGTGCAGGCTGGAAACAAGACACAATGATGCCTTCTGATCAAACGAGGCTTCAGCTGAACTTGTAATAGCGTAATAATATATGGGTTGGTGGAGCGGAAAATTAAATAGATGTTGATGCAGCTTCATGAGTAGAGGGGAAAGCAAAAGGAATATGTGTCAAATTATAAATAAATGAATAAATAATTATTAAAGTAGCTCCACATTGGTAATAGGTGATAATTCTGTGGCAGAGTGAGCTGCTGGGTGTGTGAACCTGAATGCTGAGTGACTGCGCAGCATGTAATTCATCTCAACATCTACACCTTAACCTCCATCGCTCACACCTTAGCTTTTGATTATGATGGCAACCATATGTCAGACTGTCTGTTGTCTATGCAGTGCAAACGGAGTGCCATCAATCCTTCGCTCCACAGTTGACTCTCCTTACAGCATGATGCATGAGCCATTTACCTGCTACCATTAACAAGGAAGTGTTATTAGCATTCTTGATGCAGATGCTGCCTGAAGATGTCAACCCGTTACTTGGGTACAAAGTGGCACACTGATGTATAAGCCTCATCTGTCGATAATCTTAAACATATGGCAGTGTATATAGCTACTGAGTGCAATACACTGATTAGCTATGATGCAGCGCAGCAGGCAAACAAAAGCTGTGGATCACCACTAATGGACTGTGTCTCCCTCTCTCTCTCTCTCTCTCTCTCTCGCTCTCAGATCCACACCACATTTTGCTGAGGCAGGTGTGTGATGCTGAAACACCATTACTGCCGTCTTAACGAGAGCCCTGTGTGTGTTTCCCCCCTGTGGTGGTCCCAGCAGGGCCTTATCTGGGCCTGCGCCGTTGGACATGCTAGATGGGAGAGATAACCTCCATCTGTCTTCATGACTGTCTGGCCTTTATTGCTTTAGGAGAAGTGTTGCTTCCACGAGCTCTTCCCCTGCTTTGCCAGGAAAACCAATATTTGTTTCTGTGTCTGGTCCTGCGTGATTTGTAACATGGTGGTTTTACATTTCTGGTCCTGTATAGGTAAATATAACGTGCTTGTCTTCATAAAGGGCAGGATTCAAGATAGCATAGATTAATCATGAACTCCTCTAAGCCCATCAAGACTTTATATTGGTTTGTGAGCATCATATGATGTTGAAAAAGATTTGTTACTGAACTTTAGGGCAACTTGCAATGTAAGCATAAAGAAGAGTCTACAGCCATGTTAGCACCTTTTTATACACAGTGGTACTTTGAGCTGCATACATGTCAGCACGCTAACATTCTCACAGTGACAATGCCAGCATGTTGTTGTTCGGAAGATATGTTTACCATGCAGATGATTTTAGTATCGCAAGCATGCTAACATTTGCGACAACACTAAACACAATGTACAACTGAGGGTAATAGGAAAATCATTCGTTTTGCAGGTATTTGTTCATAAAACAAATCACTGAGAGGTGACATGGCTGGACAAAACGTCAGGATATTGAAGTAGGGTTGGGTGATATGACTTCAAATCAATACCACGATTATTTGATTTTCACCTTGATTATGATTAACGAACAATTACTTTGGCAGTTATCAGTCAGCCGTGCACTCTTTCCATTCAGAAATATGATTGTTTTCCAAGAAATAAAGGAAATTGATGATGGTACCTTTGGTTACTGAAATTGATTTTCTGCAGTCTTTTTGCTCAGTGTCATCTTCACTGACACCAAAATAGCACTCAGCATTCTTTTAAGGTACAGGATGCTAGATTAGAGGCTCCGTATTTGCACTTTTGTCCTGGCTTGTGTTATATATATCACCAGCTTCACCTTAAGTGAGCTTGGACTAACATTAGTTGGATGGGGCAGAAGTTATATGGGTAGTATATTTTTAAGGGGGAAGTTCACTCTTGCTGAGTTTGGCTGCATACCTTAGTTAAGGTTTGAGTCCTTTTTTTAAAAAAAACTGTTTAAATAAAAATGTTATACTGTCGACTTTCCTTTTGATTTACTTCTGAATTTTTTTTTAATCTCCATGCTTCAATTTGTCAGTGTTTGCCATCACTGACTCTGACAACTACTCAGTTCCTCCATTTTATTCAAACAGTTGATATTGCCATATAGTCTTTTGTTACAGCTGCCTTCAGGGACGACAGCTTTGAAATTGGTGACAGTTTAACAGAGGCTTGTTTGTGCAAATAAATTTGTTGTTTATAAGTATGCAGAAAATGTGGGAGAATATATTCAATTTTAATGTCACAAACATTGCAGAGGTTTTTGTAATCAAAGGATTCAACAGGCTGTAATTCAATTATTCAGAGCTGAACATATTATACGTTCACTCCCTTAGAATTAATTAATTTGCTAAAGCAGCCGAAACAAAACATCAGCTCTCTAGTTCTCCATCCACATTATCTGAAAACATCAAGCTTTTTATCATTTATCCCATTCCACCTGATAGTAGAGTTGATCATCAGTTAAATGAAATTGAACTTTTGAAACAGGACAGAGAAGGAGTTTGTTGTGTTTACATGAAAGGATAATTCAGACTGACTTAAGAGATACAAGCTTATAAAAGAAAACCAGCAGATTCATGCGTATACTTATCAGTTGTATAAACTTCATACAGTCTTTTGATCATTGCAATGCGTTGTGTGTTTGTGTTGTGTGTGTATTGACCTGCTGCTGCAATTGCAGCATGAAGACAATTGAATAATTGGGTCAGCAATCTCGGTTTATCAAAGCTACATGCAAAGGAAATTGATCATGTCCTTCCTTCCTCCAATACTCCCTGCTATTACTATTGTCTTTCATTGTGCAGAACATCTGAATCAGTTTTGACAAACAAGCAAATGCTGCTGCTTCTTCTTACACTGCATGCCTGTTTTACTTTATTGAGTTGCCATAATATGAAAAGCACTCTAGTGCATGTTTTGCTCGTTCATCCATTCAACCCAGCAGGGGTCCCTCACACTGAGTCTCACAGAAGTTTGGACTGAGATAACGAAAGAGCCCATTGTGAAACAGCTGTTGTACGACAGCAGTAAAGGAACTGAATTCTCTACTCTATAATACCCCCCATAATCTCTCTCAGTGCATGAATAAACCATCAAGCTAGTACTCAAGCAGATTTACTATCTAATGCAACTTGATTAAGTTGAATGTGGCCTCTGAACTATTGAGAGCTCAGAACAGAGCAACTGGTGTCGTTCATCTCTTTGTCCTCAACTATAAAGGGGTGCTAAATCATAATCTTGACATTTAGACCTCCTAGACCTCTCCTAATTCTTACCTTAGTCTTAAATTATAGAGGAAAACCACAGTATAGGTGGCATTTAATTTGCTCCACTTCTAATAATTTCAAACACTGACTTTTTCTCTCATAGCATCAAAATAACATTATTCTCCTTTAATTGGCTTCACAACTTTTTGATGTCATCTACCTTTCAAGTTCAATTCAGTTATTTAAGCTTTAACAGAGAATGAAAAAATACTTAACTTTACAGGATAATGCTGATGCTTGTCATAAAATGAAAGATCTTTTAATCATTTCCATGAATAAATAAAACATTCAAGCTTTTGAGACAGTGGCGTGGCAAGGATAAAACACAAAACTCTAGTATTCGTGACTGGGATTAATGACTAAATCAGGTTTCACCATGAGAATATTTTTCATACTTCTCCTCTTGTCACATTCTCTCTCTCACACACACTAAACTTTAACCCTGAGCAGTGGTTCATCCTGATGAGCTGGGGAATGAGGTTGACACTGGTCATCTTTTATCATCTGCCCAGTTGATGGTCTGACGCCATAAAAGGTGCTATCGGACAGACAGACGCTACAGAGTCACTCACAGTGACGCTGGCCATTTATTTCCTGGACCTTAAGCAATTAGTCAATAAATTGATTAGACAACTGACAGAAAATTAATCAGAAACTATTTTACAATCAAGATATTTTACCAGGAAAAACATGTTTTTTTCTCTCTCTCACAAACACACACACACACACACACACACACACACACACACACACACATTGACGACCACTCAACGCAACCTAGGTAAAAGCATTCCATAGGATTTCACAACAGAAGCAAAAATGCCACTATTTGTGTGGCAATGTGAAATAAAAAGAGAGTTTTACTGTAGAAATAACAACTCCCATCAACAAAGAGGAGTAACTGATCATGCATCAAGAACAATGTGAGAAATTCTTTGAATTACACTCTACAATAAAAACCTGAGTCAGTCAAAGCTTCAAAGAGAGCTACAGCTGATGTCTCACTTTCTGTGTCCTTGAAAAGATGAGGGTGGTAAAGTATCTGCCCAAGCATATTTCTATGTACTAGCAAACTATCACAATCAGCCAAAGGAAGGCTGATAAACAGTGTGAGGGAGGATTTCCATGCTGTTTTTCTGATTATTATTTTGAAGGCTGGGCAATGGAGGAATGGCCTTGTCTGTCCCTCAAGGCATAAACATATTCAATTATATTCAACAAATGGCATTTGGCTGGACAGGAGAGTCATGGTTTGGCTGCCTGGTGGAGATGGGTGCCCTGATGCACAAACCCAAAGAAAACCTTCTGGTCAGAGAGATCAGCTTGGCAAAAGAAGCAACAGAGAGTGGCAAGTACATATGGTAGCATCTAGAGCAGAGTGTGGCCAAGACCTGTCTGAAAGGTCAAAGACAGGTAGGAGTCAAACAAGAGAAAGTTTTTAATTCAATGAGAAAAGTCCACTAGCAATGTTTTTTCGTTTATCATTGGTGACAAACACTGCAACATGCTTCATCTATCTGCCTCAGTGCTGAGCCCAGTAACTGTACTAAACTAAAACACTGATACCAAACACACACCCAAAATAGGCATGTCCACAAGCTGTCACCAAGGCTCCCCAGACATAGCATGATGGTGCCTAAGGCAGCTGGATACTGTGGTGAATCAAGAGTATATAACATTTTGACTGTTGTGTGATGTGTTGAAGATGTTTGCATCATTTGTGGCTTTATTGATGCATTTGAAACAAACAAACGACCCTACAATAGTGGCATTTGGCATTTCTTTACATTTAATAATTTTGATTTTTTTTTTTATTATACACCATTTTCTAATAAGGAATCATTTAAAAGGTGTTGCATTTGTAACCAATGAAATTATTAATAAATTATTTATGAATTATATACAAAGCAATTACAAGCCATTAATGAGTAAACAACCTTTGGGTTCCCTTGAGTGGTTGGACCAATTACTTTATTAACATTTACTACATTATTAACTTTACCTGATGATTGTGTGAGTGTGTGTGTGTGTGTGTGTGTGTGTGTGTGTGTGTGTGTGTGTGTGTGTGTGTGTGTAAGTATGACATGCTTACTTGTTAATTCTCTCCATTTGCTGTTTTTTCCTGTGTTTTCTATCTTTGTAAACTGAATATCTTTGGGGATGAAACAAGTCAAGACAAAACAACATATTGATGAAGCTAGTTTTTTTTTTTTTTAATGGCTTGATATGATAATAAAAACATTTCTTAGTCTTTTATGTCTTGGTTCTTCATTGCACACCAGAGAATCAAAGCCATAACAAAGCATGATGTTGGTATTTGTCTTCCTGCTTTCCACTAGTTTTGGCTGTGATCCTGGTTAATCAAATCACAGCTACCCTCTCCAGACAGCCGGCTGCTGACCCGGCGGCTACGGCCGCTCCACGGATAATGTCACTTCCTGTGAAAACCAACTGATTCTGTTACCAGAGATGGTCACTGTTATCCGTCACAGCATTAGCACAAAATAAATAAATAAATACATTAAACTGTGGCAAGTCCTACACAGACCAATATGCTGGCTGTCAGGCGGCGAAAACATTTCTTTCAGTAAGAAGTGATAGTGTGAGTTATCACATCCCTCTGAGCACCTGAACGTCTAACTGTGCAAACAGCAAGACAAATGTTTGCATTGAGATTGGCCTCGGCAAGCTTAATATTTTTCTTATTTTATACAGAAGTGGAAGTGGACATGTCTGAGTGTGTGTGTGTGCGCTTGTGAATGTGAAGACAGTGATAAATGTGAGGACACAAGGAAAATAATAATTGCTGTGTATAAAATAGAAAAAGACATACAAGTGTTTGCTTAGAGCATGTTCAGACAAACAGGTGGACCTCAGTTAGACTCTCCTTGTCTGGTGTCGGAGAGCTCCAGGCTGCTAAATGAGTACCATTTATTCACCATAGGCACTGTGCTAATAATGAGGGCTGAAATGAATGGTGTCGCTTTAGTGTAATTGCTGCAGTGGGAGAAACATGTTCAGAACATCAGGTACAACAACTAGATGGACAACAGGGGAGCCAGAAAAAGATGAGGTAAGGATGGAAAGGAGGAACAGTGAAGTCTTGGTTTGGTTTATAATAAACTCTTGGTCTGAGGCTAAGACTTAAATATTGGTGAATCATAAGGTTGATGTCACTGATGCAGATAGACCATACATACTGAATCTAAGTTATCTCCAACAGAGTCTGTCTCAGTTAGGGGGAGATGGGATTTTTCTCTCAGCCTTATGTTGTGATTTGAATCTTGTTAAATGTGCCTTTACTGCAAGGGTATGTATTAGAGCAGGAAAATGCCATTAATTTGTGTGGAAGTCATTATAATTGTATATAATCTAACAAGCAATACATTTATTATAATATTAATATACCAAAAAAGGGCCAAATAATGTAATGCACTATCCTCATAATTACCTATAATTGCCTTGAAAAAAATGATTATGAAGATTATACAAATTCCCAGCGACACCAATGAACCTTTAAACTGAATAAATGAAATGTTTTATTTGCACATTTTCCACAAATAGCACTGTCCTTTACTGCATTATCATTGACTGATGATGAGTTTTATTGTTTTTCTCAGAGAAATATCTGTAAATAAAAACATCTAAATGATATTATTTCTGCCCATAAATGCAGATCATTCTACCCAAACAACCTCCATTAGGAGGAAAAGACAGCTCAAAATGTCAACTAAAGGCAAAACCTGGGGCCTGAATCTTAAATGCTGTGAAGACATGGCAATAACCAAAGGCAGCTCAGATGAGCATTTTAACATGTTGACTGTTGCTTTGAAACTTTTAAAGTCAAGGGGACAAAAATAGGATTAAACCTCAGTGGCACTTTTACAACTGATATATGGGGAAAGTGAGAATTTTAAATCTAGCTTAAATGTGCTCTCTGTGATATAAAATGCCAAAATGCCAACCTGTGAAAAATCAATACACAGTCACAACTACACTCCACTGGTCAACTGTGGAAAAAATTGTACTGAGAGTGAAACACAGGGGGATGATACTCAGACAAGTGAGTCAAGAGTGTAACTGAAAAAAGACAGAAATGATACATTCTCTATTCTTAGCTGCTGATTTTAATCAGCTACAGTATACACATGCAAACATCCATATATACAGACTGAGCACGTTCAGGTTTGTGCAGCAGTCTGCAGTGTTTACTGAGGAGCCACAAGCAAATTACATAAAAGCCAGACACTAAAACACGGGTCATTTTTTACTGAACAGGAACAATGTCTCCAGAGTCTTTGTGTTGACAGAAAATATTCCTGACATGTACAAGTTTATGCAGACAAACTGAAACAAAGTCTGAGATGAGTTTCAACACCAAGTCTAGAGACCTGCTTGAGACCATTAGAGCACAGCACGACGTTTCAGATTGCTATTTCTCACTATCACCTTCATGCACACACTCACAGATGCACACACACCCAAGCACAAATACTGCCCGACTTTGTTTGGACTATCCAGCTGGTCAACCACGCTACAGATTTCAGATGAGCTTTTACAATCACCCTGTTCTGTCACCTTACAACCCCAATTTTATCTAGATATTCCATGGAGGCAACTAGTATTAGCATGCAGGTAGAGGGCTGCAGCTTTCGCCTCAATTTCCTGAAGGAAAATAAATGCCTTTTTCTTTTACTTTCTTTCACTCCCCTTCTTAAATGTACAGCACATGCACAGTCACATATAAAAGGTGCAAAGTGAACCATTGTAGCATCAATACAACTTAGAACACTTGCATTAATTGAGACATTAAAGGGATAGTTCAGGTTGGTTTAGAATATTTCCTGTTAAAAAAAAAAAAATTCAGTTTAGCTCTTTCTGATTCACTCAACTGGCCTGTAGCTACAGCATTGCATGATACTGTACGTTGAAAATATTCAAAATGAAGCACACATTTAAACATTGGATTGCTTCTGAGGGTAAGTGTCTTAAACTTATTTTTTCGGCTGTCACCTCGCACAGCAGCATATCGCTCAGCTTTTGTGCAGGTTCTCCTGCTGCTTCTCATGGCAAAAATAAACTTCCAGATGCCTCTTGTAGTTCACAAAACTATCACTTAAGTTAAGAGAAGAATAAGCAGCAAAGAATAAGACAAAGAATCAAAGAAGGCAAAAAAAAAAAAAAAACACTAACATCCGATTTACAACAAAAATTGGAAAGGCTTTCAGAAAATGGGTTCCTCATTTCATGAGCTAACACTGGCATGACCTACATGACCTACAATATTGAAAGTTCATTCTTAACCGTGGGAAACAGTAGTTCATATCTGCCAAAATAAATTGTGTGATATGATTGGAAGCTTCTCAGAGATATGAAATGTACCTAGGAAGAGGAACTTGCTTTCACATCAATAATTTCCTGAATCAAATCTATCAAATGGCGGCATTAAAGATAAACAGTATGTACATCAAACTTATCACACCAAAACACTGTCATATTTTGCTTTGAAACTCCAAAAACACCAACAGTACAGGATCTTAAAATATAACAATATGATATAACAGATGCTGTGACAAGCAAATGGTATTTTATTTAATGACTGAAATTATTTCTATTAGCTGATTAATTGACGACAGTTATCATTTCAGCGCTTTTACTTTCATTTTCAATCATATGAGCATTTAAAAATAATCCATGTTTAATGCCAAACTTCTTTCCCCAAGTATCTGCACCTCATTGCTTCCTACACAATTGCTTTTGTGTGTCCATCTGACTTTACGACTTTAAAGCTATAGCTCTGAGTGTCTGAATGGAGTGCACAGGTCTTCAGCATGAGTGTGAAATGGACCAACTCCATCTGCCATTAACAGAGACGTATGGTATAGCCTGTGAACTCATTGTCTGCTGATGAGTGCACCAGAAAGCCACCACAAAAAAGCATGTCTGTGTGTGTATGTGTGTGACTGCTGATGAATGTGGAGACAGAGACAGAGGATGCAAAAAGAAAGAATTAAGGGGAATGAAAGGTCTGTCAACACAGCAACCAAAATGGGACCACCTCCCACCTCTTTCACTTCCTGCCACCGTCATTCATCTATTAATGAGCAGCTTGGAGTGGAGTGACTCAGCGTTAAATCAAAGCTTACTCCCAGCTCGCTCATTATGTCAGGGACAAGCTGGGACAGACCGTCCACATAGACCAGCTGTTCTCTAGTCAGACACTGTATAGTTCAATGACAGTCTTTACTAAGGAATGAAGCATGCACTCACAAATACATCCATGGGCACGTCGATGTGCAGCACACACACCTAAAGTACAGAGCGATGGGATTTTCACATTTTCATACACATGGTGAAATGGGTCAAAAGTTGGTGAGCACTCCTATGCAAGCTCAGTGTTATTGCTGAATTATGTTTTGACCCCGCAGTGGGTATCAAACTGTGCTGTCCTAAATCTACTAAATGCCCTGACTGGTCATACTGTTTTCTGACCCTGACTTGACACAACTTTGAAATGCCCGTGAACCCCTCAGTCAAGCAGCTACTTCATTAGGCCTTATAACTGCCTTCTATCTGCATAGGTTAACAATGTGGCTTGATAGGCAGTTTCATCTGAATGCTGTTGCCAACTGAGTTGTCCAGCCACCATCAATGTTTTTCCAGTCGCGCTTGTCTTTCAGTAATTAATAACCCCTGTTGTATGAAAAATGTTTCCATGCATAAATGTTGTTCTTTGATCTGTCTTCAGATCAATATGAAAGAAAAGTCTACTGGTGGACACCCTCTCTGCAACTGGAGTTTTGTTGAGTTGAGTCCTGGAGCCACCTCGCTCTTTACCTGCACCCACACACTCATCACAGGCCTCCAAAGCAAGTTATATACACTTCTCTCTCCTCCTCGTTCATCTCTCTCTGCATTTCACCACACTGACAAAATAAATTGATTAGCACTCGCCTGAATCCTTTCTGCCAGAACTCACAGTGGGTTTGTGGATGTGGATGATGGTGGTCGTCGCCAGGTAATGAGGTAAATCGTATTTCTGCTATCAATCAAATAAAAGTACAGATATGGCCATTGGCCAATCATTTCATCATCATGTTTACGGACATATGATTGGAAATAGCCAAAAATAAAACAGTAGCGAGAAAACAAATGCAGTTTTATTAGAAACTACAAAATTCTGAATTAGAAACACATTTTCACAAGAACCATTTTATGTGCTTGGAAAGACTATTAGTGTAGGAGACAGCTGCTCATAAAAGGGAACAATCCTGGGAAAAACAGGCTGGGTGGCACCACTAGCCTTTATCCAGCATGTTACCATGACTGGGCTAGAGCCTACTTTACCAACAACACAACCTGCCTGTAACAACAGCAGCAGCATCAGTTTACAACGTGACAGCTAACAATAATGTGCTAAGATAAGTAGCATATTGCTGTAACTGGCAGCAAGTGAACAACCAACAAACCTACATGTGAGTTGCAAATAATGAATTGCACAAATATCTTACCACAACTCATCTCCACTTAAATTCAGTGTTTTCAAAATGTCTTGAGGCACTATATCATGAATATTCAGCTGAGCTTCACCTTGACCACCACGTCCTACTTTACAGATCTCAAGTGCACTGTAAGAGATGTTCAAAAAGTAGAGTTTATGCTTCTGTGTCATATTTGTTTACAGTCAATTTGGTGCCATGGAGGTCTGGTTGTACAGAGACAGAGGCCCTTAAGGACGAGGCTGTGTCTCAAAGCTATCCAATTCTTGTAACTTTTCACTGGGTACACCTTGATGGAGCTGGAGGGAGAAGAGGAGAGAGCAGGAGAAAATGTGTGTGTATGTGTGTGTGTGTGTGTGTGTGTGTGTGTGTGTGTGTCCAGTAACACTAGTTACACTAACAATAGAAAGTAGAGGAGGCTGAGGAGGAGAGATAGTGCCATCAACTACAGCAGTGGAGAGTTTAGAAAACATGAGCTACTCCCCCCACTGCCTCCACACGCACACACATGCACACTACACACATACAGACACACATCCATCTGTCTTGCTTTCACCATCATAATGCTCTCTCTTGCAAAAACAGTCCATACGTTTTATTTATGCTTTGAATCTTTCTCATGCAGTTGCAGTCTGTCTCTCTGTAGGTGTCCCTTTTGCTGAAGATATATAAAAAACATACAGAGTTGGCATCAAAGCCTCTAAGAACTATCACAGAGACGGGCTGTCCTTAGTTGTCTCACTTTGCTACAGATTCATATCTATAACTATAAGTGCTAGAGGACACATCGTGCACACATGCACTGACTGAGTGCGTGTCTACGTACAATGTGCATGTGGCCACATTCACAAAAGCAGGCTGGACACACCTAGAGGGAAAGCAACAGCTCGCCCATTAATTACACAGGCTAATAGAGCAGCTGCTCATTCACTCCCTTGTCAGTGAGATTCACAGCAGGACAGGGAGGCTGAGGCAGGACATGAAGCATTAAGATGGACGTGCTGTGATTCCAGACAGAGGCTAACTAAGGTAAAGAGAGGAGCCATTATACTGATGTAGTTCAGGGACTTCAGATGTGTCTGGACAAGGATGTATCAGAAACTTCACAGACTGGGGACACAAGGAGTGTTAAGGATGCTCTTAAGAAGTTAAGAACCTCCCCAATTTGAAATGTTGTGATGTTCTTGTGAGGGCTTTAAAGCAAAATTTCCTAATAGTTTGTTATGATTTTCATCTCTTAAACACTTCTGTTGCTTTCTAAATAACATCCCTCTGTATCCCCTGAGTTTTCCTGGCCAACTTGTTTCCATGGCAACGTATCCTCCAACAAACCCCTCCATGTTAAGTTGACACAAAATACAGAGCAAGTGGTAAATTAGCTAATTAAAGTTAATTTGTGTCAATGTAACCCAACAACTCCTGTACGTGCCAGCTAGCTACATTTTAATGATGCATTCATAAACATTTATTCTTTATCATTGAGCTTCATGTTATCCAGATGTTACAATGATTTGATGCTAATGCTCCCACATTGCTGACAATGTTTTTTGGTACAGCTGATTTATTTGATCTTGGCCATAAAATTTTGGGTGGCTATGCCATTGTGCACTAGTGTTAGCTGTGATTTTCATTACCATTTTTTTAAGAAAGCACTGAGGTTTAGCACAAACAGGAGTAACCATCACATGAACTGTTGTTTTCCTGTCATGCCCTGTCCTCGTGTTTTGGACGCATGTTTTACTATACAGCAAAGTCACATGCATCAAATGCGTTGCTGAGTACTTTTGTCCTTCACATGCAAAATACAAGCAAACCTTGAGCGCAGCAATTGAGAGAGTTTGCATGCTCCACCTGAAACATAAAGCATGCCATAAGAATGTTAACTAACAGTGACATTCTTCAATAAGAGTGTAAAATGCAAGACAAAGAACAACACTAGGGACACTTACCTCCACATACAGAACAACACATGGGAATTGTAAATTGATTGAAAGGGTAATAGGAATGTGCATGTGCTGGAGCATGTTATAGTATTAGAGGTTGGTTGTGAGACTCTGAAAGCGGAGAAAAAAAAAAATCGATGAAGACATAAGGCCACAAATACAAAAAAGAAGTGTCCAAATACTGCAAGGGATAATAGAAGGGTTTCCCAGAATGCAACAGTCAGCATGTCTCCTTACAGTACCCTTATGCTGATGGTGTAACAGCATAAGTAATAAAAGAGACCATAGATCTAAATCCACTTGCTCTTTGTAAGAACACTGCCCTGCTGCTCATTCAGTGGATGTCAACATGTTTTCCATGGCATTATGTTCCAGACAAATATGAGGTTCAAGTGAATCATATAAGTAGAAATTCTTTAAAAAATATATTTGAGGGAAAGTGGCACTGAGCCAAAGATAGGAAGAGATAATAACAGGGAAATTAGGCATGGACATGAAAAATGGCAACAAAATGGTGAAATATTCACACGCTAATTAATGTCTATAAATAGGAATGGTCTGTGGATTTCTGTCATAGAAATGCTGAGTGCTTATAAGCACAAAGGGTTCCACTTATGGCGTACATTAGGAGCAGAGAGACACACTGATAGCAGAGAGACATACTGATAACAGAGAGCGAGTGTAAGATTACGATAAGCCTCGTCCCTCCAGTTTCTATGCACAAGCTTTCGAATGACGGAGAAACAGAAGAGGGGGAGCATGTGAGGGAAGCGTTTCTGAGAGGTGCTGGAAAACTGCCCAGGAGAGGGCGCCCCTTGCCCAATAGAGTACAGTAGAGCAAAGCACACACACACGGACATGGACATGGACAAGCACGGACAGACAGACACTATGCAGCATCTTAATTACATGCACCAGCTAGTCTTTTCATTGACTTCATTTTTCAGATATTCCACCCATCTTAATCCATGCTGTCCTATACTAAATGGTTCAGTTCATGTTAATCCTCAGGCTGACTCAAGCCTTACTCAACGCCACTGTACTCTAATGAGTGTCATCATCCAGTGCCGGTTTTAATTTATGCCATCTGTTTAACATATGCAAATACAACTGCCCTAAATCCAATCAGTGGGTACAAGTGATGCTTATTAAGGATGGACACAATGTATCCACTGACACATACCAGCTGTGTTGCCATGGGAACAGGATGCTAAGGTAGACATTTTAATACAGAAACTACTGGGAGCACTGAGGTTGTTAGCAGCCATGCCTTGCTGAAGTTACTCAGCAAAAGCTGCTGCTTGTATTGCAGATGGAACTTGTGGCTGAATAAATGTCTGAATGAACTCTGGTGGAAACACTTTGACAAAGTCAGAGGTTTGTTGTCACTGCTGTTGCGTATTCCACAGATGTGACATCTACTATGTTGCCTTGACAGCACAATATATCAGACTAAAGATATTTTCAAAGAAGAGATGAAATGGGATTTGTGAGCAATTGTAGTCAAATTGATGCTTCTGCCAAGTTAACATTCACATATATACATAAACTACATAAAAGGATTGCGCTCTATCTCATGCTTGCTAAAATCACCCTGGAAAAGTTTCAGAGGTTCAGACATCCATATTCATAAGGTTATTATAAGGTTATTTTAGTAAGTGTCCACTCTGTCAGAACACCTTGTTCTAAGTCCAGTTGAGAGGTGCACCCCTGGGTCCTTCATATTAATGCAGCGATTGCCAGCTACCTCAATTAAACACACAGCAACTCATTCTGCTGGGAAAGTTAAGTCTTGTAAAACATTCTGAGCTAACATGTGTAAAGCTCTTCACGTACTTTTCTGTAATTGATTGAACTTGCCTGACATTGTTCCATAACAGCAAACCCCAACTATCTGACAGCTCTTTGAATGGGGGAGGGATAAAGTGGATTGGATTAAAACCTGGCCCAGAACTGGTTTACAGAACCTTTATACAGAATGAAAATAACATTAAAACAGCTGATTTACAGGTTCGTCAAGTTCCTTATCTGCTTAAATGCAGATTATCTTGCCTATATGCTCCATCAAACATTAATTTCACGCTGCAAGATGCCGCACGATTTTCAGTTATAACTCGGAGTTCCAACCTCCAGCACCAAAAACTCATGACAAGTTTCCAAGTCTCTCTTTATCACCAAGGTTGCTGTGTCCTTGCTGTTCTGTTCGGCATGAGTCTCACACCTGAGGAGGATGTGTGGTTAGCTCTCTCATCCTGTGTCTAAGACTCAGCTGTCTAAGATAGACATCAGTCTTGCACTGTTTGTACAACAAAGGACATAACATAGCAGAGGACTACATTCGCCACAGGAGGCAGATATTTTTAAGATGACAAACATGGTCATGATTCTGACAAATGAGCGAACCACTGCGCAGGCGATATGCGCTGGAGCAGCATTTGTGAGGTTTTTTTTTGTTAGTGGGATGGATGGTGTGCGGGAGCCCATGTGCATGCAGTCTCGTTGCAGTCGAGAGGTTAGAGAGGTTGAGTCGCCAGAAGTGAACGCACAGAGAAGTAGAAGGAGCCAGTATTGTGAGGTCTGCAGCCAGGTACCTGAGTATATCTCCCTGCTCTTCAATTTCATCAGCAACCTCTTCACACCTGCAATGATGTGAAGAAGCCTGTCATCATCAAGTTCGCAACAACTGCCCCAAAATGTTTCCCTCCCTCTGACATATACAGAAAGTGGAGAAAGTTTAGGCCACACAGAGAAGAGGTAAATATAACAACAGTCAATAGAAATGCATATAGCCAGCAGAGGAGGTATGATGTACAGAGCACACACAAAAACAGGTAGACAGACAAATATGACCCACCCACTGATCATACATTCCCCAACATCACCACCCACTCTTTACTCCCACTGACTGATTCTCTCCTTCCATCTCAGCACTGTGTGTGACTGGTGTGATTAGTGGAGAGAGAGGTGGGGGGAGGGGGCATCTGTTAGGTCCTTACCTGTGTTCCTGTCTGGTAAGATACAGCAATGCTTCTGCAGTATGCCTGGCAACACCTTCCAAGAAACAACAAAGGGGTTGGGGAAAGAGAGGGAGTGGGAGAAGGAAAAGACGTTAATATCACAGCAGGTCAAAGCAGATAAACAAGGTGAAGAAGCGCTGAGCAACGCTGCAACCCACAATTGCAGAGTAGCAATAGTCACCTATTTCTCACACCATTTGCATGAAAAGAAGGTGTCTCCATATTTATCTGAGACCACTCTTCTGCAGTGTGATCTGAGCAGCGGAGCAATAAATGATGTTCCAGGTGTGAATGTATGTGTGGAAGATTCATTTCCGAGTTTATCTCTGATTCAGTCTTCGAGCAGAAAAAGGAGGGTTATAAATGGTGTGTGAAGAAAATGATGATACACGAACAATCCATTGGAAGAGAGTAGCAAAGAAATTAAATATTGCTCTCCTGACGTGGGGGCAAAGGTGGCACTCTAATGGGTCCACTTGTAGAGGCTTTCTCTGCTCCATCAGCAGCTTTGCTATGTCGGGAAGTTGTAGCAGCAAACACAACAGTCAATTACTGAACTACTCACAAGCCTGAGATGATGATACTAATCAATAATGCACGCATACAATCTACTCTGTGAAGAGGTCTCTAAAAATTTTATCTACAAGTTATACATCTTAGCTGCTAATATTTTTCTGTCATTACCTGTCTTCTGTGAGCGAGTGGTTTAAGTCTTACTCTTAGGGAAACACTGCTGAACCATTTTCCTGCAGAATCAAAACAAAGTACCCTGTTTCAAATTCTGTCGTATTTTGTTAATCTCCGCTGTGACACTGAATGCCTGTTCAAAAGGCACAAATATGCAGGATTTCTACTGGAAAGAAACCCAGGGAACATAGAGGGAGATGCACAGGTGACTCAGCAGGTGCTATCAATGTCTCTTTGTCCTTCTGCATCTGACTGACAGGGTCTTTGTTATCCAAAATGACTTTCGTAATATAGACAGTCTACTTCTCTCTCTGGTGTTGAAATTCCTTTACACTTGCGCTTGCCAGTTATCTCAGGCTCCTCCGTCTCTCTGACGGAATGGAACAAGACCGATCAGATAAGTGTCCCTTTTAATTAAAGAAAAGGAGCATATATAAAAGTACCTCTTGAAAAGAGAGAGAGGGCCAGATATAATAGAAATGAATCCTGATGGCTTGTCTCTGGGGACATTCATTGAGCTATCAACCCACTACATCATTCATACTGAAGGAGGGCCTCAAGCACATTGCATCCAGTCGCATTTTCTACTTTACCCAACTGGCCAGAAATGTCATAAATCACTCTTTTTAGGAGCCACCTGTCTTGCACAGACATATCATCATCTGTTGCACTGAGAGTGATACAAGAAAAAATTCTAGATGTCACAAATTCTCTTAAAAACTGTTCATAGAATTGGTTCTTGCAGGACGCCCAATCAGCTTTGTTATTGTGACTGGTCAAGAATTCGATGGCCTCCCTTGAGTTGTAAAGTCATTGTTATCAAAGGCTGTAAATTGGAGATTGTGTTCATACACTTTTTTAGAAACACTTTATCCTAAATACACATAAAAAGGCATACTGGTAGATACAGGAGTATTAGATTATGCTGTTGAGCCAACATATTGATTGAGCAGAGATAATCCAGGATGTGAAGGGCACATCTGTAATCCATGTGCAGTTTGATGGTACATGGCTGAGCCTGTACGGTTAAGATATTGCTATCCAGTAAAAACCATATTTACTGATTTAGACTTTTTCATATAAGTTGATGTATGAGATCTTTGCCTGAAGCAACATAAACCATGTAAAGCCCTACTGCTTCTCACAAGAGAGTGTAACACTGGTCTTAAATATTGGAATAAAGGTTAGTTGGTGGCCCAAGCCCAAACACAAGGTTATCACAAGTAATGGATATGAGAGTTGGAACTGTGAAGAAGATCTGACTTCAATCATATTGTGTTTCATTGAATTTTTTAGTTTTTGCACCGAATAAATAAACAATTTTCTTATTATAATACTATGGAAACTCTGTTTAAGATATGGGCTCTAATAATGAAACAAAGAATCTTAAATTATTGTTTTGACCTCTGAGAATAATTTGTTAAACTAAATTAGATCCTTCTATCTCATCACTTTTCTCCATGAAAGTATCTGCATGCATGCCCCGTTATCTTGAATCTGCATCAAATGTTACTCAGAAACTAAATGGTTAAAAAAGTAGAAAGTGAGATACAAATAGATGGTTCTGTAGAGATGAGAGATACAATTATTGGTTTGTAATGACTCAAACAGCTGCATGATGTACAGTCATAATTGACGCTGGATAGCTGGCTGGCTGGCTGGCAGAGACTTGCACTGGAGGAGTGTGGAAAACGGACTGTCAGGGACACTTCAGTGTATGAGATACGGAGCTGTCGCTTGCCTATCATTTATGCTTTAAAAGGATTAAAGTCTGCATGCAAGGCATCTAATTTCACATATGAAAATGTGTTATGCATCAATTTGTTTGTCTTTTTAGGCTTATCTTGGGATGAGTACAAGAGAGGATTTATGTCACCATATTTTAACATGGCAGATTTACAAGACACACAAGGACAATCCCATGGACACATATAACTGGGACAAGTGGAAAAAGAAAAACAGTCAAGATTCTGTCTTGATATTTGGGGTATTGGTACAGATTTGTTTTCTTATATCACACACAGGTCTGAAAGGCTGGATTCATTCAAATAACATCTTACAGCTAAGCTGATTTTGTGCTAAAACCAGTCATACATGAAATAAATAACCTTGATTATACTAAAGCTAATAAATTACAATAATCCATTAAAACCAGCAGTTTAATTTGACAGTTTGCAGTGTGCAGTTTTTGTTTCAGTCAATGGAGAAGTACCAAAATGGAAAAAAAAAAAAAAAAACAGATCCTCAAAGACAATCCAAAGTAATAACCTCAGGACAAGAGCCCAATCTTGTGAATGAGTCTTCAAACCCCATTGAATCAGTGAGTTAATAAAAGGCTTCATTTGGCAATGTTGTAGCACCATCAAGTGCCTTCAATAGGGCTGCTTGCCATTCTCTTGTTGCCCAAGGCTGTGAAAAAACAGATTCTGAAAAGATATCATCTCTTCATGAAAGTAGATGTTTCCAACTCTCCATATTATCACTGTGTTACATCTACATTTCTCGTGGCATATGGTCTGGAAATGCACAAGATAATAGTACAGTACACACAGCATTTTGCTCACAAAGTAGACTGGAGAGATTGGCAAGTGCTGCTTGAAGAATTGTTTTTATTTGGATTTTAAGCATATTTATTTGGGAGTGTTATGAAGCCAATTATTCAATAAAACCCATCCATATCTATATCCTCTTGTTCCCCTTGTTTCCTATAAAACAGGAAACAAAGCAGAACAATGTCCAAAAGTGTTTGAACAAAAGGTGTCCATCAGGACAAACCATGACACTTTAGCCACTTTTAGAATGGCTCATCAAATAAAAATGAGATCGCTGGGCCTCTAGGGTAGTGAGTAGCACATCCATTTAAGTTTTACTGATCAGAAAAACAAGGTTTACAGATGTTTTTTTTTTCCCTTTTTTGTGGATGGTTTAAATATAGTCAGATGTCTGGGACATACTGAGCCATGTGGTTCTTTTCACAGAGACATACATTTTAGGAGCACTTGAGACAGGCAAACACAAAGAGGCATCATGGGAGAGACAACCAAAAGCATGCTCACATAACTGAGATGAACAATCAACCAGGCCAACTCAGGTGAGTCACACACCGTTGGAATCGCTGAAGAAACTTTTCTCTCTGATATCAGCTTTGTGAAAATGACCCCAGACATAAAAAGTACTGATTACTTTCCCCCTGAAAGTTTGTCTCTGCAGTGGTTTTGCCTGCTGTTTGATAGAGCCACTCTCATGAGACTGCAGAGTGGGATCAGGAATTAACTTCTTGTGCACAAACATCAAATAGTAGACTTCTTGGTTATCATTTAAGTTATATTTCTCAATAGCAACCACTGTGTGCAGGGACTCTGTTAAGAGAAATGCCTCCAAACAAGTCAAGCTCCATTGCACCAGGTTCATTTGATGGTGCTGCACGTGATCTGGGACTCGGGACAACACAGCCTAGTTTGACCATGGCAGAGAGAGGACATCAAGAACTGCTCTTGTCCCAGTGGTGTTTCAGGATGCTCATAAGACAATAGTCTAAAATCCAATTCATATAAGCACATGCATACATTCAGGCTCCCCACCTGTCCCCACACACTATTTCTGCTGGGCACAGGCAATTATCAGAAGTGGCAGTGTATAATAGGATATCTTGGCGTCTGCTGCTGAGGGCTAGAGTGCAGCTCTTGGTTAGCTGATGGAGATCTGAGAGGACGGGCGGGAAGTGGAGTTACTCCAGTGCATTTCAAAGCTCTTCCTGTCTGCCTAGAGCAGTGTCTGCCCTGTTCTTACACAGTCAAGCTAT
Organism: Rachycentron canadum; assembly: GCA_038496675.1. NCBI lineage: Eukaryota > Metazoa > Chordata > Actinopteri > Carangiformes > Rachycentridae > Rachycentron > Rachycentron canadum. The sequence goes on from CM076661.1 coordinate 15,319,479, forward strand.
CAAATGTGCAGATTGAGCAGAAGATAAGGTTTTCCCTCCACCCCAGCAATATAGTCATAACAGGTACAACACACAAATAGATAAAATATAGATAATAATCTTTCAATATAATATAGTTCAAGTGAACAACAAAATAAACTAAGGCCTCAGAATGAGCGCAGAGTTGAAAACAGCTCTCTGCTACAGTTACAGTAAAGAATTAAAATGTTTTGTTTAATAAAATAACAATATGGTTGCTCTGTAGGTCACACACCAAGAAAATCTGTATTGTAACTAGTGATAGGAAGCACCATATTTTAATATAGAAAGAAAAAAAAAAGAAAGCCCCGTGCTTGACTGCTGCTTATCTTAATCCTCCTCAAGTTCCTCAAGTCTCTCCTTCATGTACATGGTTCCCTTGAATTGAGGGAGCTATATGGTTTTACTGCACCCTGGCTACAAATTTTATTATCATTATCATAAATGTCCTTCCCACAGCGTAGATGAAGGCAATTAAGTGTAATTTTCTTACACTTAATTTATAATCTCACCACTGATTTGTTCCCAAAGGTGGACTGTTATCATGGCATCCACATCCAAGGCCATTGATTCTTCACTTGTACTGCAAAATCATGAGGTGTGGAGTATGCTTAATACTGGTAGAAAGACAACTGCCATTTATGTTAAACAGCTTCAACACATTAGTCAAATTAAAGCACTATGTAATTCTCTGAAGCTTAATCAAATCTCTTACACCTGTCCCAATTAAAAAAATCTGCTGCCTTGATGGTCCTTCATTAGAGTGGGATATTTTATTAAGCCAATATATTCAAGTTCATTGCTCGGTTTAAACGGTCTGGTCAAGACTCGATTGTAAAACAGCTGGGCCTTTCGCCAACAGTAATGGCATTAAGACGTATGCTCTACAAGGGAGACCTCAAGCACACTTGAAAATGTACGAGACCTTGCACTTGCTGTAGTATCAAATTTCAGATTTTGACAGTGTTAACACAGTGGGCCATAGGGGACAAATTTAAAATTCAATTTACACAATGAAATGATTTACCTTTGTCTCCAGTCAAAGACTTTACAAGAGATACAGCTGACAATAGTCAAAGACCGTTGTCTATGTATGTACAGCCTGGTAAAGTCATCATAAAAGATGATATTACAAACTGGGATCAAACTCTCTGTATGTATTTATGTACAATCACAATAGAGAGGAAAGGTTACAGGTAGTGTATCAGCTTGCTAATGGACCCAGTAATGAGTCACATATGACTTAGGGCTATGTGGCAACTATTGATCTGATAGCAACACTGAGAGACTGCAGTGACACCCACCTGCCTGCAATGCAAAGGTGATTAACAGAGTAGATGCATGTGCACAGGTATACACAGACACACGACGATTCACATACTGTGTGAGAGCCAAACTTGGCTCTCATATATTATTAGATTCATAAAGCTCTGTCGCATCCATTCCCTCCATTTCCTCTACAGCCCTGGACTTAAGGCAAACTATTAGAGTGGTAGGGGGAATCAGGGAATGAATAGAGACATAAAATGAGAGGAGCACATACACAGAGGAAGAGGGAGAGAAAAAGAAAGAAGGTGAATGAGAGTGCCTGACTCGCTAAGGTAAGACAAAGTATTTAAGTGAAGAAGAAGAATGGGGAAAAAGCAGAAACACATCCATCACGGTGAGTGGATGAATAAGAAAAGAGCCTGCTAAATGTTTCAACATTTACTTTTAGTGAGACGAGTCTACATTCACCGCTGCTCCTCTCCCCCTGTAGACCGAAATGACATCACCATGCGCATAAATGTAGCGTTTCAAGTTCGCTATGCATCTTCAAACAGATTATGAGAGCCTTATCATGTCACTGCCAAGTACGCAAAGTCCACACAAGCTTCCCATTGATGACTCTGTTTGCTTGGGGCGTGTGCGTGTGTGTGTGTGTGTGTGTGTGTGTGTGTGTGTGTGTGTGTGTGTGTGTGTGTGTGTTTGCTTGTGAATGCAGGCAATTTAACAGCAGCAGTGGAAATAACCTGAAACAAGCTACCTTCAATTCCAAAGTACTTCTGAGAGGAAATAGTGCTGGTTTCCGATCTTTTTTTCCCCTTTATGTTTTGTGCGCAAGTGGTAGCTTTTGATTAAGCTCTCATCTTTTTTTATTTAAAGAAATTGCCCTTCTTCATCTCATACGCATCATTAGGCTTTCATTGAAAGTCTGAGTAGTCGCCTGGTTTAAAGCAGAGGTCGTGATGTGGATGAGGTGAAAGGTGGGGCCCCCTAAAGCTGGTAAGTGAGAAGTAATTTATCTTTCAGTCATATAAAAAATTCTAGAGATGACATGCATTTTTCACCTGCCATCTGGCACATGTCCACCCGCAGGTGCCCTCTCTATTAGGTACAGACAAACTACATATGCCTTATTATTACACACACACACAAAGATACTGTGAATTCCCCTCTCAATGATTTAAAGTAATTACATTTGCAACGGACTGCTTGCTGCCACTACCACTGCTCTATTGCTCTTCTAGCCACCTGCATAATAAATGAACATGGGACCCATACCCAAAATAAAACACACTGTTTCAACCCCATATTGTACATGTCAAAGTGTCATCTAAGCAGCTGCATGCCATCGAAGAAAGACTGGATGACCACTGCTGTCTAAAAGTAAGGACTTTTTGTATCATTGAGTATGATACAAATGCAGCAGAATCTTGGTTAAACTTCTAGCTGCGAGGGTGAACAGCAATAACTCCATTGAGCTTCTAAAGCATTGCAATGAATATAGTCCCCTATTTTTAGCACCTCTGTGATTATGATGTCTGACGATGTGACTGCTGGCAGCCAGCACTTTGTCACTCACAGTGTGTGCTGAGTACTGTGTATTTGCTGTGGATTCGGAAGCAATGCTGAAGCAGGCGTTCCATACAACTTCCCTTGTTTTTGTATTGTTCAATCATGGGAATCTATTAGAGCTGAGACATCAATACTTGCTACTGCACTGAATCTTAAACAACACATGTCGGTGTACAACTGACAGTGATGACAAGCTGTTTGCACAAACAAGTGTTTAACCATTTCTAATCTTGCAACATCCCCAACAATGAAAAGGGCTTGATTCTTTCTCCAGCTATAATCACAGAAATTGTACATATGCTGTTCAATGCCTTGTTCACTGCAAGGTATTATGTAACATGTTTACACAGCTCTGTGGAGTTTTCTTGATTCTTACAAAACCAACAACACATGCAATGCCTTCTTTTGTTATAACGCAAGGAGCTCCACTCTCATTCAAGATTGCCTTCACTGGGCTTGGGCTTTGTCAGACACAGTCAGTGATGCTCATCCACCCACAAAGGCTACAGTCGGCACGGTACATACAGTATTACATGACAGTGCACAACAGGAGGAGTCTGGGGGAGATCAAACCTGACATAACAGCTTTTTGAGCATTTAACCTTGTGCTAAAAGGGCTTTTTTCTGCCTGGAATGCTCCTCATCCAAGGCTACCCCTCCTCTGGGATGAATGTAAGTGCGTGAATCCAAGAGGCAAAGCTGAGGAGTGGTGAACCAAATTCATGTGTATGCAAAAGTGATGCTAAAATCGTATCATATTTGTGTATTGTGATCAAAGACCTTAAATAAAGAAACATGCATTTTTGTACTTCGCATGATTTTAATAATCATTGCATGATTTTACAATTTTATCATTCTGAAAAAGCCAATAGTCCAAAAGTCTGATTACCTAATTACAAGTAAGAAAATCCTGCAACCAAACTGCATAAAAACACACCCGTTTTTTTCACTACTGCATACATGTTATAATTTACTGTAAGATGACAAAATACAGTGTTCATGTCCTATTTTAGGAGTTAAATATGTACTCAAAGATTAATAAAAGAGAGAGGGGGGTTTACCTTCTTCAGAGCTGACATTCTAGGTGGATCCTCCTCCTGCGAAAGCCCGTTCACATGCTGAGGTCCCAAGCCAAGTTTGGAGGGTGCGCAAATCCTAACTCAGCCCGGTGCTGATGCTGAGCCATGAGGTGCCTGTTTAGTATTCTCATCTCGCTTCCACCCTGTCCTACAGCTGGCTTAGTGTGCGCACGCCCAAAACCGCTGCTATTACAGGACTCAAACACACGGGGAGCTCTATCCCGATGCATCGCACTCATTAAAGACAAAAGTTGGCAGTTTAAATTGTCATTAGAAAATGAATTGGCCCTCATTATTTTGGCAGGGAGACACGCCTGCTCAACTGACTTAAGATCGTTTGTAAAGAACGAGGAGTCACAGTTTAATTCGTCCTCCCTTCGTATCCCGGGGATAATTCCTCAAACCTTTTCGTCGAAATACACCGTGACCAGAAAATGATGATATTCGAGATAATTAATTAAATACTTATGCTTTGTGAGTGCCGATTTGAAGAATACATTCGATTGAGCCAAGAAATATATTAACTCCCAATGTAGACGACACATATCTTGTCTGACAACCAGGTCCACCTGAAATTGAGTTTATTTTGAATGGAATTTGGCGCTGCGGAAGGAAGTCTTATCCCGTGCAGCTTGCTGCCAGGTCTGCCACATTGTGTGTAGTAACCGACGGGGAGCGCAGCTGGAGAAGTCCGATTATTATTATACTTTGGTTCGCGTAGTTAAATTGCTTTAAAGTAGCTCTGGTTGTTTCTCATAACTCTTACTACTTCTCCTGAGCGTTTGGTGACACACCTCTCATTTTAAGGAGCTAATTTTAAAAGCTAGCATGCTTGTTAGCTTGCTAGCATATTACTTATAGCTGCCTACCCATTAGCAACGTTCACGTTTGCCTCTTCTTCGCCTCCAGTCAGCTAGGTACGCCGACATGGCACATAGGAAAGAAGGTGAGCATTATTTCTGTCGCTTTATTTTACGAAATGTACACAATACTGTGCTGTTTGTTGCTAGCAAGCTAACGAACGTAGATACCCGGATAAGTCTCGCGTGGGTTGCAAGCTACGTTGTAAACAAATGCACGTGGGTAAGAGTCAGGATTAGGGTTAAGTCTTGTTTTTTTGTTTTTTTTTTTCCCCACACCGTGCTCTGTTACCGTGTCCAAAACAAAGTCACTATCGAGTAAAAGGCGGATTACCTTGACCTTTGTCTAAACGCCTTGTCTGGCTTCCACAGAGATCCTGTAAAATCTATGGTGATTTCTGAAACTTTTACAAAATACTCACATTTAAATGAGTGGTGAGCCATTGCGCCCCTTGTTGGGGTACTAATGTCTGTTGGTATAGTAGTGTGATGCCCACAACATGCCCTTCACATCTGTCGTTAGTTGGTCAGGTTGGTCACCACACAAGGGGTTGAAAACTTGCATTAACTTTGAATTATGCCAATTTCACTCTTCATGGATTTGAGCTGACACATTTATGCTTTAAGTTTAAGCTGTTTCCGTTTATTCTGAGAGAACTAGGGTGCCTGATAATGCTAATGCATCTGATTAACATTTAGTGTTATATATATATATTTTTTTTTTTTAATTTTGTCTTGTCATTTAGTATTTCAGTCAAAAGTACTCCAGAGGCTTTACCCTGCAGTTCCCAAATTGGAGAGGGAACCCAGCCCACCACGCATTGTAGAGGCTCTAGCAAAGAAAACCTCTGGGAGAAGTAAGCCCTTTCAAGAGGACACTGCTGCTGGTAAGTTGGAAAACTTACTGTTAATAAACATAAAAAAGAAACACATTACTTTATCAGTACACTACACAGACTTGCTGTCACCCTCCTGCTCTTAACATTGGGTTTTACTATCATTCTTTATTTGCCACCTCTGTCTCAGTAGATGCAGGGCAGACACAGAGTGCAGCCATTCCCTGCAGACGGATGTACACAGTCCTGCCGCCTCCTGCAAACTACAAGACACATGCAGAGAAATCTGTCACTCTCTCACAACTAGACAGCATAAATAGTGCCGAGGACCCAGCTGGTAAGTCGACCATAATCTTACATTTATGGACTTGCGCCATGCACCATAAACCTCGGAGAGATTTACAGCATGGGCTTCCTCCAGGTTGGCTCTTCGTAGTATTGAAGTCACTCTTTTTGATTGTGTCTGCCACTCTAGTTAAGGGAAACAGACAGTGATAATCAATTGTCTTCCCGAACTGAGGAGAACTTGAATGCAGCACAGATGGTGTCTGGGTCGGGGTGATTATTTTTTTCACTTTGAATACTCTATTAAACGTGTTGTATGTCTTAGCAAGGAAATACTTAGCTCTTGTTGGTGTTATCTTTGTGGCTGAATTGTGTGCTGATGTTAATGCCAAGTTGAAATGTTCTTAACTTGTAATTTGCAGGATGGCCTGGCAATTTGATACAAGGGTAAGTCACATGCTTGTCAGTTGATATGCGTCCTTTAAAGACAGTTTACTTCGATGAACCAATGAAATGATCAGGCTGTAATAAAAGCTCTGGCCCATTACCTGAGCAACTTCATGTACATCTGCCTTAATGCAGTCTTCTATCCACCTGACAGGCTTTTGCTTTACCTCAGTTAAATAAAAGAGATTTGTTGGCTCAGACAGTGCAGCACCAGGAGTTACCCACCAGAATAAATGATGAGGTTAAATTTGATTAATTGCACTCGGCAGCCTAACAGAGCTTAATTGAACACGTTTTTGATTTAGTGGGCAGTGAGCTTTGATGGAAATTGCAACCCAGTGTCCTGTTTAAGGTCAGATTGAGTTGGGCTTTACAAAGGTTTCTTGATAATAAATCCATTGATATAATATTACATAACAGTACAACAGTAACTATTTGATGTGAGGTAATAATGGGTGATGTGTTAAGAGTGAATAAGAGTCTCCATGGCAGTCTTCATTTCACATATGTGTTTCTACATTTGTTGACACCCTTCAGTATTTACTCACAGTATTGGATAGTAAGATATGGGAGTAGAACTAGTCTAAAAGCTTCTTCCATGTTTATGTGCTGTTTTGCTAGTTCAAGGGATATTTTTAGAAATAAATCTCTGATCCATTATTTATTCAGCATCTGTGTCATTTTATTTGCTGTATGATGCAGTTGGTATTATTTATCTGACAGGGAAGACACACCTTCTAGACATCCATAGAGTGCACTACTGTCTCTAAGCTGTCTTATGAAGCCAAGACATGATTTTTACTCCCTATTTCTTTGTATTTTTCTCAGTTCGATCACCAAGCACTTTATTAGGAACACCCTACAAATACTGGACAGTTCCTCCCTTTGCTTTTAGAACAGTTCTTTAAGTCGTGGATGTTAGACACATTCATTTAAGATTGTCCTCCATGGTGACGCGATGCATCACATACAGTAATTGCTGCAGATTTGTCAACTGCACGTTCATGTTTTACCACTTTCCAAAAGTATTCTACTGGATTTAGATATAGACTGTAGACCAAGGAGCCTGGGTCAATACTCTGATAGGCTGTGACACGGCCCTACCATCTGCGTGCCACAGCAGAAATGTTTTCAACTGTCCGGTTTTGATCAAATGTCCTGTTTTTTTTTTTTTGGTGTCTCTTCTCCTCAACAACAAGGGGTTCCCATCCATAGAACATTTTGGCTCCATTCTGACTGTAAATTCTTGTGTGTGAAAATGCATTGAGATTGACATTTTCAGAAATACTTACTGTCTGTCATGTCACAGTCAAAGTCACTGATATCATTTTTTTTCGCTCCTGCTGATGTTGGATCACCTTAAGTTCCTGACCTTTTATCTATCTGCATGATTTTATGTATTGCACTGGTGGCACATAAATGGCTGATTGAATAATTGCATGAATCAGCAGGTGTACAGGTTATCCTTGTAAAGTGCTTGGTGATTGTATATTGTGTGACATGTCGCTATTAAAACTTTTCACTGCATTCAGAACCAATATACTGACGCCAGATACTGTTTAATTTTTAATATACAACAAAAGGACAGAACTAATAAAAAATCATCATAAATTTTGGATATTTGTTCATGTTCTGTAAAAGATGTGACTCAGCTGTGCTGCCCAGATGGTTGTGAGACTGTCTACCGCATGAAGAACAAAATGACAGCAGGTTCAAGTTACATTTTCACATTTTTCTAACATCATGCTCTAAATAAAAAAACTTTTACTTGGTATCACTTTCTCAACTGCAGTATATTCTGGCTCTTGGCTAGTCAGGTGCCCACTATTATGAACAGGTCACTAACAATTCAATGGGTGCTAGTTTCTTTGACTTCACAATGACTCCTGACTTGATGAAGCAGACAAGGGGGAGATGAAGCTGCTGCCAATAAGACTGCTGTTTCTGCATGGGCTCACATTAAAGCTGTATTCATCCCTGGTTAAGTTTAAAGTTATGCATAGTGTTTTTATGTTACATAAAAGTGGTTTATCACTGTGATGAAACTTTTACCTAGGAGTAAACTGCAAAACAAATCAAACTGCAAAGCTAAAACAAAATTGCTGGAGCCCTAATGATGATTTCCACAGGGTAGGAGGAATGTGGTAATTTTGTGTGTGTGTGCATTTATGCACATTGGAATGCTACCGCATAACCCGAGCAATCAGCTCCTCTTTTATTTTTTCATCTTTCATCAGACATAGTGCAGAATTCAAAATAAAGGAAATTTACAAGCACTGTGGGAGATGTAAATTTCATGATACATGATCATTGCGGAATAAATTAGAAAGACTGAATAGATGATTTCTTTTCCAGCTTTTCTGCCAAGAGGCACCACATAATACCTCTCATGCAGTATACTGGTTATACTGTACTTCAATTTACTGCCTTCAGCCTTAAGTTTGCTTGGTGTAAAGTCACATTTCAACAGTGTTTCGTTTTTTGTTTTGTTTTTTCTCTCAAATGAGTCCACATGAGCTGATTTGCTGATTAAAATTCAATCAGTGAACAGGACAGAGTATCTATTTAGTGGAATCAGCTCAATGCAGTGCAGTGGTTGGTTGAAGGAAAGCTGCAGTCTCTTAGCTCTCACTGCTGGACTCTCCTTGAACAATGTGAACACAAGAATCTGCCATTTGTTCATTTCTGATTCAGGCCCGTCAGGAGTATAGTTGCATATGGAGACAGTAATGGATTGAGTAAAACAATGTTTTGAAACTAATCAAGAGCTTGCAATCTTGTTACCCACAGAAGAGAGCATCCATGAGAGCAATGAAGAGCTAGACCACGATAAAGTCCAAGAAGAACGCAAAAGAAAAAAGAGAAGGAGGAAAAGAAAACCAATTCTTCATCAAGACTCTGGGCAAGGTAGCACAGCTCCAGGGAGTGAGTCCAGCACAGGTCAGAGTGGGATAGCTGTGGACGAGGGAGGAGGGCACGTTAGCAGGAACAAGAAGAGGAAGCTGAAGAAGAAAAGGCACAAAGAGAAGCTGCTCTCCATGGGTGTGGTGCCCCGAGCTGCTGCCCTGGAGTTCACGTACCAAAAAGATTGGCAGGAGGAGGAGGAGGAGGAGGAAGATAACAAGAGGAGAGCTGCTGAAGTGTCAGACTTCCTCAGGAGAACACTGGAAATGTATATGTCAGATTGTAAGTATCGAGCAGTGGCTTCTTTTTGCTCTCTGTAATAAATCTTCTAGACATTGCTATAGCTTGGTTTGCAATACTTGCCAATCAGGGTTAATACTTGGAAAATCAACACCCTGCCATGACGAATTTGATTCTGATTCATTTTGGAAGGTTGTGGTGCCATTCATAGATGTCGTTTACAAACATATACTTAAAATACTTAAATGCTGCCAAAACACTTGTATTGCTCTTGTACCACAGCACATCTGTGCCTTTTTGAGACTTGATGTGACAAGTGTGTGTGCAAGAATGAACTTAACAGAAAAGCAGTCACAGATGTTTTAAATGTACTAGATGTGCCTGAACATCTTTTAGTTGTCAGGCATCTCTATGTAAATGCTGATTGGGGATCATTGACAGCTGGTTTGATTGATTTATTCAACATTTACTTTAAAAGAAACCAAACCAAGTTACAACATGTAAAAGTTGCAAAATAAATGTTTAATAAAGGGATTATTTACAGCAGACTGACAATATAAAATCCATCTTACAGAAAGCAATTGCTCTCTTCGGTCACTGAGTTTTTAATCCAAGTTTTTAACTCACCAAGAGAAACGAGTTCATTGAGATGCAGGCAGCAGGGTGGTCTGAAGATTAGGCTCTGACCAGTGTGCAAAACAAGAGAAAGCCGCTCACTCCTTGGTACCTGGTTGAGCAGCCTTGTAAAAAGAACGACTAATAATAAATAGTGAGGCTGCACAGATATGTGACTCACCAATTTGTAAATGAGAAAATATACATGTGATGATTTTTCTCTTTTGATGACACAGAGTCTAGACAGTGTAGCATAGGCAAAAAATAAATATGTAAAGATGCCAAATAATGGGTGGAAAAACTGTTGCTTTATATGCTATTTAAAGGCAGATCTATGAATTATGATGTTAATGCTTTTAATTAATCCACCATCCTTCTCCTCCTCTGTGCTCCTACAGGCTCATTGCATGTAGAGAAGCCTCCTCTTCTGTCTGGCACTGTGGATGACCTTCTGAGTCACATATCCAGTGCATGTAAGCCCAACTGTGTCCTGAAGCAGCTCTACAGTCTCAAGGCGTTTGTTCAGGACAAAGAGACAGACAAACTGGAAAAGGCACTGAAGGAGCTCTATAACAACTCCTGTATATCTGCAGGTCAGTGCACTGATCAGTCAAAAGATCAAACATTGACATTGTATTTTCCACGAAGCGCAAGAGAGATTCCTTGAGATTAGTCAAGGAAAGAGAAATAGCGAGAACCCTGCTGGTGACAGCCTGACTTGTATTTAATGCTACTTTATGTTTGTCACATGCATTCATCCGTGTCCATACTGGCCTCATCTTGCAAAGATTTGCTCCAGGCACTTCACTGACCTGTCCCCGCAGGTTAATACTTGCCTCTGTCTGTCTGTGCTTGCCTCCCATTCAGCACACCCTTAAATTGATATTTATTGTTCACCTGCCCTTACTTGCCCTCATCAGTCTTTACGTGTATGTACCTGCCCTTGAGTTGCAATACTAAAGCTGTTCTTGCCCATATTGCATCTCTCACACCAGAGAGCTCCATGATGACTTAACTAACCTGTTTCAACTTGCTCATATTGTCTTAACTCTGTCAACACCCAAAACATCTTGTGTCCCCAGACTGATTTTCTCCTATGAGAGTGTGTGTTTGTGCGTGCATTCGTGTGGTTAGCTATCTGGCTACATAATAGGATCAGCAGGGACTTTGCTGCTATCATGCGCACAAGTTAATGTGTGTGAGAACAAGAGTGAGACAGACCAGCAAGGAGATTCAGGCCACTGCTGTATCAGTGGTCTGTGCCTGTCCCTGTCACCAAGACAACAGCGTGTAAAAACCATATTGCTGTCTCGCGAGCAGTGCCCTGCCTTAGTTTTGCCTATCCCCTCCATTCACCTGCTCCACAGCTGCCTGCAAGCTTTCCTGCCCCCACCCACCACGTTCTGTATGAGTCATGCTACCATTCACTGTTTTTAAATGCTGCTGTTTTTAAATGCAACTCTGCCAATAGATTGTATCAGAGCAGAAAAATACTTGTTCAACCTGAAGAATGCCTTGTGAATGAACCATTTGTAGTTTAAGATGTAGTTCTTGATGTATTTGAGACATTTATGAAAAGTTAACCTTCACCTTGTTAAATCAGCGCTCTGTATTTTAATTTAACCCACATCCACTGCATTGCAGGAGCTTATCCGTGTGCTTGTGGAGAGGTGTGCTTTGAAAGTCCTTCACTTCACTAAAGCTCTCCTCACTCTATCTACCCTTGCAGTGACAATCAGTTGACTGCAGGAGCAGCTCTGAAGCACATTCCCTTTGAGTGTATTTTACTGCACCCTGGAGATCCTCTCATGAATGACATTGGCTTGACTGCTCCCCTTTACACTGTCCATCTTATTCTGCACAGAATAAATTAAATTCAAATTTTTTTAGAACAAGAAAAAGAAAGATTCTGTCTCGGGTGCGAGACAGATGTTTGAGGTTGAATGGGTACATGCATAGACTTAGGAAGTAGATTTGCAATGTGGCAGGAGATTTTGATTTCTTATGCTGAAAATGCAACAGCAAATAAGTCTCTTTGGTGAAAACCCTGACTGTTCCTGTGGTATTGTGTTGTCAGCAGTCTCAGCTGTTACTGAAATGTTTCCCTCTGTCTCCCTGTCTTTTAGAGGAGGCTGCTGCAGTCGTTTCACTGTTCCAATACTGGATCACAGACATCCTTCCTATGCAGGGAGACAAGAGCACTGGGCTTTCCACAACACACCCATGAGACTGTCAGTCACACTGATATAGAGACACTACTGAAGTATTATTTCTACCACCAGATATTGTAATTTTGTTTATATATATATATATATATATATATATATATATACTGCATTGCAAAATGTTGGACTTAATGTGATGCTGTATAAAATATTTTTTATGAAATATTTTTGCTTTTGTGTAATCCATTTTCATGCCTTATATTGTGCAAGAAGAAAACAAGACCTGTTAATCCTGAGCTTTGCAAATCCTTCCACCCACCATGAGTAAGCTTGAAGTTGTCATTATCAGCCAAGCTGTTACTTACCTCCGTGTTTGTTAGAGTTGTTTTTCATGTAGCTCAAATTAATCAAACATTATTAACATTGCACTTGTACTCCTCATCTAACCCCCTAATTGCCATAGAAGTAAATGTCAGCTCTGCCTTAGCTCCAGTATTCTTTGCAGATGTTATGACATTTAAACCAAGCCGGTTAACCTAATAGCTCCTCGATTATCTACAGTACACTCCCCACAAATCAATTTTTGACCAACTTGCTATTCCATGTGTTCAAATTTGCTGTTTCCCCTAACTGTGCTAGATTAATTGTTCAGAGAGGTAATAGTGGTGACACTAATGGTATCTCAGCAGATTCAATTACTGGGCTGAATGGTAAGGAACAATAACTAGTCTCTTGCATTATTCCCACAAGCTCTTGTTGCTGTTACCTAACTGTATGCTCAATATAGCAACACAGTATGTTGTTGATGGATCTTGGGATTCAGTACCACCCAGGGAGAGTAGCTTAACCTTCCACATCACCATACCTGTCTACAGCTCAGGTAATCTATTCTAATACATTTACCCATAGCTCAATGCCAGGGGCTGAGTTCAGGAAAAGGGCAGAGAATTATCCTGGCTGGACAGCGGCGTTGTGGTGACCTTTGTGAGAGCTGTCTGTCACAAACCAGCTTCAGAGGAGCTGTTTTCTTTGTTAGAACTGAGATGCAGCAACCAACAGGTTATACTGTGCACTATAACACGCAGATCGCTCTGTGTGTGTGTGTGTGTGTGTGTGTGTATATCATAGTGGTGAACAATTAGCATGAGGTCAGCCATCTGTGGCCTCTATTCATGGTTGGACGCACCAGGTGCTGTGTCTGATGTGAGTTTGTGGGCTCATTCTGCAGACATTAGCCAGAAGAGGCAACAGGGACAAAGAACACTTTCCCTGTTGCGGTTATGTAACATAGTTCATCCTTTGTAGTTTTAGTACTTGGTCATTTTGATGATGCAAAGTGAAATATCTCAACAACAATTCAGTGGATTGCTATAAAATTTGGCCCAGATATTCAGGATGCCCAGAGGATAAATCCAACTTTGACAATCCCTTGATATTTCCTCTAGAGTTACTCGTAGATGAAAGTTATCAGACATTCATGGTTCCCAGACAGTGCATCCCAAAGACAGACTTTTCTGATAGCGCCCGATTGTTTTTGAAAAATATTAATTCATGAATTAAAATCCACTGAAATGTGCTGACTCCACATCGAATAGCAAAGAATCATTCAGCAACTTGTAAATATATGATTTGCATAAATGGTCATTACTGGACATTACTCTAAACGATTGCCAGTTTTGCTAATTATCTTAAAAGAAGATGTCAATATTCCTTCTTGCATGAAGACAATCTTTTCTTTTCTTAATTATTTTGTTTTATTTGCCCGATTTATATTCTCTAGCACTGATTAGTGATTTTAGTTTGTTTTTTTTTTCTTCTGTCTTACTTTTAAAGCTGAATGGTTTCCTTTGACATATTAACCAGGCATCACACGTCTCAAGGCATCATGTCGACTTTGCAGCATTATTGCCAGAGTCTGAGATTATTCATGGGTGCATGGGTTGGGAGGCAGAATTGGGTCCTATTACCAGAGATGAGGAGAAGGTCATTGCTGGCTGCTCTCACTGGAGAGAATTCCCCTCGTCCACCAAGAGAGACGTTATCAGCACAGCTACCTCATTATAAGACCTCCCTCTAAGCTCAGGACCCTGAGGCCAGGAAGGATATTAAAGCTTACAGAAATTTGCTGACATGGCAGAAGAAGCCATTCTCAGCATCAACAGGAAAACATCCAAATCAGCCCACATGGCGGATTCTAGAGGTTCTGGCTTCAAATTACTTGGTGCCTTCTGTACAAGGCTATTAAAGGAGCTGCTGAAGTCAGAAATCGTTTACCCTTGATGCCAATGTGCTTTATCACGACCTATTCATCAAAATGTTCCCATTCATCATTTTCCACTTTGTGTTTGTGTTACACTCCCTTGAAACTTAAAAAGATGCATCAAAAGCCTCAAAGTATTCTGAGCTGAAACTAAAATATTGAAAATGACAGTATGGCCCGGGTTATCTGCTCTCAGTGTGTACAAATAATCCCATTTATAATCAACAATATTAAATAATAAAATAATTAATATTATTTATTTATATTAATAGTATTTCCTTGTATGTATTATTAGTCATCACAATTTTGCTAATGTGTACAAGATACTAAGATACTAGAAAACTTTACAATTACAATTTTATGAATTTAAACAACATAATTGCGTGAATTATACAATGCTATTATATAATTTTGATTATAAATATTTAAGTGTCACCCAGTCCAACATTTGGTTCATTCTGCTGTCTGTTTAGACTGACTTCTTTGTCCCTGTGTGCCAGCTCCTGTAATCCCCTTAGACACACCACCTGCAGACTGCCTGTTACGTAAAGACAGGACATCATAAGGGCTGACCAGACTGTCCTGCATCAGATAGCTGAGCCCAGGTTAAAGAGTCACACATATACACCCGGAGAGCCCCTTTGTCGGTGGGTTTCCCGTCCTGGGAGTCCGGAGAGAGGCGCTTCAGAAAGGAACAACTGTTATCATCCCTGATCTAACAGGAAGGCCATTGTGGAACGCTCCAAAATGTTTTTCAGACTTCCAAGACTGACTCCAGGCTACATCAGGTTGCTGCAGGTAAGTGTGAGGAGTTCAGCAAGTTAAGATGTGAAGTTAAAATGTGATTGTTATGTCAGTTTAACGTTCATAAAATCAGGAATGCCAATTTGTTTTAAAGGTGTATAAGTTTTAATGTCAAATAGATACTGTAACCACCCATGTGATGTGATTTTTACTCTTATATGCATAGTGACACTAAAGCTGTCTGCACTGCTGGGTATGAGGGGCTAAAAGTGTTGAGTCAGTAGAACTTGCTTGTAGTGGATTGAACTTTATTGCAATTTATCTGTACCAGACAGTTTGTTATGATCTTTAAAAATAAAGTTAAGAAAGCCCTCTTAATGTCTTGGATTTGAAGTTTAGGTTGCATGGTGCTTGACATGCTCTATCTTTACTGGTCCTTGAGGAGTATAAGAAAGTGGCAGATGAAATAACTTAACAGTTCAGAGAGCAGGCATTAATATAATGAATATTTTCAAGGTATCAGCATTATGGGTAAGTAGTTTTATAGACTGAAACAGAGCATAGAGCAAGTTGGTTTCACTATGTCTTATGCTATTTTTTTTTTCAGTCAAGCATCTCAACAGATTCAGTAGTGACAAGATGATAAAGTACAGTACCAGCACATTATACTATACATGCCATCCAGGCTACTGATTCTGTAATTGTAAGGTGCATTTAGTTTTAGCTCACAAAACACAATCACTTTTTTTTGCACTGTTTACCACAAACAATAGAGAAATCTGAGCCTACAACAGTCCATTGCTTTGTAAATGGAAATGGGAACTGGCTGAGTGAGCCCCAGCAATGACTTCCTAACTGCCTGTGACACAGCTCCATTAGAAACTATGAAGTTTCTATTATTTGCTCCTCTATGCTCTTTATAATTGTCAAGGGCCAGTGAAGGGAAATTGCCCATGTTGCAAAATAGACAAGCGTTTGGTTTGTCAGAAGAGACAGACTGCGATTTGGTAAATGAGAGAAGATGGGTTTTTAATCTTTTGGGCATTGGTGGGAGGGTTGGATGAGGTTGGGACCGAGGTTAGCACTTAATGGCTCACTCATTTGATTCAGATGATTGTGGAAAATGGGCTGCAAAGCATGCTGTCTTCCTGTGCAGTGATTTTCATCTCTATGCATATATTCTGGACATTAACAAATAAGAAGTCTGGCCATTCTTTGCAAGGAAGTTGTGGTATTTCTCTATTGCTTTAAGGCCTGTGACAATTTGTCTTACAAACATACTTGCACCAAGAAAATCCCACAATGTCATCTAATCGCATTTCACTTTTTTCTCCCCTTTCAGACCCAGGCCTACCACAATGCACCTGTGGCACCTGCAGCTGAGAAAACCATGCCCGGTATGGCAGTGCTGCTGGGGGCCATGGGGATAGGGATGTGCGGCTACAGCTCCAGGCAGTTGGCCCTCTACCACCGGCCCTCTGCCCGTGTGCTGCAGTGGGTTGGCACGCACACTGATGCCAGCATCGTGGGCATGGCAGCCCATAGGACCCCCCTCCTGGATGTAACTCGTCGGGCCAATACCTGCCAGCAGATCCCTCCTCCCTCCTTTGTGGGCCAGAAAATTCCCTTAAAGTAACCTGTGATTTTAGGTTGAATTTAGGCTGGACGACATAATTGGTTGAGTTCCAGTAACTACACTTTTGCCCATCTATGATTGTAGCTATGCTGGCCCATTGCACTGATGTGGCCCATGTGCTCTCTGAAGATGAACAAGTGTGGATTTCTGACTGAACCAGTATGTTGGCAGGAAGCTGGGAGTGATGTCTTATAGTAATATAGAATACTTAAAGTAGTGCAACACATACAAAAATAGTTTAAATTATACTAGATTGCATTAATTAGTCACTAATATTGGAGTCTAAAATGTACTAAGAGGGCACTGAGCAATGTGAATGATTGGATGAGTACGTAATGATGCTGGACCTTCCCAAAGACAGTTGCTGAATGTGGCTTGAATGTGCTAACATGTTTAATTTGGAGACATTGTATGTCTTTTTGAGGCCTAGTGAAATAAGGGACTGATGCTTGGCAGTAGCCCTCTACACACAGATGGTTGGCAACCCTCATTCTGTGCCCCCCTCACGCTCCCCTCCACCCAAACCTTCCCCAGGCAGACAGCCATGTGTAAGTGCTTGAGCATCCCATTGCTGCCCATGACTTCAATTGATTTCCTCTGAGGAGGAGCAGGTGCCATCCATCAAGAAGCCTGGGTATGTACTGGTGTGGTCTGGCATAGGCTGTCAATCAGGAGCCTGTTTGTGGCTGAATCAGTGGCTTCGTGGTTTCAGGAAAGTTACATTTCCCAAGAGTTTGGTCAGTGTGGTAAAAAATAACAGTTTTGTGGATAAAAAGCATATCTTTAAGTATGTGTTTAACATTTGGCCCGAGTCATGTAAACAACACTTTTTTCTGGATTATGAATCCTAATTTACCTGCCTGAGTCACCACGGGTGGCAGGTGGGCAAGGTAGTACGGTGATTCCTGTTAGATAAACCTGTGTCCTCCGTGGAGATTAACCTAGGGGGAAAATCACTCCTGGCACACACACTCATTAACCTAATCTGGTATTAGAGAGACAAGGACCCATGAGAGGCAGACGGTTCCTGTGCGTCCCCACTTTGTACCATTCCCCCTGCGGTGTCCACCATTTGTCCTACTGTCATACATGGATTTATAGATTATGGGATTGGTGTTTCCATTTGGCAGTTAAAAGGGATTTAAGATTTGGCGAGACACTGAGCGTGGTTGAGAATGTGTGCTGTGCCTTATGGATTGCACAGGGTCATACTGTCTTTAGATTTACTGCCTCTAATGCTCACCATGGACGTGTAGAAATCTACTGCCTCTGATATGATGGTGTTAAAAGTCATAAATGGAAGAGTTTTATTTCTCCATAAACAGAGGACAGGGTGAGGTGGTTTTACTCGTATTCTGGAAAGTTGTGGAAAATGAAGATGGTGAGAGTGGAGTGTTTCATCACTTCGAGGTCAGCCAGACCTTGTAATCCAATTTTTTTTTCATAGCTGAAGAGCCATCCTTGTCTGCCTGCCAAATTGGACCAACGGCTAGTTGTGGCAGACTGGGAGTTTTTAGAGCCCCAGTAGTGACAATTGAGAACGCTAGTGCGGTAGGTCACCAACAAAATTGTCATAATCCACTCAGCAGAGGGAGCTAATGGCCTCAACTGGCATCAGACACTGAACAAGTGGTCACCTTAGGCTGGATAGAGTCCGACACACATAAACAATTTTGTAATGGGGTTATGATGGTCTCAAAACAACAGGATACTCTGTTCATACACCCAAGTGAAAAGCAGAGGGTGAAGTGGTACTTTTGTCAACGACAGATTCAGATACATGTATGATTCGACATGGTCTTCATCTGGTCTTAAATCCAAGTGTTTGGCATGCTGGTTCTCAATGCATTTTGTAAGCACATTCAAGCAATGCACTTTCATGAGTGTGGGTAGGGGTTGGAGGTTGTGCGATGCACCTGGCTGGTTTTGATGGATTCCCTCTACGCTGCAGTAGTGCACAGTGAGCACAGAGCACTGTGCAAACCTATTGATCTCAGTCAGAGAGTGAGGGAGAGGTTGTCTCTTTACTGCAGCAAACTTCCTGTTTCAGCATTGTACAGTTTATGAGGGAGAACTGCCGAGACAGTGCACTGACAAATGGAACATCTGAAAACATGTTTGCCGTTTGAATAAAATACAGTATTTTTCTTAGCTGAGTTTCACACGTGCTCATCCATTACAAGCATAAAGGTCTACAAACTTGAGTTTACCTGTATCCATTAGAGGGGGGATTTGCTGTGTTAATAATATAATTGATGTTTAGCGAACAAGATGTTAGAAGAGATTTATGAAATAAAAGCATTTGCTAAACATGCTGCTCTACTGCACTTTAGTCACACTTGTGAGTCTCCTTGTTTATATATGTGCTATGCTATGAAGTTGTTCTTTTTGTACTAAGAAATAAATTTGTTTTTAGTCAAAGTACAATATAAATTGTTTTAATGTAATTAAGATTACAGAGAATAAACCACTTTAAATCAGTTAAATCATGCAGCCATGTGTAGATTTTAGAATCCATACGGATTATATCCAAACCTTCACTAAAAGACCATGTTTCATGTGATGGGTTATATTTGTTGCCAGGATAAATATATTTTGCAGAGAAAATCACAATCACCTGATTTGGAACTGCAGTACTTCATAATGTAACTATTACTAAAAGAGCTGTTTCTTCTGCTACATAACCAGTAATAGCATTAACAGCTGTTTACCAACCAGGCTATAAGAAACATTGCAAGTTCAGCTTCAAAGTCTCCAGGAGTGGAAAGCAACACCAATTTTAACTCTTGTTTCGATCACTTTTAGAGCTCTCTAATCATCTTGTCCCTTCCCATCTCGTCAGTTTCCAATAGCAACTCAGCATGGCCTCCGATCTGCCCTGAATATGTACTGCTGTCAGTTTTTTCAGATGTCCTGTAAACACAACTATAGCTGAAGCTCTTGTCAAGTGACAATCACCACCACCCGCTCCAACTTACAAATTGCCACTTTCAAGATATGGTCAGGTAAACAAGTTGGAAGTCATTGACATTCACAACCACACTATTCCCTCAAGCAGTGGATCCCAACCTTTTCCAATTTATTACCCACTTAAAACTCTCAAAAATCTTGGCGGCCCACTGCAACTCAGTACAGTCTCAGTCTCTTACCTCTCTATCCTTTCAATATTTCCTGTTGCTAACCAACTCCATTATGATACTTCAGTTTTGACGTGATAGAATCAATGAACAATGTACCAACATAAAAGTTTCTTTGGCTTATCACAGTGAAGAGCCTTAATGTAAGGGAAAAAATAGTTATAATATAATTATATGTTTTCACCAAAATTGTGCTGTTTTGCAAATGATTCGCCAGCTCAGAAATGATGGACAATTGATTTGTCGGCCAACCGTCGGTGCTGAGGCTGGGAGCCAAGGTCACTTACTGACCTTTATGAGCATAATCACATGACCCTGGTTTAATGCATCCAGTGTGTGCAAAATGTTGCACTGGAACTCCATCACACTTTGCTGATGTGGGAGTCGCATAAAAGTTTGAATTGAATGAATCCAGTAAAAGTTGGTGTAAAAACTGCAGGAAACGTAGAGTTTCAGCCCGGGGTTGTCTGGCACAGTAGGTCAGTGGGTCATCAGCCTGTGAGAGGCAGCCTCACGCTAAGTCAAGAGGTAAGTGAAGAGGGTCACCACGTCCCTGAAGGCAACAGGTTTTCCCCTCACACAGCCTAACTGTGCCCTCCAGTGGACACATCCGGCGGCCACCGGTGCCTCCGCGCATCTTCGTTGTCTTGGGAGTTTTTTTGTTTGTTTGTTTGTTTGTTTTGTACGTATATGTTGTTTTGTCCCCCCCCCTTATTTACCGTATAAAGCAGCTTTTTTTCCTCTGCACGTCGACGCCGATATTTGTTTTATCCGTAAAAAGCAGCGGAGGTTACAGCCAAGTCGGAGGAAACGCGGCTGCAGCTCTGCAGCGGCCGTCCCCTCGGCTCTGTGAGCACTCAGCGGGGCAGCGCGCTTGGCTGAGCAGCGCTGAGGGAAGCAAAGCGTGGACGGAACTGGTTCGCACAACTCACAGGGACACATTTGGATATATTTGTCTGCTTTCAGCGGTTTGTATCCACTTTTTTTCTTTCTTTTTTTTTTTTTTGTATTGCTCTTCAAAGTAAAGCTGTGGCTTTTAACTAAGTGGGCGAGAACTTTCACCTAAACCCGTTTTCAAACTCTTAGATGCGCATTTGCTTCAGGATTCTGCGTGAAAGGTTTGATTGCGGGTTAAAATGTGTGGCCTCAGACTAAAACGATGTTGGGTTCTGATCTACACATTTTACCAAATTTGTTTTGCCAATTTGGACCAGCTTTGTTGTCGCGATGGCGCGGAATGTGCGCTTTCTGTGTTGGTTTTGGCGCATTTCTCCTGTGCACGGTTTAGACCGAGTCAGGCGCATTTAAACCTGACTTGCCAACACTTTGTTTGGCACCGGAGTGTCCTGCTTCTGTGGCTGATCTCACCCCCGTGGCTCAGCCTCTTTGTGTAATCACTCTTAGATTTTCTTAGCATTCAAATGAGCAGCATGTTCTCCCTGTTCTTTCCTCAGTCCAGCAGGCAACTTTTAGGCAACCAGAGTCTGTTCTGTTCAGGGCTGTACGGAATTAGAACAGAGCACAAGTGCGTGACTTCATCCATCATCTTACTGTGTGTGTGTGTGTGTGTGTGTGTGTGTGTGTGTAGGTAGGTCACCTCCACAGTGCCACTTTGGTGTGGGCTGAGTGAAAAAGCAACAAGCACCTGCAGGGCCGCATCAGTGGCCCAAACCCCATTACTGCACTATGGGCAACTTTTCCAGCAAGGACGGCCATGGACTCACAGGTCTGTCAACACACACACACACACACACACACACACACACACACACACACACACACACACACACACACACACACACACTTCTGAATGCAAACTACTTTTTTAAACTTTATAGTCCTGGTCAAATCTTGGACTTTGAATCTTCTTTGCTCTGTATCTGCCTGTTTGTGTGTTTGCCTCATCTTTTGAGATTACTTTGAGAATAAAGCCAGCACACCACAAGGCTCAGATTCATGTAGTTGGAAGAGGATAGTGGAGAGAAAAAAAAAAAGAAAAGAGGACAGGTACAGGAGGAGAGAGCAGACTACAATAGAATCCCTATAGAGGGTGGATGAGGGATAATCAGGAAATTAAGGCAACAAAAGGAGCAGCGAGTGGGAAGACTGTGTGTGTGTGTGTGCTGAGCAGCAGGAGGAATCTTGGCAGCCCTCCTGCGTGTTGCTCAGTGAGTGGTCATTCTCCTCGCGTCCCTGTGTGATTTGTTCTGGCCCCGCCAGGCCAGCTGTGATGAATCGGCAGAATTCCCCGGCTCAGCACAAGGGCAGCGGATTAATCATGGGAAGCCTAATGCTATCTGACATACACTCTCACACAAACCTGAATGAACACACACACACACACACACACTCTCATTCAGTCAATCTGCCACCCATGGTTGGACAAGCACATTAAGGTTTGGAATGAAGAAATAAGAAGCAGGGGTGGCATGAGAAAGTTATTAGACAATCCTGTCATTCTTCTCCAGTGATTTGGCCTTACAGCAGGTGGTGCATAACTTTGCAGATGTTTGACTGCTGCTCTTACATCACTTACAAAACAAGCACATTCATTTTGTTAGCAGCAAGGCTTTTGTCCAAAGAAGGAAAAGGAGGAAAGTAAAGAAGCAGACACGATGCCCAGTGGTTCCCATAGCTTCTAATGTTATTATTAGTTGGGCAAGGAACGCTGAGTCAAGTAAAAATCACTTTTGTTATTGTTACTGTGTCAGGTTTGGACATTTATTTGTGGCTGCAAATTCATCTATATAAAATTTGTCGTGTGTGTGTGCGCGCGCCTGAATTTGGAGAATGAGTGTCGCAGCAAAATTGTGGATGAGCAGTCAGGGAGGAATGTCTCCATTAAAGCGTCTTCAGGGGCATGGCCAGGATGTTTGCCAACCAATGAGGGCCTTGTTGTTGTGGTCACCTCACTAGATCGTGTTTTCAGTATAAACATGCCACATTAGTGACCACTACACAGTTTCCTGTTGTCATTTAGTCCATGATTCAGTTGTCATGTCATTTTGTTGAGTCAATTAATTTTGTTGAGCAGAACTTTAACAAAAAAAAGTTTTGTTCATTGTCACTTCACAGTTCAGAGTTTGACTCTATACTCTGAACAGCTGTTTTCACTTTCATCTGCTTGTAGGGGGAAAGTTGCTCTTTTCTTACCTCAGATCTTGGTTAAAGATGAGCACATTTTTGTGACAAGTGCAAAACTTAAAACTTCCAGGGCACATACAAAGAAAATTGACTTTTCAGTGAAGATAAAAGACATCTTGTAAACAATAATCTTAAAATATGTCTTGAGGTGCTTTTAAAATATGTCCTCGCCATTCTTAACTTTTGTGAATTCTCAATATTTTTGTCTTTAGGGAACCATGGGGAGAGTTTCCACACTCCTCCTGCTTCTCCACAAACCGATGTGCCTGCTTTCATGCCTGGTGTCCCCCAACTGCTTCACCCTACCCCACCGCAACCCTCCCTTGCAGCCCCAGTTTCACCTCCACCTCCAGTTCCAGTCATCACATCCTTCGGGAAGAAATCACAGCCCACCACGCCGACCACCCCTAGCACTTCCAGTCCTCCCGATTGGAGGCCTCATCTACCAGTCAGCTCCAACAGCTCAACCACTTGCCCTGGTGTTAGCCCAGTGCACAACAAGCCAGGAACTGCTGTGGTTAAAGTAAATGCTGCTTTGGGGAGGAATGGAGGTCCTCCAACCTCTACTCCAAGGACTCCAGGCTCCCAGGGGAACACTGTCGCTGTCAGCCCGACAAAGAGCCCCTCTTCTCCTTGCAGTCCCTCACTTTCAGTGGGCAGCTCTTCAGGGCAAGACTGGAGAGAAAGGGACAGTGGTCTGAGTCAGTCTTTACTGGCTCGTCAAGATGCTGGTGACAGCCATGGCGAGGAACTGGAGAAGCTGCTGGAGGAGTGTCGGACATCACTGGGTATCTCTGCCAGTCATGATGGAACCAC
The DNA here is from genome assembly GCA_038496675.1 of Rachycentron canadum. Classification (NCBI taxonomy): domain Eukaryota; kingdom Metazoa; phylum Chordata; class Actinopteri; order Carangiformes; family Rachycentridae; genus Rachycentron; species Rachycentron canadum. Next base: position 15,343,503 of record CM076661.1, read on the forward strand.
AAACACGGGAGGCAAGAGTGATATGTGTTGTTATTCTCCTGGTATTCGAACGTTCAATAAATTTTTTCCTAAAGATATTTTATGTGCTATCTACAGAATCTTTATTTAATTTAATTGTTGGCCAATTTTCCCTATTTTGAGAAGGGCACATCCATGTCCTTGATATTTCTTTATTGTATTTGTTATGCGTGTGATGTCTTCTGACATTTTGTTGTCTATCCCTTAGAGATACTCAAGCATCTACTGACAGAAGTGAAGACTTTGAGGAGCACTTTGCAGGTGAGATTTGATTGGAAGTTTGATTGTTTTTTCTTTAACATATTGAGGCTAGTTTAATCTTCACTAGTTGTTTGGTGTGTGCTCAGTGTAATACTAAGGGTAAATTAAACACCTCCCACAAGCAGCAATTGTTTATTCTTAGCTTGACAACTTTAATTAGGCCAGGCTTGTCCGGATTACTGGATCTCTATTCACGTTCTTCTGTACTTACACACATACCTGTATGCATTTTGTGTAGCAGGTGTGCATTCTCACATCAAAGTACACCAGTACGATTTGTCACTGTAAACTATGCAAAGAGCTGGTGATGTCTGAGGGTTCAATTGTACGCATGGAGGACTCAAGTGTAACAGCAGGGGAAAGCAGCATCTAGGACGAAGAGCAAGAGAAGAAGAAGGGTTTGGACAATCATAGGGCTGGGTTCAGTCCCCAAATTTCAAGCTGGTGATAACTGACAAATGTCAATCGTTTCATCACACTGTAGATGCAGAGCAACAGGAACAGGTTTTACAGCTCCTGACTGTGTCTGCATGGTTGCTCATGTGAGGGATTCGCTTTAACTCCTCTGCAAAGGTCAGGCCGCTGTGATACGTTTATGCAGACGAGCCAACGTTGGCCCAATGTTGTAATTCAGCTAGATGGCTAGCTCATTACATCATTTAAATAGGCAAAGAAATGTTGTTCATGTGTTGCAGATTGTTAAAAGTCACTTTTCATAGCACTGTGCTGTAGAAATAATGTTACCTAGAAATCTGCTGGCAAGTGAGGGTCTGTCTGTGTACGCCTTGCCTTTAAAATAAACACGGGGATAACAGAGGAGTACGATAAGAAAAGGCTGCTGACTCATACTGCTTTACCCTCAGTCTCTTGTCATGTATGTAGCCATCGAATCTAAGAGCTCTTTTACAGATTTCACAGCCTAAAAGAGCTAGAAGTATTGAAGTTTTCCAGAGACAGTCTTCAACAAACTGATGAAGCGAACGTTAGCTGAATTAGCTAGCTACAGCTTATTATATCTCATTACGGCAATTACCATTTCAGACAGCAACAGTGACAGGCCCTGGCTCGAAGCCTGCTTTTGTCTACTTCTGTTTGAAATGAAACATTGTAGAATTAAAATTTCTTTTCTGAAAACAGTATGTGGCAAGCGAAAAACCTGACAGTTGCTAACTCTGAGACGTGGCCTTAGGGAATGGCCAATTAGAGACCAGGTTGATAGTGAAGCAATAGCCTTCTAAAAGAGTCATTTTTGAGTATTCATGTTAAAGTTTTTTTTGCATTTCCCACCAAATCGTACATGTTTTGCATTTAGTCCTATTTTGTAAACATACATTTACATTGATTGACACAAAAGCAATAGGCGCTGAAATGGGCCCCGCTTGGCCCCCTGGGGATTCCAGCTTTGCTAATTGAGGTCTTCCTGTGCTCTGCTTCTCTAGAGAGGTGCAGAAGAAGAAAATCGTTGATCTTGATCTTCCGTTCTTGTTGCAGCTCTTGCTTGTTGAACTAATCAGAGAAATCCTCAAGTGGTGGCTCCACTTGAAAGGAGATTTTTAAATATTAACAGGACATCTGTTGCTTTTATTGTGATAGGTCTTAATGTATGAAGATTCCACTTCACTAGGACTTCTTACAAAGGCTTCAACTTGAAAGTTTATTTTGCCTTTCTGGGATCCAGGCACAAGATGTTTATCTGGTTGAGCTATTTTGGACTGATCCACTATTGGGTCCCAAACCTAAACCATGCACAATAAGAATAAAAATTCAGCAAATAAAAACATTCTTGAGTCCAATTGCTCAGGCGATTCAAGCTCTTATGAGGATGGTGATATTCTGCGGTAATTTCCTGTCAGTTATTCGTTCCAATGCCTGACCCTCCCTTATGAGGATTGTAGCCGGAGGCTCCCAGCTTCCTCTAGATCTGCCACAGATTACAACAGCTGGAATATGACCTACAGTTTGCCTCCCTCAACACCATCTCTTTTCTCTTCTTGTCCTCCTATTATTCTCTTGTTTTGCATTAGAATCAGAATGATTTTTTTCTTGCATTATATTCCAAGCAAGTACTAATTTGATACACATGTACTCCACTTCTCCTCCTCCACACCTCCATGGTGTCACTATTTTCTCTACTTGATATTCCATCCTGTCTTTTCTTCCCCTTTCCTCCACTTTCCCACATCCCAATAAGGACCTGGAAACATAAGACATTAAGTTTAGCTAAACCTCAGAGACTGTGGTATAGTACTGAGAGGTAGCTATGTATTAAAAATTGGGGCAATCCAACACTGTGTTTACATGGGCCCTCTGTAGGGCAATATAAGCTTGCTCCTGTCCTGGGAGCCTTTTTGTGGAAAGCCAGAGAAGGGGAGTGCAGTGCGGAGGAGGGGGTTCACATTCGGCTGTTCAGAAGACAAAACTTGTTTTGTTTTGATCTGTGTTGGGTGTAGGGTGTGGGGTGAACTGCAGCCTGAAGTGACTGGCAGGCCATGTGTTTTTGTGTGTGTGATACACGTGAGACAATGCACAGATCACAGACAGTCTCTGCGAGTAAAATTGGTTTTTGCTTTGTAGCCTCCCCCCTCTTCTGCTCCTTCCCTTGCTGTGCCTCTCTGCCTTTTCTTTGTTCCCTCATTCTTTCTCCATTAGAGAGCTGACCGCTCCTTCCCAAGCACAAGAACTCAAAACAATGGCCCTAAAACTACTGTGATGCTCCACCCCTCCTCTCCTCACCCTTTTTCTATCTTGCTCCCTCCCTTCCTTGTATCTCCGACTTCCATTCATGTTTTCATTGACCCCAAGTTGCTTAAGCCTTTACTTCTGACCTCATGCTTTTTTCCTTTTTTTTTGCTTTTTTGAAAGTAATTTAAGTAGCCAGATTCTATCAGCTAAGCCTTTCTTCCACACCTCTTCAACTGCCTTCATCCACACTTTCCCAAGTGCCTCTGTCTTTCTTTGTATATCAAACAACCATTATATATTTTTGTTGTACTGTATTTAAACTGAATTCTGAGAAAAGACACATGATTACCAAATGTGCCAACTACTAAGGCTGTTATCCAGTGTACCATCTGTCTGTGCTTGTGTGCCCCACCAGTCTTCAATTGTCTTAACCAACAAAAATGAAAACAATCCATTCATGGCTGAGTAGTGGGTGGCTCATCAGATTTGTGCTCCCTCCTGGACATTTAGTTGATCTCAAAGCCCTGCTTTGGAATCAGTTCCAGGTGAACGCTGCTGGAGATTTCCTTGAATGATGTCCAGGTTCTATCTGCTTTCTTTTCAACTCCCTAGGCTGCTCCAGCTGACCAGACTCAGAAAGGCCCTGTATCTTGAGGCCACGGAGGCTGTTCACATGTAGAATTTGGGAGTTGGAGGAGGGGGCTAGTGCACATACTGAGCCAAATTTGTTCTGCAGAGTGAATGGCAGTGACTCTGGACCATTTTCTTTGATGTCTGACATTTCGATATGCAACTTGTAGGCTCTTAGAAGTTATTTTTAGTAGCCATTCAGGGGCTGTTTTGGCCATTTTGTACAGTGCGTTGTGTATAACTGCTACAGAGGCAGTGTAATGTATCTTAATAGGCACAACACTGTATTCAACCATTTTTTTGAATACACACCAGAGACTGTGGAAAGATGAAGAGATGACCCATTACAGAGTTGGGGTGCTTCCCCAAGTATGTGTTAGAAAGACTGGGTGTGGAGGTAAAATAGGGATAGATGATGAAAACACAAAAATGTGTTGAAAAATTTCTAGTACCTGTCAGGGAATCAGATAAGAATCAACGGTACAGACAACAAGTGTGTGTGTGCGCCTGTGAATCCTTGATACCACATCTGGTCTTGCAGTGGGGCACTAGGTCAGGTCTTTAGGGACTGAGTGAGCATGTGTGTCTCAAAACTGACAATACACACCCTTATCTCATTGTGAGCTGAGGAGCACCCCTTCCTGTTTCCTTAAACAGACATGCTCCAGTTGGAGTGTCCATGTTCAGATAGCAAAGACTCTGTGAAGACAACATCCTTCAAATCGTAGTGGGCATTTTTAGTATTCCTTAATATAGAACTACAAACAGAGACCACTACCCTGCTATGCATTTGATACGAAGTTTGCTCCAACTTACCCTGGATGTGTGTGAGAAAACTTAACAATGTGGTTTGGTGGTGAGGTAAAGGAATAAGGGAGGTGTATGTGTGGGAGAGAAAGGGGGAATATGATATGTATGTCTGTGTTTGTGTGTGTGTAAGCCTCCAGTGTAATCGGGTCCAGCTGTGGTCTTGAGTCACTGGTCAGATGGGGGAGAATTGGCTCAGATAGTGCCTCCTCCTCCACATCTCTATCCATTCTTTATCTAATTACCAACCTTCCCAACCTTTTCCACTCCTCAACGGTCTCCCTCACATCACTCTTGCTTACATTGCTTCACAGTCTGTATCCTACCTCCATTAAATCTGTGTGTGATTTCAACCACTTTTATTGTTCTTCCTCCCTCCTTTCCTTTTTTTCACATTCCCTCTCTTTTTATGATGACGGTTACTTGATGTGTTTTTGTTTGTTTGTTTGTTTTTTAATGCTCTGGTATCGTTTTTACCTCTTGGTTTCATTGGTTCTGAGTGAGTCTTTTGATGTGTTTGTGCATGTCCGAGGCAATAATACTCTTAAAGGTAAGGAAAAGAAAGCTGCAAACTTTTTCTACCTTAGTTACGACTCATCTTGAAACTTAATCTGTTTCAGAAAAGGTTTCTCATCTAAGGAGTGCAGCTCATTTTTAATGGCTAACAGGGGCAAACAAGGGAGACACTTACTGAATCACAGCGATGGTGACACAGAGGGCAGTTTCACAATGCTTCCAAAATATTGCTCAAATGTGTTTTTCTGTCTTTGTCCAGACGTGTTTGGGGTCATTTTTTTTCCTGTAAATTGAGCACACATTGTTGGTTAGTAGACTTTAGATGACATGAGTAAAACCTTTTGGCTCAGTTTTGCCTCATTAGACATGACTTGCCAGCGCCATTCCTCTCTGCTTGCTGAGGCTTGCCGCTCAGTTCGGTTCAACTTGTAGCCTCCTAATGAATTGACCTAATGAGTTTGTCTCCTAATGTTTCCTATTTGATTTGATTTGATTTGATTAGTCATTGTCTGCTGAGGGTTCAGCTATGTCTGTCCTTGTCAGTCAGACCCAAAATGTTTAAAAATGTTGTCGTTGGTAATTAATATGTCATCATTAGATCAACATTTTTGTATAATTTGTCCAGCACTCTGTGTTATGAGCCAATGCCCAAAAAGTTAGACACTTCCATGCTACCACATTAACATGATTCTATGATAATGTATGTATATGGATCTTTACAGATTTACAGCCTTAGTGAGGTACAGAGGCGTTTAACATTAATCATTTGAAACACCGAGCAGAAATATGTGGAGTAAGAACACTTTTGTATAGAAAGGTCACCATAAACCTGGGTAACAATGTTAGAGCATTAAGTTTCATTTGGCTCAAATTAAATAAAGTGGGTAGCAGTTGTGTGAGAGGTGAAATGAAGGACAGAACATCCTGAAAAAAGACTAAATGAGCTGATGTGTTAAGGTTTGCTATCATGTACTTTTTTCTTTTCTTTTTTTTTTTTAAAGAAAGACAATGGACCGTAAATAAATAGTTGGTGGTTACTACAGAGTATCTTCATGCAGTTGCAAAGTATTGTTTATGTGAACACACTAACTGTTTCCCTTCCAGACGGAGCGTGGGGAATGGCTGCAGTTCCAGGCTGACCTCCAGGTGGCAGTGTCAGTGGCAGATCGCCTGAGAGCCGAGGCAGAAGAAGAGCTTACATCGCTTCGAGCGGCACACAAGGATGTCGAGAGGGAACTGGCTGCTGCCCTGCAGAGACAGAAGGAGGCTGATACACAGCTGGGCACCCTGAGAGGGGAGTTGAAGGAGAGCAGGCAGAGACTGGCAACTCTCACTCAAGGCAAAACTGATGCTCAGCCTCTATGTCAAGAACCAGAGAGGCCCAACACAGAATCAACCAACACTTCTGAGAGCAAAGAGGGGACCCAGAGGGGCTTGGATAGGGCTTCATACAGATTGGGACGAGAATCGATGGAGAGTAGGAGCGAGAACGATGTGACGAAAAATGTTGTCAGTGAGGAGGCGAGAACAGGCTGCAAGGGTGTGGCTAAACGTTACCTGAGAAATGTAACCAATGAGGATAGGAGTGGAGATGAGGTGCGATCTACTGAGACACGAAGGATGGTAACTACAGAGAGATCAAGGTACGAATAAGCTGCTTTACTTTGTACTTTTTGAAGAATTGCATTTGCACCACATTACTAATGCATTATTGTGTGCGGGTGACTCTTCAGTGTGTTCAGACAGTCAGATATTTAAAAACAAAGCCTCTTTGCTGCCTTGAACATTTTTGCCTCTGACGTCACATGCACAAATGGATAACAACTACCAAATTTGGTTGTGGCCTCTTTCAAATGTGTTACACTCAATCCACAGGCTTTTACAGGGGCACTCAGCTGGAGCCGAGTTGAACAGCTGCCGGAGAAAAAATGTCATCAAAACATTTGGTTTGGTTTATTGTATCTGTTCTTTACTGTGTATTATTACAGAAGCCTCTCCAGATTACCTGCCTCTTCAGACTCCCTCACCATGCAGAATGGAACCTCCCAGTCCAACACTGCCACAACAGTTGGATCCACAAACAAGGTGAGATACTTGATCTTAAGGGAGATTCATTAGTTGTTAGTTCTTCAGCGTTTGTCAGCCAGTAAATTCTTCTTCGCTTCATCAATGGTTTGTTGTACATGCAAGGATTTTTCCCTAATTAGAGTAAATTTTCTTTGTTTAAGAACCTGGGGCAACTAAGAGGCCGAAGAAGTCTGGATTGCCAAGACAGCAAGTCGAGCACTGACATAGGTGGGTGTGTACTAAATGCTCGTGTACCATACAGCCCATTTTCCACTAGTCATGAAGGCCTTGTCTGCAATGGAGCACACAAAACACAGTAGAAAAGACCCGTCAGCTGCCCAGCACAGAGCTGTGAAAAGCCAAACACCACTGCCACACTGTGCTCAGGCCTGCAAGAGGGAGCTGCAGCTCTGAATCAAGTTTTCAATATAAACAGAACCATCTCACACAGAGCCTTAATTAACCTATTTCCACCAAAATGTGAGGGTATATAGGTTATTTTAAACATGAGTAAACTCCCTAATCAAAGCTGATTGACCCCCTTTTCCGCTGTCAGTCCACCTTTCTGGGTAACGGGTGTGTGTCTGTGCTTTGAGAGACGTTACAGCAGGAAATGAGGTGAAGATTAGCAGGTTCACCTGGGTTTTGTGTTTTACACTGATGACGATCAGAGCCAGACCTGATAAATAGCTGTGTCCACTGAGTCTTACCATTTTTTTTTTTTTTAAATTTTAACCAGTGGGAAACACCGGGGGGGGGGGCTTAACACTCACTCCCAACTCAGAGGAGGGTCCACATGGAAACTCACCCCTTCTTCCCTGTGTGTGTCTGTGTGCTCTGTGACTGCATGTGATGTGTGTATCCTCGTCCCATGCAGAGAGGCAAACTTGTTTATACTCATCAAATACTCAGATTTTGGTGTGAAAAGGGTCACAGAATCTTTTTTTTTTTACTGTTTAACTAAGCTAATTTGACCCTAAAATTGTTAAAGGCACTTCATTTAAATTTTGACCACTGGTGGTGCTATTGAGCGACGTTTTTACAAATGGGCCCCTGTTTTGTTTGTGTTGTCCTTGTGCAGGAGGACACACAGTAGCATCCATGCACATATCTGAGAATGTGGCTGAGATAAATGCACATATTTTGCTGATTATTTAATGTTTAATATTGTTCTTTTGAATGATAACAAACTGGCTGACATGACTGTGCGTAATATGAAAGGGGAGACACATAAAGCACACAAATCCAAAGGGTATTATTACCCAATTCTGCTGTGTCCCTGAACTCTATGGAACATTTGATCAATTTTCATATCATTGTTTTGTTTTTCTCAGTGCACAACTTTATTTTACTCTCAGTACTCTTATAATGTCATTTCCAGCAGAAAATAAGCAGATGGCTTATTTTCAGCATAAAAGCTGTTTTGATAAACCAGCTGCACTATCTTTGTTTAGCACAAAACAGCAGGTGGACAAAGTCAGAAAATGGCTGGTGAACATATCTTGTATATAAGATATGATCATATGATGCTCAGTGTCTGTTATACATGTAAATAATAATATTTTTTGCTAAAATGTTTGTCATTACACTTTAAAACAATGATAAGTCCTTCAGCGTTGTAATTGCAGCTTGTTTCTCTGTCCATGAGTGGCCAAAAAAATGAATTCAAGTGGCTTTGAACATGTAGATAGTCAAGGGTCGTATAAAGTCTCTCTTATCAGCACTGCTTGTTCTAAATCTTGACTTGCTGTGAGGTAAGTCAGTATTGTTGCTTGTCTTTGTAGGAAAACGTGAGGAGTCTCTAAACAAGTACAACTCCTCCCTCACTGAGTTACCTCCCACAAAGTGAGTACACACACACACTTTGACAGACCATTGTTTCCAAGAGACCAACCTAATTGCCACATCCTGTATAAAACTAATTACTCGTTTTGACCCAAGTAAATTTGTCAGCTAAACTAATAAAGCTCAATTTTGTAGCCAAAATGTTTCTCTCACCTGAATTGATGTGTTAATTAACTTTATCTTTCAATAGCAGAGTCACCTGCGTGACAAGGTTATTTATTTATTTATTTATTTTATAGTGCCACAAAATCTTAGCTCATAGCAACACCTCCTGTAGTGTTAAGATTAAAAAAATAGGCATCATCAGTTTGCATCCTGCTGTCAGGTCCCAGGATGGTTTCAACCCACTGCTGCGTCGCCATGGAGGCTCCAAGAGAAACTCGCTGCTCCGCTGGTGTCAGATCCGAACGCAAGGCTACAAGGTGAACCTGGACATGGTTTAGTACATAGATCTTAATTAAACTTGATGAAGTAATGACTGGAGTCCGTGTGATATCAGTATGTATAAAGTATATATAAGTATGTATGCTTACCACAATTGTCCATTAAAAATAAAACCTCTGTAACTCCTGTCTTCACATTCCTCTTTCTGATTCCACGTTTGCTTGCAGAATATTGACATCACCAACTTCAGCAGCAGCTGGGCTGATGGTCTTGCCTTCTGTGCTGTCTACCACACCTACCTCCCCTCACACATCCCTTACAGCACTCTCACTCCAGAGAACAAGGTAGGGACTGTGTCTGGTGCCTGTGCAGCGAATAGGACCATTTGATTTATGGTGTTCAACTTATCGATTTCATTGCAGAAGGAGAATCTCAGTCTGGCATTCAAAACAGGAGAGACTGTTGGGATTGCGCAAACCCTGGTATGCACCAGTGTATTTTGCAAAGAAATGTTTTACAGTCAAGTGTCAACCACCTTTTGTATGATGGACGCATTTGATGGGAATGATGTCATTCTAAATCTTTGTCTGACAGACAGTGGAGGAGATGCTGAGAGCGGGTGGTCCCGACTGGCAAAGAGTCCTGAGCTACGTGGAGAATGTGTATCGTCACTTTGAGATGTGACTGCTGCAGGTATTGACAGACAATCCCATACTGGATCCTTAAGGACTCGTTGATTGAAACGTGATGGCAACTTTCTCAATATTAAACTATATCTTCGGTGGGTGTTGGGAAACTGTTCATCTGTCTCAAATAGACGTTTAAAGCTGCAATCTGCAACTTTCTGACATTAAAATATTAAATTTCATGTATAATTTCACATCATAGAAACAACAATTACTGACAAAAAGCCATTGTAGTCAGAGCACGTAAACAGCTTTTTGTTCTCTGGTCATTCCCATTAACTTTTAATGTGACTTTACAGCTCAGGCAAGAAAAGGGATGCTAAATGCTAAATTTTAGTGCATTGCACATACCTAACATATACTTAATATATTTTTACCACTCACTCTAGACACTATTTAATTTTTTGTTGTTTAAATTTATAGTTTCATAGTCACAGTCAGCTGACATTTCACATGCATCAATGTAGTCTGAGGAATTCAGACACAGTGAAAGTAGACAACTTATCCATTGAAGAGGTGACTTGAGGAGGAAAGGATAAATAAAACTGCCTTTTTAATGCAAAGAGTGACATATTGTAGCTTTCAAAGTAAAGGTTATGGCTGACCACCTGAATAGAAATTCAAAAAAAATGTGGAGTGTAGTGTATGTACAGAATGAGTTGCTGTATATGTCTCCACACTGGTACTTCACTGGCAGAAAGTACTGTATTACATGTCTTTTGTCAAATCTTTTTTTTTTTCTTCCACTATGTTTTGCCTTTTAACCTTGTATGTGTTGCTTTGCAAAGATTCCTCTTGTTCCTGGGCCTTGTAGCCCTCTGTAAATATGCACTTTGTCAGCACTTTGTTGTTGAACGAATGTAACGATGTCCAGTACTGATTTGAAAGAACTGCTGTAGTCTTGCTAAAAGCTTAATTGATATTCAGTAGCAAGGCTGCAGACCAGTCAGAAGATTTGCCCAGGTTAAACTTTTCTGTATTTGAAAGACAGTTGATATTTTCTCACAGGATCAAAATCTTCAAAAGTGCCTCCCTGTTATCACGTCTGTGCCAGTGTCAGTGCTCAGGGATGGGCGTTGCAGGAGTGACATAAAGCAAAAAAAAAATTGCACATCCGGTTTCAACACAATGTCACAGTACGCCTGCATCCTCACAGATGCACAAACACACTGTCATATCTCACTAGAGAAATTTAAAACCAGGTATTGTACGACATGTTTCTTGCCAAAGTCGTACGTGCCAAATATTGGACAAATACACCTTGTAAAACATGTTTATATGTAACTAGTGTGAAAAAAACATGATACCAAAGAAATAAAATATTAATATGAAACAAAAAATAATGTGTGAGTATTGTGTAAACATGTGATCAAGTATTACCTAAAGATTGGACATGTGCATCCATTTGTTGGCTTTTATTCCCATGTTTTGTTTTGTTTTTTAAAAAACTCCTCTTTACTGTGATTTATCCTTGAGTCTGCTGCCTCCTGCTGGTAAGGAAGAGTTGATGCAAGCTGACGTTGTTTAATCATGACCTCAGGAACATTTTCATGACGGCTTAGTGGTTAAAACATGGCCCCACAATGTCAACTACTCTCATCCATGCTGCATTTTTTTTGCTGCAAACTCTTTGTGTAACCTGTATTTTTGTGTCACACTGGAATACAATGCAAGACAAACAACAGTGTGACATTGATGGACTGTTAACTGCCTTTCCTATCCAAAATCCACATCTTTCTCCCAGGACAAAGCCTCATTATCACCTCTCTTTTCTGCCACCCTGACACCCTCTGTTGTCACAAAGTAATTAAAATGTCAAACCTGTTTACCAGATAGCTGAAGTGTGATAACAGAGATTTATTTTTCAAGGAGAGTGCAAAAAGTAGTAAAATGTTTCCAAAAACAATTGAGGTTGAGATAGCAGCCTCTATTTTCATGCCAAGAATTAAACTCCCAAGTGGCTTTGTGTCATGTATCACATCCAGTGTTGTATTCCTTCTGACACTTGCACTTACTTCCCAGTATGGACACACTAATGCCACAGTGTCTGTGCTTTGGACAGGACTGGGAATTGTCAGACTCTGAATAGACAGATGAGATGCTTCTCCCCCTGGGCAAAGGCGTTAAAGAGTGTGTGAACAACCCCCACCTCCCTCACCCCACCTCACTTATCCATTGTGTCTAACAAAGAATATACGTGTGATAATATGTACGCATGCTGGAGTGTGTAACAATGTGTTTGTGAACATGCGAGGGGTGTTGGTGTGAGGACAGGAGGTGGAGTTTTGTAATGCGTCCAGGTCAGTTGAGCTTGTATAAGTGGTGGCCATCAGTAGTTTGGCGTCTGAATGAAGAGTTGGATTTTTGACGAAGTGGTGAACAGAAGCATGGATCGTCTCTCGACCCTGGTTCTGTGTTTAGGAGTCGTGTGTTTTGCTGTGCCTGGTTCAGCTCAGGATCCAACTGGGTAAGTGGTGCTGTTTGTTGTAAACTAAATCACAACAACTTCAAAGAACCCCTGAATTCATATTTCATAGAGTGGCAAGAAAAAAAACAAGTGAACCCTTGGGAATTGTCTTTGTAACGTAACAAAGAACCTCAGCATAACAGATCAGGAGTTAAAATAATCTTTGGAGCATCTCTGTTCATGAGTCCACTATACACAAATCATGGTGCAGGGTTGTATGGAGTGTGTTGTCCAAGGAAGGACACATTATATACATGCCTGAAGTTAGGCAGCATGACACTCCACAAAGCTCCCGAAAAATGTTTTGTGGAAACTAAACTTTTTTTTTTTTTGTGGAAACTGCTGAAACTAAGGTTTAGTTGTTTGGGAAGAACATGAAGTACTACACAAGGTATGAAAAGGTAACTGCATGTGGAGGGAGCGTCATGACTGGGGCTTGGCTGCCTCAGATCATGTGATGGTGGCTGCCCCCTGCTCCAGCTCAGTAGACGCTGGGTGCAGGACAATGAAGGTAAGGTCTGGGCCAACTGTTGCAGTGGTAGAGATGCTATGTTACCACTCATATCGGATATCCTGAGGGTATGTCTGAGCTGAAGTAGCTCTGTTGAGTAAAATGGTCCAGAATTCCTCCTGAACACTGTGCAGGGTTGATCAGCAGCTACTGGAGTAGCTAGTTTGAGCTTATTGCTGCCAAAGGAGGCTCCACCAGTTATTAAACATATGTAAGGGTTCCCTTTTTCCACCAGCACTGTGAATGTTTAATGGCTGTGTATAATAGAGACAGGAGAGATTATAATTGCTTGTGATATTAGCTGAGGCATGTTGTCTACACTCCACAGATCACAGAAAACCACGTAGGTCCAAAGGGTTTCCATACTTTTTCTTGCCACAGTATATTGATACAGCACAATTGAGTTCAAATGACTCTATAACAACCCATTCTTGCCTCCCTCTATCAGGACATTGTTTCTGATCTCAGGTCCAGAGATGGTGTATGCTGGGACACCCACTCAGCTGGCTGTCACTGTTTTTGCAAACTTCTCTGGCAGCGTGACGGCTCACCTGATACATGGCAACACCAGAGTGACCCAAACAGAGGCCTACCAAGGAGGTGACACTGCAATTACACAGATATTTAGGGCTGATTTGTATCATGCTTTTTGTTGTTTTGAGAGATAAGTAAACCATTGTTTTGTTTTTAAGGTTTGACCAGGATCATCACACTTCCTCCTGTGGGTATATTTTCCTTTTCTTTCTTCTTTTCTTTTTCCTCCCCTCATTTTTTCCCACAGACAAAAAATGCTTAATGCTTTAAATGATTTAAATGACATTGTGTTTATTTTTCCGATAATGCTCGCTCCAGATTTCTGGCTCTATAACCCAGGATTCTCTTTTAAACTTGACGGTGAGAGGCTACAGGGGTGACAGTCTCATTTTCTCCAACACCACCACCCTCAGCTTCAACCTGAAGAACGTCTCTTCCGTCATCCAAACTGACAGATCACGCTGCAAGCCGGGTGATACCATCAAAGTCAGAGTTGTCAGTGTACAGTTGGATAACCATCCATACAAAGGCAGAGTGGATATCTCTGTACAGGTAAGTTTCTGCCCAGTGTGTGTGTGAGAGAGACAGAACAAAGCCACAGGAGCTCAATAGATTGTTATCCAGGCATTGTGTGCCGGTGGAAAGTTTGACTGACTTTCCTTTGTCACACACAGGATCCCAATGGGAATGTCGTCAACAGGTGGGAGTCCACAGGGAGTCCTGGGATTGTCTCGCAGGAATTCAGTTTATCCCATTCAGCTCCTCTTGGACAGTGGGCGATCACAACAACAGTGAATGTACGTTGAGTTTTTGTTTTTGCCTGTTTAAAATACATTATTTCAATAAAAACAAGCACCAGGTAATTTAACCTCTTTATCCTCTTTACAACAGGACGTGAATGATGAGAAAAAATTCACTGTGGAGCATCAAGGTAACAGACCCATGATTTTAATGAATTTAATGTGTGCTGTACATTGAGAGGGTCCAATTCCAAACAGTTCTTGTGTGGTGTAAAAATGCAAATCCAGACTTAATATGAGGCTCAGTTAGACAAACCTAACTTACAGCCTTATTATTAAATCCCCTCATTTTGTTACTGTGTTTCCCCTGTAGCACAACACATCCACGCTGTCAGGGGAAACACAACTAGCTTGTAACTTTTGAATGATTTGTCTAAATCAGACAGCTACAGCTTCAGATGTTTTGTTGAGATACACTTTTGAATGCATGGATGCTCAGACTGAAAAGTGACTCACTTAGACGTAAAGCTTGTGAGGAAGGCGTCTTTGAATGCCCAGTATTAACAAGAGGGTTGACAACAGCAAGCAAAATGTGTTTTTATGCTCATATGAGCAGCTGACAGTTCTCTGAAGACTGACTTGAAAAACCTTTCCTTCAAAAAAAAAAAATGTAAACCTGCATTTCAATTTCTGCCATGCCTCCCTCTTTACTGACTGTTGTTACAGAGCATCCTGACTTTGAAGTACTGGTCAAAACGCCATCACGGGTCCTTGTTGGAGGTGACATCTCTGGATCAGTGAGAGCCCTGTGAGTTCAACCAGCTCATTCACACCAGTAATATCACATATGTTAAAAAGTACACTGAAAAAGTTTGGGTATGTTTCTCTCCAGTTACCCAAGTGGACAACTTGTACATGGAACATTAGTTGTCTCAGTCACTCTGGCCCCTGATGTGTATAATGCAGGCTCTCAACACGTGCTAACACAAACCAAAGAGGTAAGGATTTATTGTCCTTTTAGTTTATTTGTTAATGAGTGGGCACGACTCGACTTTCTCTGCTTGAAGTGGGATTCACAGTTAAAGTAATTGCATGCTATGATGGCATCTGCTAACTTTTTGCTATTGTTTTTCAGATCTATGGGTCAGCACAGTTTTTCTTTAGCAAAGATGAACTTCAAGCCCTACACACTTCATCAGGAACAAGCAGCGATAGCCGTGTGCATGTTACTGTCTGTGTTACCGGCAGCTTTACAGGTGAGATAGACTTTGAAAGTGTTGATTAAGGTATAAAATGAATTCCATTTGTTTCTCCAAACATCTGAATGATTTGATCTTTTGTTCCCTCAGGATTTAAAGTGAACAAAACAGCTGAAGTCCACATTATACAGAACACATACCAGCTTACGTTCCAGGATTTTCCACCATCACTTAGACCGTCTTTACACTTCTCCGCTAAAGTGAGTGAATTTTTATTACTCTGTGTTACAGCAGTTTTAAACCAGTTTTAAACTTCCGCCTCTGTATTTCACAGCTCAGGATCTCTAGATATGACAGAAAGCCACTGAGCTCACAGGATCGAATGTACCCAGCTGTTGTTGATGTCAGTCAGAGTGGGTCCACAGTGAATAGGGAACCCACAACTCAGACAGTCCCGGTGCCTGAGGATGGGGACATCCACATTAAGCTTGAATTACAGGCTCAAGTGGAGGTGCTTCTTATTCAGGTTGGTATTTTGATTTACAGTACACGGGATGTTGGTCTGAAAGTGGTGTTAAGCAGTTTCGATATTTGTAAGATGAGTAGTTTCAGTCAAATAATATTACACTCTTCCTTACCAGTCAGAAAAAAGATCCCAGGACCTATAAACTTCAGTAAAGAGAACACAAACATCCTCCAAAGCTAGATTTATTTTCCTTATAGTCTGATTGATTTTTTTTTTTTTTTTTTACCTCATGTAGCCTCATATTTTTTATATTGTGTTTATTTTCAGGCCAGATTCCAGTCCAGTATGGAGACTCTTAGGCTCTACAACAACTACTCCTCTCCCAGTGGCTCATATATTCAAATCTCCCCAATCAATACCTTACCTGCACAGGTAATCCTAAACATGTACTTTGCAGCTTTGTGCTGTTGTGTGTATGTCATACCTTACTAAATGATGATGTTTATTGTGTAGTTAGACATATTTCACATAATATATATATTTTTTTACTTTCAGATTGGATTGCCTCTTCAAATAGAGGTGGAGAGCACCTTTAAACCAACTGTGCTTCATTTTGTGGTATGTTTGCTCAAATATATCAAAAAAATTTAGCATTTTCTTTGATATTTCAGATTGCCATCTTATATTGACATATAGACGTTTTATATTGACATATAGACGTTTTATATTGACATATAGACAAATATTACCTTTATCGATCTGCAATCTCTGATACAGTTTTGAAGAACTGAATGGTTCTCTTTATTAGCTTCAACCAGTGAAATCAATTTCTGTGAAGCCTTCAAATACTGTTCGCTGCAGTGGACGCAGGTGTACAGATCATTATAGGAAGTTATTGATCTCCCCATGCTCATTACCGCTTTGTGGTCATATGCAGATAACAAACGCTACTGCTTCTTTGTCGTACTTCCAGGTGAGCTCTAGAGGCCGAGTGGTGGCTGCTGGATCAAAGAATTCCTCCTCTTTTTCTCTGACCCCAACACTGTCCTGGTCTCCTGAGGCCTTTGTCACTGTCTACTGCATCCTCTCTGATGGAGAAGTCTCCATTGACACAGCGCACATACCCATCAATCAGCCCAATGAGGTACTTTATTTATTTTGATTTATTGGTTATTGTTCCTTGTTGTATTATTCAAATAAGTGCATTGCTCTCCTGGATGTGTCTCTGATTGTCTCTGCGTTTTTGCTTTCCTCAGGTATCTCTGAAGTGGAGCAATGACGAGGCTCAGCCAGGCCGGCAAGTGTCACTCACTGTGACTAACCTTGAACCCGGGTCCCAGGTAGGAATTGTGGTAATGGGGACGCATGATGACAGAACTCCAGAGGATGACTGGGACTTAAAAGTGAAGCAGGTATGGTTACTCTTTTGATTTGCCAAAGGCTAAAGGACTGAATTTTGCTTTTCGAAACAATGATTAGTTTATGTGCTGTGGTTGGGATTTAGAGTCACTTGATAGCAACCTTAGCTTCTGTGTTGCCTATAAGTGACTCTAAATGCCTCAACAAACAAAAGAGCAAAAATACAGTTTCTGAAACTTGAGCTTCCTTCAGAAAGTCACCTGTTTAGATAGTGTCAGATTTGATTCATTTCATCTTTGTCTGTTTCACAGTTTAATTACAAAGCACCATTCCCTTTGGTCACTGTAACCTTTTCCCAGATGGATACTCTACAACTATTCAGTGCGCAACCACTAAACCAGTCAGTCTGGATGTAACCTATCTGTCTGCTTTTGTTAAGAGATGATTCTGCTTTTTCTAAGAGCTGGTAACTCTAGTGTGTTGGGTGCATAACCTAAGGGTTATTAATGGATTCAAGATGGAGGAAATAATACTTCACCACACTGGGTTGTCTTACGATGACCTTTTCTCATCTCCAAAGCTCTGGAAGCGTGTTTTGTGTCTGGTAGGAAAGATCAAGATCTCCTCAGGCATCTACAGAGATTACAGTTTTACACCTTACATCACCTGCTAAGACCTGACCTATTTTCCACTGGCCGTCACACTAATGATGCATCTTCTGATAGTGGACTTCTCTGTTCGGGCCTCGTGCTTGTATTTTTAAACAGCTACAACAACAAATGTATGTTGTTGTAGCTGTGTGTGTTTTTGTGTCTGTCCCGTCACAGGGATGTGATATTAGGATGCTGACCAATGCCAGACTGTATCAAAAAAAACAGTGTGATGGATCAAAAAAAGGTAAATTACAAAGTGAATAAATGTGATCCTTCAATATAACATCTACCTTCTACTTAGGATCCATTTTGTGGCCATTTAACACATTGTATTAATCCCTTAATTTCAGTAACAGTCGATTTCTCCATCAGTGTGAGCTTCTTCTGATCTCTTTTCACTCTTCTGGGGTGTTTTCAATAGGATATGTCCTGTTAAGAGAGAAGTACTGGAGCCACTGGATGGCTGCAGCTGAAACCTTGCTGTGGTTAGACACTAATGTTAGGTGAGTGCTGAAAGGTACATATGTTGTTGGAGTAGGAGATTTAAACGGTTGTTCTATATTCAGTCCCCATTTTTAGGGAAAAACTTGCTAAATAAAGTCTGTGTCATGCTTTTTTCTTTTCTTTTTTTTTCTAGCGATAAAACGTGGACAAGTGAGAAAATAACAGTGCCAGACAGTGTTGCTTCCTTAAGAGCTGTAGCACTGGTAATGTCAGACAGCCTTGGTTTGGGCTTCACTCCTGTGCCACTAAAGGTAACTTAATACTCAGTATGTGCCACTATTTCTCAAATTTTCGCATGTGTTTTATAATGCAAAATGAACATTTTGCTTCTCTTTCTATACTAAAAAGATGACACGGGAAACATTTGCACCTAATTATCAGTGCTTCCTGTTGTTTCCTCTCAGAATTACTTTAAGCCTTTTTACTAACTTCCTGTACTGAAATGCTTTTCCATGACGCGTTGTAAGTTTAACTAATTTTAACTGTAACTGACTGATATTTTGTTATGCTAATGTATAATCTTTTATTTTTATATTATTGTTTGCTTTAAGTTGGTCTACATCCTCTCCTTCACAGCTGACTGTTTCCAATCATTTTTCCTTGTCCCTGAATGTCCCATCATACCTCATCAGGGGAGAGGAGATTGTGTTAGAGGTGAACATCATCAACCATTTAGAGGAGGATATAGAGGTATGAAGGACATTTATTGTATATTCTGACTGAAATGGGAGTGTTAAATTATTTGTCCTGTTGCCAAAGCCTTTTTTTTTTAACCCTTTCAGCTGTAAAAGTATATAAAGTTATACAAATTATATAACAGATTTGTTCCCACATGTTTCTCTTTGCAGGTCATCATACTGCTTGCACAGAGCAAGGCCTTTGAGTTTGTTTTGGGAAATAGAGGAGATGTCTCTGTGGTAAATGCCCAAAAACTCACCTTAGGGAGTCATGTCTCTGCTTCAGCCCTGTTTCCTATAAGGCCTATAGCTCTTGGTGAGATGGAAATATCTGTTGACGCTGTATGTGCGAAGGCCTCATACAGCCTTGTCCGGAAAGTGCTTGTGAAGGTATGTTGTGATGTAAATATTGGATAATATCTAAGATATTAGTGTGTGAAGACTAACTTGGTGAGGTTGAAAATAGTGGAGATGGAGGCTGTATAAAATACAATGTGCAATGTGGCACATGGTTAATCCTACAATAACAGTGATTTACATCCATGTTTCTAAAGCCTGAGGGCGTTGAACAGTTCTTCTCAGAGACTCTGTTCCTGGAGCTGGCACCAGACAAGCACAACAACTCCAGATCCTTCTCCTTTTCCTTTCCACCAGATGTGGTACCGGGCAGCCGGAGGGCCCATGTGGCACTGGTTGGTACGTCTACAATTTAACATTTACTTTTTTGTCAGTTAGGCACTTGTATTTATTGTATTTGTATTTATTTATCCTCACATTTTCCTTTGTGTTTAGATGAGGAACTTAGGTGTATGCACATCAAAGTCCTGAAAATGTTTAGATACTGCTTATTGAAACTTGCACAATAGACATCAAGCAAGATTGTTGATGGTGGACAGATTCTAAACACATCTGTCAGGCTGGATCGTTGGCTCCATTCATGTTGAGGGATGTTGGGCATTTGTCATGGTAGAAGGGCAAGATTCAGGATTTTCCAAATTTGTGGTTTCTGTGATAATCAGCTTTGCAGGATGTGGAGTTTTTGTCTGATTGCTGCTTGTGATTAAGTTTCCATTCAACCCTTTTCCATACATTGTCACTTTAACCACGGCTCTGACTTTCTAAGTAGTAATTTCAAAAATATGTTTTTTTTAAAACATAGAGGTCAATAGTGGCCCAGGTTGAACCTCTATGGGGAAGCATATGTTTTAAACCTGACATGACATCAGATTTGAAGCACTGACCCTCTGTGATCTGTAACCTATTAGTGAAAAGTTATGTAACGATGACCTCCTCCCTCCTTCCCTTATGCTTGCTTTACACAGGTGAGATCTTGGCTTTGTCGTTCAGCAACTTATATTCACTGGTTCAGATGCCTCTTGGTTGTGGGGAGCAGAACATGATCCACTTTGCTCCAAGTGTTTATGTTCTCCAGTACCTGGATATGTCAAACCAGGATAATAAGGAGATCAGGAGCAGAGCTCTGGGCTATATGAAGGAGGGTAAGCAGCCTTTACATAACTCACTGTCACTTACTTATATACTGTATGCTTATCATGTAATAATGGTTATTAGTGTTATTTAGGCATAAGAAAACATATTTTTAGTAGTAATTAACTGTATTAACATAAGGTATTTATTACAAATTTTCACTTTATCTTTTTATCTTACATCCACATGTTATATTATCATATTATATAAGGATATCAGAGACAACTATCCTACCAACGAGATGATGGTTCCTTCAGTGCTTTTGGAGCCCGTGACAACTCTGGGAGCACATGGTAGGTTACCAGTGTACTGGAAATGACATAACTGACAGGTGACAGACCTGACAAACTGAACTAACTGACAGAATTTAGAGGAAATAGTTATATTTATATCTTCAAACAAAGATGAATAAGGTTGCAACTTCTCGTCTTTTGAGCTGAATTGATTGATATATTAAATCTATAGTCATCTCTGTGGCTCTAATGCTGCTTCTTCAATGTCTCTGATTGCAGGCTGACAGCCTTTGTGCTGCGATGCTTCCTACAGGCTCAGCCCTACATGCAGGTAGACCAGAGTGTCCTGACCAGAGCCATGACTTGGCTCTTAAACCACCAGGGGGCTCAGGGAGAGTTCAGCGAGGTGGGCAGGTTGATCCACACTGAGATGCAGGGAGGACTGGATAATGGGCCAGTGGCACTTACTGCTTTTGTACTGATGGCACTGCTAGAGGATGAGAGCTATGCGGTATGTCAATGGGAATAAGTGGAGAGGAAATTACTTAAAAGAGTTACAGGATATTTAATGGCTGTAACTGAGTAAGGGAAGTCAGTTGACAGTAATGGTCTTTTGTCTGGTTCCTCTTGAAGGAAAAGTACCCAGGTAATGTGTCTCGAGCCCAGACGTACTTGGAGAGTCAAGTGACCAGTGGGGTGGTCAGTAACTACAGCCTGTGTCTGGTGGCATATGCTTTAGCTCTGGCCAACAGTCCTGTGGCTCAAACTGCCCTGTCTGAGCTCACCAGGAGAGCTGACTACAAAGGTGATGTAGCAAAGTTTTTCTGTTATTTTATGTTGAGGAATGTGCATATGGACCTTTCATGCCTTCGCATCAAAGGAATTATTTCTTGTTTTACATGCACACAATAACTCACATACAGTTTATTAATGATGTTAGAGATGTGCAAGATGCATTACATCTTCCAAAACTACAACCCTGTGACACACCATGACCAGGTATGGTCACATTTTAACATTGCAGATGTTGTTTATAATGCAACCAGAATACTGATTTATATTACCGGCAAACTGATACCTGCATCTAAGCAGCCAGGTTAAGTTATGTTATGTTATACTTTGGAAAGCAGACTTGTGTATCAACTAGAGGCTCTGGAGTTATTTGAAGTTACTGTATTGCACAGTAAACTATTGTTACTGTATTGCACCACCTTCTGGTGAGTTGCTAGAATGTTTCTGTCTGATTAATGGGTGAGATTCCAAACTAAAAAACAGTACCACAACATTTAACTCATGTTGGTTTTCCCAGATTCAGATCCATCTCATCAAGAGCATCAGCAACAATAAAAAAAAGTTTCAGTACTTCATAGTTAGGTCCCTATTGACATTCATGTAATTATTTTGTTGTTGTGCTGCATGAGAAATCTGTAAGAACAGCGTTAGGAGAAACGTCGATTGATTATTTTTGTCATTTTATTCCAAAGATGGTGTGATGATGTGGAGCTCCTCTGCTGGCCCGAAGTCACATGACTGGCAGCCTCACTCGGCACAGATCGAAATGACCTCTTATGTGCTGCTGGCTTTTTTTAAGCGTGCAAGCTTCACTGAGGGCATTACACTCCTGAAGTGGCTAAGCAAACAGAGAAATCATCTAGGAGGTTATGGGACGACACAGGTGGGACTAAACCATTCAAACTGATGTTTAAATATGCAACTGGAAATAAAGCAAAACCTGTTTCATTCAGCCTAAAGCACGCTGAAAAGCTAGTGAGAATAAGAAGTACTTATCGTAAAATGCCAATTTTATGAATATGTTTATTGTTATTCTATTGTGAAAATGGTTGCAAATATATCCCACAATTCTGCAAAAGTATATTTGTATGGTCATGTAATATTGATTGTTGCCTTTTCTTTCGTCAGGACACAGTGGTTGCCCTCCAGGCTGTGTCTTACTATGCTGCATTCAGTGGCGCCAATGCCATTGACCTCAGGCTTAATGTGTCTGCCCCAACATCTTCATTTATGTCTCTCTTCAGTATCAACTCCACTAACTATCAGATGTATCAAAGCCAAGAGGTAATAAATATGTGTAGAATGTCACAGTTAATGTCGAATGTATGTATGATTTCATATTTTTGTTATTTTGTATGATGCTGTACTTACTGTACCATAGTCAGCCTAGATTTTCCACTTTTCTGTTTTTGCTACTCTGTTTTCAAGGTGAATGCTGACAAAGATATACACTTCAATATATACATTGAAGGAAGAGGATTTGCATTATTTCAGGTACAGTTTGCAACATCGCTGTTCTATCATCTACTTTTCTTTGTTTTGCTAAAGCTGCCCATGTTAAGAAAAAAATATAATACCACAAGTCAAACTACCTTGGACAATAAAAGATTGTTTCCATACTTACAATATATTCAGATACACGTGAAGTATAGTTTAACCACCTTAGCATGACCAGAATAAATTGAACACAGCAGCTGTGCATGGTAACTTCACCCAACACAATGTGCTGCATTGTAAATGCTAAGCTAAATGCAAAAGTAGCCCAATAACAGACTAAATTAACAGCTGGACCACATGCAATAATAAACTGGATAATATTATGTTTTTTGTGTGTGTATATATATATATATATATATATATTGCTTCATGGAGATTTCTTAATATAACAGATACTTGTTTTATACATAGTAGAAAAACTGAACTATAGGCTCTTTATCGCTTAAGATCTGAATTTTCCTTCTTAAATTTCTCCATTTAGATGAATATCTTTTACAATATTGAGATCAGAGCGTTGTCACAGAACCGCCAGCACACCTCAGACGAGGAGGCTTTCTCACTGGATGTTGATGTTACTGAAGAAAGCGATCACAATCACATGCTGCTGTCTATATGCATGAGGTAAGTACCGCAACAAAGACAGACGTCCAGTCATTTCATTTTTTTGACTTTTATTTGAATCTATACCCATATTGTTGTTTATCTTTATGTTTTGGTAACTTGCATATCAAATACTATACAACACCTGCATCCTGCTCTTTTCCTCTCTAGATTAAAGGACAGTCAGTTGATATCTCAAACAGGTATGGTTATATTGGATGTGGGCATGCTCAGTGGTTTCTCTGTGTCTCCTGGAGCTGCTGCCCCAGCAGATCTTATCAGGAAGGTGGAGATTCTGCCTGAGAAAGTTAACCTGTACTTGGATTCAGTAAGTGTGTCATCAGCACGTCAACATTTCAGTCAGGCTTTTACAATATGTGCTGCAGGGAGCTGTGATAAGGATAACCTCAAGCCCACATGACATTTGTGACCCACCTGTTGCTACAATGGTAGCCAACAGATACCTACTGTAAGGATTTCTGAAGAACCACTGTTTTCCCTCTTGAGTACAATTAAAGTTGAGAGGCATAGTCTGAAGTGGAGCACTTTTGCTAACTGAAAAATGCAGTTTAGCTAACCTGACTTGGGTTAGTTTTTCCAAGTTGACCAACCAAACTGTAAACCATAAACCTATAGAAAGAAAAGTATATATATAAAAAATATATCTACCCTAGTATTCAGTATAACATGTAAGAGTCAAGAAGGACAGCCTGGGGCAAACTGTTGTAGCTAACAGAAAAATGCAGTTTAGCTAACCTAGGCTAGCTTATCACTATACACTATAAACCTAGATATGTATCACACTTAATTTACAATATTTTTCACTTTTTGTTTCTGTGTGTGACTTCTCCTATATAAGGTTCTTAAGATTACATTTTTAGAATTGTAAATTATTTAATTATTTTATGTCCTACAATAGATACTGGTGCATGTATTACCATTAACTATTAATTAATTAATAATAATTAATTAACTATTAAACTGTATATTGTGTGCGTAAAGGCAGTAGTATATCAACATTCACTTTTTGACTTTGCAGCTTAACAAGTCAGAGGTTTGCATCGGACTTCCCTTCATCAGAGACTATAAAGTGGCCCATGTACAGGATGCCGTGGTGCAGGTTTATGACTACTATGAACCCAGTGAGTACAATTTCACACAATCTTGCATGTGTGCATTTATCTAAATGTTTTTTTTTAAACCAACCTGAAATGAAAGACAGCTGAAAACAGCTGTGATGCTGTTACAATAAGCTTATACTTAGTGTTTCTCTGTGACTGTCACTCAACATACACTTGGCAGTATTATTTTACTGTGATTTACACAGAATTTGAGACCAGTGATCATAATACCATTTGATTATTTTCCCTTTCTCATAGCAAGAAAAGCGTTAAGAACATACAACTCTTATTTTCTCCACAACACGGACTCCTGCTTCTTCTGTGATCCAGACTGTGAGAGCTGTAGGCCGGGAATCACCATCACAGTTTCCTCTGTCCTCTCTTCTCACTCAGTAAACACCACCACCTACAGCTTGAGCTGCATATTTTTTGGAGTCACTGCTTTGTTTTTTGTAGTCTGATTTTACGCAATGTTACTAATGTTACTAAAATTACTGAAGTGATAAATATACATAGAAAGACATAGTTTTAACATAGTATGTAAACATTTATATGCACTGGATACAATTGCAAAATTTTATACAAAAGTTATTTCTTTACTTGAAGTTGAAGTGACTATAATTTTGATTGTTTACATGCTGCTTTTTTCTGCATTTCTGCATTTCTAACACCTGCAGTGTGTTTTGTTTTGTTGTTTTTTAACTCACTTTAATGAGAAATTTTCTACCTTTACATTTAATTTGTATTGTGTATCTAAGTATTTTTCAGGTTCAGTACATTAGAAAACAAATTAAAATAATTTCTTTACTCACTCAATAAAATGTAGCATCCTCCACATTAATCCCTGTGTTGCCTGGTATAAAGAACTGTATAGGTGGCAACAGAACAAATGAAAAGGATTTATTGCTCAGCTGCACATGTGTCCTATTGTCACTGTCTGGCAGAGAATACAGACGTGTTAAGCTGCCTGAAGCCATATAAAGGCTAAAATAAGATTTATTCTACAACTCTACTGTATTTTCCAGTACTTTTGGGCTTAATATGTTTCTACTCCTATTGATATAAAACACTCCAGCTTAAGTGAAACAGACTGCAGGGTGTAAATATTTCACTGAAAAAGAAAAACCACCCTTTAAGTTCATTTGGAGTGAAATAAAACCTGCCTCATCCACTTGCCACGTCACATAACGCCGGGCCAGACTGATCTAAATCATCAATGCTGACATATCATGAAATACGAATGCTGTCTCTAAGATTTCAGCCAGCCGTGTTCGGTCCATAGCATATTTCATTTCATACAACGTAATCATTTCACAGCCCGTTCCCTTGAACATTTTAAATATTTTTATGGTTCTACTAATCGATAATCTTACACTGGAAGCATTTTACTTTAAAGGTAAGAAGTACACTATTATCCTAAATACTTTTCTATGCAAAGACGTGAAGCATGATAGTGAGAAAATATTAGTGTAATTTATCAGCAAAATCCCAGAGGATGATGATTCAGTGTTGTCAACAAACATCTGCCCTTCTAATATGTCTGTCAAGTTACTGAAACTCTACCAGGGTATGTTCTGTGGCCTCAGCCTGACCTTTGACCTCTTTAGAAGTAAGCCACACCTACACCTAAAAAAAGATGTCTTGATGTTTTGTGCTTTAATGGCAAGGCATGTCTGTTTTTTATGTGGTAGATGTTTTTATAAGGCTCATTGAGTAAAGCAATTTCCCTCTAGGGGCAATAAAGTTTTTAGTTCATGAGAAATAACAGACATGGAATGACACAGAGAATATCACTTCTTACCAAAAAAAGCAAATACATATTCCAGGCAAACTTATACACATTTGCACCTTTAACATTTGGAATCTAATACATGTTTATGACTTGCCCTACTCCCTGCTTTAAAATTAAACAAATCCAGAAGTTAATTTACTCTAGTACGGTTCCACAAAAAGGCTTCAGAATTACAGCACAGATTATTAGTTCTTCCACCTTTGGTTGACACAGTGATGTTACTGACAAGATGCTGGGATGTCCCACATTTTGACCACAGGTGGACCAAACTACACTGTGCTTATTCTCTGCTAGCTTGTTGTTATAAGACATGATTAAATGATTAAACTGCACAAAAGTGAGTTACAGGAATTCAGAAAACAGTCACATCAACAAATCGATACAATGGATTTGGCATATCCAAATACAGTTATGCCATACAGTACAGTACAGTCCCCTTATAAATGAACAATGCCTTTGTTCAATGCTGTGTTTTTATAGTGCTGAAAAGTTGCAGTACTAAATTACAAACACTAGATGGCAGGCTTGGTATCATAATAGTGATGGGTTCAAAGCTTAGCTGAATCTCAAGCCCATATACAGGATAAACTATCGCAACCAGGAAATACTTTTTGTCTGTACACTTAACATGTTATTCATTTAATAATAACTTTGCTGTTATAAATATGTTATACAAGGATGGGAGCTTAGGGAATATGTTCCTTCCCACAGAGCCTTGTGGCAGAGTTAGAGAATACACCACTTTTTGTGACGCAAGGCATAATTTTAAAAATGGGCATTTGTATCTTTTGTGCTGTCATGCTATTTATTACCTGTTAAGTAATTATGTGTTAGTTTAACTGTGCTGTGGCCCTGAATATGTAGTCATGTGGGATAGCACTTCACACACCAAGGTCATGACTTACTAACTTTGGCCTTGTTCCGGGTCAAGCTACAAAAACATATAATCAATCAGGGGCGTGCATAGGCCATGATGTCATGCATTTACTATGTCAGATGGCTGATAACTTTCTAATGCAGCGGCCTTAACTAGGATATCTTAGGTTAAGTGCAGTCAAAGCATTAAGGCTTGAAGATGAGCTGAAGGATCCCTTTCTGCCCAAAAATGGACGTGGGAGAGGGCTTTGTGGCTTTAAAAAGCATCTATCCTTCACCACTTCACGTCATCTAGATGTGAAGAGCAATGTGAGATTAAAAAGAACAAGATGTAGCATCCCCAAAACTGAAGCTCCTGCAGAAATAGAAAATGATTTTTGCAGAAGTTTCTGGAGATTTCACTGAGGTCTATACTCTGTAATAACTCTAAACAAATCAGGTCCTTTGAGTCTGATGACGTTTATTAATATTCACTCCTGTCAATTTTGCTGTGAGCGCAATGATACTGGCAACAAGCCTGTTACCAAGGAGATGCAGATGGGGTACACAAACTGAAGGAGATGATTATTTATGAGTTTCATCTCCTGATGGGAGACATTAGAGAAACATGCAATATTGTTGTTGGACTCACTGTGACAGGAGGTTAGATGGAGAATGTGTTTTGTTCAAATAAGCAATTCTCATTGACAGCAAGTTTTGCAGATGGGTCTTCAAAATTAGGTGCACTGCATAAATGAGAAGTTGAATAGATTTTATTAAACAGACTCCTCAGAAAAAGTCTGAGAGAATGTCAGATGAAAGCCATGTGTATATTTAAGTGTAATATGCTTGATGGTTTGTAAAGTTGTTAAAATATTATAATGACAAATTGCATAATAAAGGGTGTATAGTTTACATTTTGTAACCACAGTTATTCGGTGTAGGATGACGTGGTCAGGAAGTGCTTCCCTTTGAGCTTGATGCTTTATTTCAGTAAAACATTTATCCCACAAACAGGGATACTAAATCGCTCCCTGTGGCCTTGCTCCAGATGACATCAGTGGGAAAGAATCACCGTCACAACAAACAACCACATCATATGGAAACCCACTGCTATTGGTGTCCTGACAGAAATTGGGGGTGGCAGCAACAACAAAGATGAATCAATGGGAAAACCTCCAACTCTCAAGCGATGCAACCTGAGCGACTCCCTATGTCTGCGATTGGGAGGATGATGCGTTTGTTTGGCAAGGCACGCTCCATTCACCGGGGCGAGTCATGGAAAAATCCTTTGAGCTTTCATCCCACCCAGAGTGAGTGTGTATTTACACAACCCCCAGGTGACCCTGCACAGACCGGCCCAGACAAATGAATCCAGCCCGGACAGAGGGGACTCCAGAGGAACAAAGCAGGGCTGGAGTTCCACTCAGTCATCCTGCTCCACGGGGACCATCCCTGATTTTATCACTATGGTATGGTCTTCTTAGGTGGTGGTGCTGCCAGACTTGAGGAGTCTTGTTTCAGTCATCATCACCTTCACAGACTATGTTTGGGTGATCATTCTCTGCGTGCGTGCGTGCACCAGTGAACGCTATCTGTTTATGTGAATCACTGTCTCCTGGTGTGTCAGCAACTTTTCCACTGCATTACTGTGATTTGTACAAGTATGAGTTGCTACAAGCCCCAAGCTCAAACTGCATACTACCAAGATCCAGACTCTGGATATCTCCCTGCCTGGCTATCTCACAGAAGTTCAACAGAAGATTTGTTCCAGACAAAATATTGAAAATGCAAATTTATGGAACATTAGGAAATCTTTTTAGTGTTCTTTAGGCAAACAAAAAAACAACATTGGGTTGATGTAAAATAACAAAAAACATGAGTTACTCCAACATAAAAAAGTCTCTTCCATCCAAATTCAAAATAAACCATGTAAAATAGAAAACGGCACAGTACTGCTTCATTGATCACTGAGTATAGGGCTCCATGCTGCCACTAGTAGCCAGGAGGTATAAGATTGATATTCTAAGAATTACAGAATTACTGGATTGACATGAAATTTTGTGATAAATATTTATGGTCCCAGAGGATGAATCCTAATGAAATAAAATAAAATATGACAAGCAGGAATGATTCCCATTGGCCTCAGCATTGCTTTCTGTATATCGCAAATTAGCAAGACAGTAAAAACCACAGAAGCAGTCATAGGAGCTATTACCCTTATAAACAATGCATGTAAAATTCGGTTTTGCACTAAACCGAAAGCAGCAGTGTGAACGGCTATGATGCCAAAACTCCAAGAGATCCCATGCAGTAGGCTATAGCCAGGATCGGGGCAAAATACCACACAGCTCTTTGGCTGTGTCCCACACTCATTTCTCTTCCTCACAGATTTCACAGCTACTTTCTTAGCCTACCCTGTATATTTCCTTATGTGTGATTGAATGACCACTTTAGCTCCTTTCCAGCCCCACTGACGTTTCAGAACAACAGAATGAAGTTGTTTTCATTGTGGTGAAAGGGCATCGGTGGGAAAGGCTTCAGCAGTACCAGCTCCTGAAGTGTGATTGATTTAGTCTATCTGGCTCAGGATGGTCCCTTGACTCATCGCCTCTGTGCTCCATTTATCCGGCCTCACACTCACACTTGGCATCCCTTGAGGTCCTGAGTCAGTCAGGGTCTGGGGTACTGTTTAATCCTTGTGTGTCTGTGTGTGTGCGTTTGTGTTTGTGTGTGTGCTAAGGAGAGAATAAATGGTTCAAAGTAGAAGACGGACTAAACGTAATCAGTCTTGCACACACTTAGAGCAGGGAGAAAACCCTGACTTTAAATGTCAGTATGACTTCTCTCACCAAGGTGCTCCCCTAGTTTTCCACTCATTTTTCACTGGGGTCAGTTTTGCTGCCCCAGATTCAGCTGTCACACATTTCCTCAACCCCACTGGCCAATTAGAGTAATCAGAAGCAGGTGGAAATAGGTTTACACCGCTGCTCCTGTATGTGAATGCGTGAGAGTGTTTGCACTGTATGCAGACATAAGACAAAAAAGAAGAGAGGAAATCAAAGCAAGATTGTTTATGTGTGTGAAAGCCAGGGTCAGTCTTATGAAAGCGGCACATGTGGATTATTATGTGTCTAGACCACAGAAGGAGCAGGAGTTCCTGCTGTGTGATTATGACCCAAACATCTGAATTGTCTGGATTTGTGTGATCAACTGCTTTGATTACTTCACACAGGAAACGCAAAGGCTGAGCTAAACACATGTGACGTGTGGGTTCACGCAGTAGCAGGGATCATGGGATTGATGAATGGAGGGAGCTGTGCAAATAAACGCTCTTGCCCTGTTATTCCACTGACGTATGGCTCGATGATAATGAAGACTTAAATGGTGGCCCTGAATGCTGCTGAATACTTGAGCCACAGCTGAAATGGAGTGCACTGCAGCAGATATGAACTTCTGTGTCTCACCATCTGGCAGAAGTTCATCATTTATATATTATCAAACCCTGCATTTATATTAGAAATCACTGATTTGAAGTCAGAGGAGAATATTATGTGGGTTAAAGTTCAGTCAGTTTGAAGTCTTTGCCAATAGTAGTGAATGTGCTTCCCACTATTCCACATAGACATGACTCAGAATCCAAAATTGGTCTGACTGCATCAGGTGTCACTCAAGCAGAGTTTGTACAAGCCCATGATGTCCAGACAAAAGGGCTAATTAGATACAGGAAGTGAAAAAACCTGTGTGGATGGAATAAAGACATGCACGTACAAGATTTGACATGTGCAGCATGTGATTACTGCATAAAATCGGAAAACAATTAGTAGGAATTTCCTACACAGCTGCAACATTGAAATGTAAAATACTTTTAGCACAAACAAATCAATCATATATAAAACAATGTCACTGACAGGGTCCATTATGAATACTTTTTATACTTTTTGTACATTTTTGTCTTGTACTTAAGTCACATTTTGAGGAGTTTTTCTTGAGTAAATCAATTCATTGATCAGTTTTTCCAAAATGCAATGGCATTAATATATCAACTATTGCAGTGGCTATCTATCTATCTATCTATCTACAGGACATAAACCACCCTCTGATCAACGCTACTTCTTCAGGGCAGCCTGGACGATACAGTGACCCGTTATCAGAAAGTGATGAGACACCATGCTAACTTCAGAACAAAAGAAGAAGTAACATGGTTGCTTTCCACCACCGGAGACAGCTCTTGGTGAGTAAACATTTCTTTCCAACTTGTCAGCAAACAGCTGTTAATGATAACCATGGCTATTTAGTAATAGAAAAACATACAGATTGCTCCTTTAAGCATATTAATTGTGATAGGACAGGGTAACAAAACTCATGAGAGACATGAAATGATTTAAAGGACAAGGTTAGGGCAATGTCTATCAAACAAATCTATTTAAAAATAATAATTTTTAAGTTGGCTAAAACATGCACATTCTCACAGTTCATGGCAGGGCACTTCACATACTACTGTGCAATAGTCACTTTCTCTGTCTTTCTCCGTCTCTCAGCTCCGTCTAGTCCCATCTGTCCTGTGATTTCAACAGACCTGATCTTGTTGTCTAAATATTTCCTGTCACAGTTTAAGGAGTTTTACAGGAGGGCAGATGGTATTAAACTCAGAAGCACAATATTTCCATTTTGCTACTGGGCTGCAAAGCCATTTTAGGCCCAAAACAATGTGGTGAGTAACGGAGTTATAGGCAGGCACCCTGAGTGGACACAAGCTCAAAAACCAAAGCTTCCAGGTATGAAATTGTGCCACTCCATTAGCATTAATGAGTGAGGATGTGCCTGTGTGTGTGCGTATTATTAGGTCTACACTCTGGAGTGGCATTCAGTCAGATGATATCTTGTCTGCAGGTCATAAATTCAGATCATAAAAGGCATGTATACTTTAAACATCTTTACAGACATATTTGTACAATCCCATACAAAGTGTTTCTATACTCCAATAAAATGAATTTATCTATAAGGTCTCTTCAAGTTGTTCACATCCACAGTCAAGGGCTTGTAAACTTTATGGTCTGAACCTTGGCCTGAGCCCCTTTCAGTAAGGCCACACTGCTCCTTGGCCTGTGGAGACCATGAAAAAAAGGACATTTCAAGAAAACAAATTATGTGACAACCTTTGGCATTGTAGACTAAAGTGTGCATCCAGTTCTCTTTACGACCTTAATGGACCTTGCAATGATTCTCATAATCCTTTATTACTCAACTCTTCTTTCCCATTAAGTTATTTTTTTGGAGCATAGGCACTTTTTCATATGCACATTTTGCACTTCCTAAATATGCAATGCTATTTTTTCCTGTAACTTCTGTGAGAAATCAAGATTTTTCCAAGACAAACACTGAGCATTGTTTTTTTGGCAATAGTTGCATGTGGTATCTTGTCCCAGATGTGCATTAGTCAAACAGACATACAGTCATAAAGAAATGCTCAAATCTGAATCAGTCATTATTTTGTTCTTTGAAGGTGTGTTGCTGCTTTGTAATATCTACTATATTTCTTTCCATCGGCCGCAGACAGCATCTGTATGTACATGTACTGTATGAATGAGTGAACAAGCACTCCACCCATTTGTAGACTGCTGACACATCAAACACCTCATGCAAACACACCCAATCTGCTTCTGATTTTTACACTTAACTGTAAATCCCCCCTGTCAATCTAGTGGTGTTTGAAAACAGGCTGAGCTCTTGCTGTGGCAGACAGACAGAACAGGAATGTGTGTCAGGACGACATATGTGACTGGCTGCAAGGAAACCAATCAGGCACCTATTGACCACTGGAATCTGCAGAACCAAAAAAAGAAGCTCTGAATCTCCGTTTTTTTAGTACTGTTCCCCAAACACCTCCATTCTGTTATATATCCATTTACATGTGGTTATATATCACATGCACACTAGTCGTGGATGTGTGCATGTCATTTTCAGTGTACTCTCCTACTAGTAAAGACAGCCATTAGTTTCCGTTCATTTCCGTACAATATGAAAATCAGTTAGCAGACTCTTGAAACTTGCTTGAAACAGTTTTACATTACCTCATGACAGGCAAACTGTTACCATGTGGAAATGAGTGGTAAAGCAGTAGATACATCAAAATATATAAATACACAAACTGAGGGGTTGAGAGGGGGTTGGAGCCAATCCCCAACAATATTGGGCGAGGGCGGGTTACACCCTAGATAGGTCGCCAGTCTATCTCCGTGCCGACATATGGATACTTACAACCATTAATGCTCACATTCACATCTATTGGCCATTTAGAGTCACCAATTAACCTAACCTGGATGTCTTTGGACTGTGGGAGGAAGCGGGAGCACGCACAGGGAACCCACGTGGGCACAGGGAGAACATGCAAACTCCACACAGTAACGCTCGGACCCAAGCCCAGGCAGTGCTAACCACTTTAACTAACAGTGCACCACCATGCTAACCACTGCACCACGTGATTGCTAAATATAAAATGGGAAACAACTAAGCTCACTGTCTCAAATTTAACAGAGATAAAAGTAATATCAAGCCAAATAGCTCTTGGCAACAAAGCCAGAACTATTTGCTACCTCTTCTCAGACTTCAGCTGACATAAGCACACCATCTTCTTTTTTTTTTTTTTGCCTTGTTTATAAATCTTTTTAAAGTCGTATGTCTTCACCTTCAGAGCACAGAGTGATATAAAGGGATGTTTTCGAGTGCTTACCATAGATTTATACATCATCTTAACATCAATATGACTACATGCATTGTTAACCATGTGCTCTGTCTCTCAGTCTAAAGGTATGTGGCGTTGACAGGTGGACCCTGCTCTTAAATTAAGACCATTTATCTCCCTTATCCCAGGATGGATGGTCCCAAGTTTACAATAGGACTGCAACCTCTCTTTGCCCTCATCCTCTGCATATGAAGTGACCTGTCTGCTGAAGTCTTCACTTACACAACTACCAGCCATGTTGTTCTTGTTCCCTGTTGACTCCTTCTGATCTTCTCACACCATACCATACACTGTCAAGCTGCTGTTGAATTATAGTTTGTACTCTGTGGAATTTTCCTTTTGCAGCAGCTCGCTTCAAACATCTGAAGTCCACATGACGGCGTTCGGTCATCTGCTGCCATGGCCTTTCTCCAGCACCGTTTTGTGTAGTTGCCTATGTACCTGGAAACATGTTGGGTCCAACACACTGATGCACACATAACTGATTCATTGCACACTGTATATAAATACACACACACAAGAACACCTTGAAAGGATATTTCACTTGGAATAAGTGAGATGGAAATTACAGTCCAGTGCTTGGGCACAAGGTATCCATGACGGTATTCTAGTATTGTGGCAAATTACTGTAAGTGATGATTTGTTATATGACGTATTATAAACCTGGCTGTAAATGTGAGTAATTTGTCAGAGAAAAAGTAGAGGTAGCCTGTGTTATGTTTCCAATGTAACTTTATTCTTAGTAGTTAGTATCAAAATTGAAAAAATACTAGTATGACTAAAAGCTCCAAAAAAGATTTACATACATTTAAAGAGCATTTCTGTTGACATTTTTGGGAATTGGCTTATTCGCTTTCAACACCAAATATCAATACTGCTCCTCATCTCCAGTAAATGTGAGGCTATTGCCTACAGCTGGTTAGCTTAGCTTAGCATGAAGACATAAAGACTAGAACTCACAAGTAAACATTGCTTTTGTAGAATAACTGCTGATTATTCTGACATGATTTTTCTGAAGATGATCACTCCCATTTCTAGCTTTGTAATCATGTCATTTAAATAGCCCAAATTACTGAAACTTGTTGTGTTGTGAATTCGAAGCAGTTTGTGGGTATGACCAGAAACAAACTGATCTTGTGAAATTATCTATTTTGACTGATTTTGTTAGTATTTTCAGTCTGTCCTAAGCTATATGTGTATTTCCTAAAATGCTCTCTTCATTAAATTTCTTCACTTAAGTATATTCACCCCAGTCAAGCTGCTCAGTGGTGACAGTGTGAACGTGTGTAGCAAGATGAATGTCAGGAAAGTGCGACTGAAAAAGAACATGCATGCTGAGCAAATCTCCTTGGGCAGGTCAACCTTAGAAAAAAACGATTTCCAATTTTTTTTTTTTTTTTTGAAATTTTCTTTTTCTGTGTTGTATCATTGTAAGGATTGTCCTCCTTTTTCCTGTAAACTATGTACCATACATAAGGCAGAAACATCTACTGGATGGAGACAAATGGAGTCAAGGCACTCTGAACCCCCAAACTGCTGAGACAGGGAACAAGGGTTGAAACGTAATAGCTCTGACCTAAATAGATTTTACAGCCGCTCCTTCCTCACTGGGGGAGGCAACATATGCAGAAAGCATCAAGCAGAGGTGAGTAGCAGCAGAGATTATCTTCATTCTTGCAAAGTCTGGCATGAAGTATAGTTGGGTTAAGCTCAATGCATGCAGGTCACAACCCGTGGAGAACAGATAGAAGTTTTGAGAGCCAGTCATGCCAGGTCTTACATAACACAGCCTAGACAGGCTGGAGTCCAACCTGCCAAAACCTAATGCCCAGCCCTTTATTATACAGGTAATCTCTGCGATGTTTCTTAGAGAGACTGAGAGATACTAGATTATAGCCGCAGTAACAGAAAGCTTGAAAAAAGGTGAAAATATACCTGAGGATGTATGGGAGAAAAACATGAGCCTTGAGTAGATATAATAGTGAAGATAGTGAAGATTGATAAAGCATCAGGCATTGAGAGGCCTCCATTTCTCCTAAGCATAGTAGGAGCCTTTCTGTTGTCTAGACTTCCTCTGATGTATGATGGAAGTCCGAACCACTGAACCCAGGGGGAGTGCAGGGCGGACATCCATCTGTATCAGAAACCACCATCTCCCTGTCTCAGGCCTCTTTCCAGGAGACGCTGCGGAGCCTCCATGGTGAACACCAGAAGCTGCTGAGATTAAGTCATGGAAAATCTGGGCCCCCAAAGCTTGTAATTGCTTAATTGGATAGCCTCACTCCCTCAACTATTTCTCTAGTCTTTATTTTCCAATGTACGCATTGATGAGAACATAAACCAGAAAGCTCTGTGTGAGAGGTGTGTATGCGTATGTGTGCCTGCACGTGAATACTAGTAGTGATTTTTGGAGCTGAACTACTGCCTGCCTGTGATTTGTGGTTCTCTGATTTAGAGCCATTTTTTCCACTTCAAACCACGGGGCTCACATGTCGTTGTGCTGGTCATGGAGAATACAGCTGGGAGGGGGTGGATGTGTGTGTTGGTGTGCTGGGGATGTGATTTGTGTCTTGTCTCTGGTGAGTCAACACTGTCAGCTTCTCTGCCTATTGACAAGCAGTAAAAGTGAAACATGAGTTCAAATGAACAAAGAGCAAAGAAAATGGTCAGAGCAGTTTCACTCCAAGTTGCTCTCACTGGCTGGTGCAAAGGTTTGTATATCGTCTTAAATCGTAAATCAATAAAATTATCATTCTTGTTTTGCTGTTATTATTGTCGCATATACCACAAAAGCATTAAAAGGGGGCCAAATTACCTTTAAACACCCTGCATTAGCTTTTACAAACCCACAGAAAGATGCTTGGCCCAATATATGGGTTGTTCACAGTTCTCAGGGGTCACACTTTTGTCACCTTCACAGTAATTTTAACATCAACACTTGCTTTTTTGGGGGGAAGGAACACCCAGGTGAGGGGCTTTCCCGGCCAAGTCGTTATGCCACTTGAGCACTGAAGCACTATTAAAATCAGTAGACCCTGCGGCCCCAGAGGGTCAAAGCGAGGCCCACCCTGATACCGCAGAGCAGAACAGAAAGGGGAAATATTCAAGTTTATTGTCCTAGGAGATCACATGCTATACAATGACTTGTTCTCGAGGAAGAAGACTTGCCAAGAGGAATGGTTTTGCGATCAGTCTTTTCTGTGTGTCTTAATGTCTGGAGGATGATGGATTGCATTGTACCAAATGTGGTGCAGTGCAAATTGTTTTACCCACTGATGCAGTTTGCATTTTTTCATATAGATTATAGTCTCTAGACTTGTATGACTGGTATGACTCCACCTTAGTTGGTCCCATGAGACTTGTTGGCAGTCCTTGGGTGTCTGATAACCCAGCAACACACTCATTCATCCATGTAGCTCAGGCTCTGAGGTTTTGAGCAGATGCACACCAGGTCATAGGATTTCCTTCCTGTCAGTCCGCAGCAGAGTTATGACATGTGTCGCTGCTGAGGTCATTATTGTGTAAAGATTTTAACAAGGAATTGAAATACATGCTGCAGACAGAGTGCAGGCATTCCTGACCATGTATGACTCAATTTCATAGAAAAATATTTTGATTCTACTTCACTGTGGTCATGACTTCTCTAAAATCTTACCTCAATATTTTTGTTCAGATTTGTATGCGTTTAACATATTTCACCACATGCACTGGCAAATTACACTAACTGACTGGTTTCATTTAAAGAATAGTGCTATGTAACTGATGGATGAACCTTGATTGGCTCTATGAAATATTAACTCCAACCATAAAGTCACTCTAACTCAAAGCTACTCAACAAGACAGTATAATAAGAATTTGAGTTTCAAATAAGGACATGTTTAATATCATCAGGCTGCAGACAGTAAAACAGATCTTTTCCCCCCAATAAAGCTAAGACAACATTCATTTTGGTATATAAGTGTCACGAAACATTTCCAACATCCCCAGAGTGAAATAAGAAAAATTAACAAGCAAGATGACAAACCTATCAGCATAGACCAAGGCTGTCTAATTAAATCACCACAGGAAATCATCGGCAAAGTAAAAAGCTTGAGGAAACAGTGTTTCCAGTTTAAATAAAACAATAAAGTGAGCTATATTTAAAACAGAGGTTAGTGCTGCTCTTTCTGAGTTCTTCAAGCCATATTATACAATAGATGCCAGACTAAACAGAAACAGTTCGGCAATGTCAGAGACAAACAAGATGCTTGAACCATAGTATGTGTGTGTGTGTGTGTGTGATCAAGTGGGCTGACGAAATCAGTTCCTGGAACGATGGTGGGTGGACTGAC
Source organism: Rachycentron canadum (assembly GCA_038496675.1). Lineage (NCBI taxonomy): Eukaryota > Metazoa > Chordata > Actinopteri > Carangiformes > Rachycentridae > Rachycentron > Rachycentron canadum. The sequence continues at coordinate 15,381,963 of CM076661.1, forward strand.
AAATAATGCCAAATAGTTTCACATTTCATATTTGTTTTCAACCATCATAACATTGAAGAAAATAATGGTGAAAGTACTCAACATAATGATAATAATAATAAAAGTAAAATTAACAAATAAAACAAATGCATATCTGTAAATAGTTATAATATCTCCAATAACCATCTGTTGGAGAGCAAAACTAATCATTTTAACATGTTCCTTCATTCTCAATAATACTGTTACCTGTGTTGATATTTTGCTTGGATATCAACCCAGAGTGCAGTGACATTAGTGATATTGACAGGTAGGGCGGTATTACACTCAACTAAACTCTTCTCCANGGGTCTGTATGAGCTGCGACAACAACATTGACAGAATTGAATTTACTGTTAACCATTACTGCTTGTGTCATGGTGTAGGAACAAATTAGTTTAAAAAGGCCAAGATTTTGCGATCTTTTGGATTTAAATTTGAATTTGTGATCCTATTAGCGCAAATACAATTTGCAAAACCAAATGTCGACGTATCAGTCTATAAAACTGTGATAGTATCTGCTATTCTTTGTGGTGTCTAAACATCTTCTCCTTCCTCTCCAACCATTTTTGCCTCTGGTTGGTGGAACTTTCTGCTGATTGTGTGCATTCGCCCACCAGTCTCTGATTAGGCTCCAGCTTAATTTCAAATCCAGTTGAGGTGTTTCCAGTGTTTGTTCGGAGCCTCAAACAAATCTCCTGGAAATACAAGCTTTCCCATAAACCTCAGGACAGAAAACTTAGGAAAATGTTTCAGCACATGGCTGGCTTGCAATGAGAGAGGTTCAGACGGTAATATATACTCTGGGCGACACTGCCAGAAACCACTGAGCAACAAAAATGTATATTATGTAAAAAGCTGCTGAGCCACTGCGCTTGTACACATCTCGCTCCCTCACCCCCATTCCATCCCCCGATTGATACATGCAATAGCTCTGTTTGTGAGGCCTCATTCGTTAAGATGTGACTGAAGCTGTAGACAATGCAAGTGTGGAACAATGTGCAAAAACCCTCATGAGTTCATCATCCACTTAACTGTGCATAAAAGAAATATGATTCTTTACCATATTTATGACTTGAGGAACTACATTTCATTGCTAGCTATTAGCCACAGAGCCACAAAGCTTGTTAATTCAAAGTGCTATATTTCAACACAAGAATATTAGCAAAACCCATTTAGCCCAAATTCAATCATTTTGGGCCCAAATTCAATCAACCTTTTAAAATAATATAAACCTTATATCTGCGGTAATCTTCAAAACATTTACCATTAACTGACAATGCATTTTCCTTTTCTGCCTCAACACCTTTCCTGGCTGATCTGTAGTTGGGAAGCACAGAGAAGCTGCAGGAACTTGGCTTTAGTCTTGAGGAGTTTTGGCATTTATTTACTGAGAAATAAGTCTCCTTTGTTCACAGCTTTAATGCTAATTTCTAACCCGCCCCTGGTTGACAGCCTCACCTCTCTCTTGCCTGAGTTACTCCTGGAACGAGCTGTGCTACTTGTGTGATGATAATCTGTTTTAAACTTATAAATCTAAAAGTCCAAAAAATGCTGCTTGACAGTCCCGTCCTTTGTCAACAGGACATGGTCACCCCCCCTACAAAAATGACAGAAAATACAGATTCAACGACTGGTAGACAAGCTAACCTCAGAAGACAATAGTCTGCTGCCATCATAAGAGGACAGTCAATTATGATGGATACAGACACCCTCACATCCCTTTTGGGACAGAAACCAAAACTCTGTTCTGACAGCCAATGTTAGGAGAGATATTGCTTCCACTTCAGTGTTGTTCTAATAGTTTACTTTTAGGCCACTTCCCCCTACTACACTACTTCTACACCACTACTGAATTTTAAAATGAAAGCAATCTCTGTCCAAACACTTGTTTTAGCTCCGTATTAGAAACAATCTTCATCCATATAGCGCACCTGACATTCATACGTACACAAAAAAATTTTAGTGAGGTGGACTTAGCCTTAGCTTTAACTTGGAAAGCAATGCTTGCCTTGCCTGCTGACATGAGGTAATGCGTATACTCGGTGCCACAGACACACCCAAGTGCCCTTTATTCCCCCATTCAGCTTTAAAATAAAACAACAAATAAACAAACAGACATCTGCTTATAACAGCTCATAAAATTCCCAGATGTAATGCTCTGGTATTGGGAAAGATCCTTGTTGGACCACAATGAACAAAAGCATTTCTCATGTGATCCAGTCTCTTAAATCTAAATTGAGTGTGTAATCTTCATGGTAACAGCATCCCAGTGAAATAATGTAATTCTACTTGCCTTTATTATCATCATTAATATCCATTTGGCGAGTGGAGTATAATGATATGGCCAGATGCAAGACCAAGTGGGAATAAGTGAGCAGGGATTCTGGTCCAGTGCCCACTGCCAGTTCACAGAAATAACACAGTCTAGTCATATTCACTGTGTTTTGTGAGTGTGTGCACGTGTTGCTCACACCTTGGTCTCCACTCAGCTGGCATCACACATTTACCCACATCCAACCACTGCACCCTCCTTCGCAAGAACTGATACCAGTCCATGGTGAACAGCCCAGGTCCAAGCGGTGGTTTGGTGATGAGCACAATAAAACCACCACTCAAACAGCAGGAAATACTATACATCTGATTTGAGTGTTGGGCAGAGGTGGCAAATGAGCCTTGTGAAAAGTCAAATAGACAGATAGCTGATATGAGATTTATCATTGTCTATGAACTATATTCAGTATCTTAGCTGACTGTCAAAAGGCCATAAAATCCCTATTTTCTCTCTTTTGCCAACTGAATCTGTAAAAATAGCACTTTTATCCAGTTGTTCAAAACATCTACTGTTATTCCAAACATCAATTGTTGGATAAAACTCTGGCAGTAAACTACATTTTATGTTTCTGGAATAAACACTTGAACTGAGCAGTTAATACAACAAATAACCACAATGGCTGAACAGAAAACCACAACTGCAACAATACAAACTTAAGATAGGAAAGAAAAAAAAACAAAGAACAAAAGATTGTTCAGGGGACAGTAATTATATTAAAAAGGAATGCAACAATCTCCACACTGGAGTGAACATTGGGCTAGGCACATGATAATCTGTATGATACAAAAGCAATTACTTCTTAAAAACATTTGAACAGCCAAATCAAGACCATTTTTAATGAAAATTACTTTAAAAGGTTCTTGGGTTGAAATGCATGAACGCATTATGCAATAATATTTTGCAGTTCACATAATGTACCATAAATTCAGGGTGATCAGTGGATTTGCTTGCAGAGTCAAAGTAAAGCCGTATAAAACGTTGGAGAATCTTGTATTTATCCCTGCTGTGTTGGGACTCAGCTAAAGAGAAATAATTTGCAGGCAGTTGTGAGACAAGAGCCAGTGAAGCAGGAGTTTATTGTCCTGTTAGCAATCAACCTTGTGAACTGCCCACTAGCAAGCTTGTGAGGTCAGAGAGGTTTATGCCTTCATCATTGACTTTTTATTGAATGAAATGATGTGCGATGGAGGAATCACCACAATATGGAGAAAATAACAAGAAGTTCAGGGAACCAGTAATGGTGTTAGCATGTTCCTTGCTGGCTAGCATGTTAGTAGTTAGCTTCCTGACTATAGCCGTTCACCAGCTGGCCCTGCGAGTAGCTCCTACATCACCCAGCCTCTAGAGACAAATATGTTGTGAAGATGTGTGGGTGTATTTTTCTGGCGTAAAAGTGCTTCAAATCGGTCAAACCTCTAATTACACTAATAATCACAGGTGGGTGTGGACACGTGTATGTTTTGCCTGCATAGTCGCAGCTGTGTATTACGTGTTGTGTGGCAAGAGAATGTAGCTAACAGTGTTAGCTAGTAGTATTTGAATGTAATTACAATCTAAATGAGCAAAGTGCATCAATTGCAAATTATCCTCAACAAGAGCGAAGGTATTGACTTAATTGCTCTTTATGGGACCGCCTCCACCCCACCTTCAGTATACTTCTATCCCTTTTACAAGAACACATCAGTCAAGCAGTTTCCATTCCCACCCATTAAATGTCTTTGTTGTCAAAGAACAGATCAATCTTATCAAATACCTACGTAAGCTCTCTCCAAAAATCTGCAGCTCATTTGCAGCTAATGTGGTTGCTGTGCTGATGTATTCCTTATGTGTATTTTGTTTCCAGACTGTTTATCATCTGTATTATTCATTGAACATGATCTCATAACTGGCACAAAATAACCAGAGACAAGCCGCTAATAAAGTTTGATTTTAGCACATGCTCCATGAACCAACACCCTTCAAAAAGCAAAACTTCCTGAATGTTACACAGAAATGTTGTTTAAAATTTGTCTTATATTCAGTGTGTCTTATATTCATTGTTCTCAAAATGGTTATAAAGGTGAAGGAAATTTTGATCCACAGGGTTTTAGTGGTTAGCTCAGTTTACCTCCAAATTTCATGGTCAGTGTACAGCTGAGGCCAAACATCACGGACTGCTTTGTATCTACAAAGTGCCAGGCAAAGTGAGACAAAGAAATCTAAGATTTCAGTAAAGGAGAGACAGACTGGTATTAAATCTACCACATTGCTAAATTTTATGATTCTGTACCACAATCCTCTTTGATACAGGAAACCATAAAAAACCCAAATATAAATGAATTAAAGACAATATAGACAAGATAAACAGGTCAATGCAAAAAATTTATTATTATATTTTGGCTTATACAGCATATTGCATTCAGTCATTGTTATATTTTCAACTTTGAGTCATATCAACTTTATTTCTAGAGCCGGTTTAGACACAGATTGATCTGACCAAAGTGTTGTATAAAGAACAATGAAAATGAATGAATAAATAAAAAGTAAATGTATAAATGAATAAAACTGACTACAGTGAATTGTAACAATTGAAATCTGTTGTATTTTCAGATCAGGTATTTTTACCATTTCTACAGATATTCACAATGACTAACATTCAATTTAAGCCACCTCTTCTACTTACAGCTGCTGCTTCATGTATGGCCCTTTGAAATTTCCAACTTTGGCAGGAATTCCACTTCCCTCAACCAACACTAAGGACGAACTGGCAGAGAGCAAAACAGACTGATCTGATTTTTCCTCCAGGGTAGCTAAAATTTTCAACAACTGAAACTTCCAACAGAATATGTTGCTTGTGAAATTTTTTTTTCACAGTAGCTATTCAGGGACATGAGAATGACTTTTCTTTGAACAGACTATTAATTAAAGAACACATAAAGGCATCTAAACTGTATATGAGCAACATTTTCATATTAACAATAATAATAATATTATCCTGCAGCTGCCATTTCATCCTCTTCATCCTCATATATATATATATATATATATATATATA
>CM076661.1:15387739-15640186 GCA_038496675.1 Rachycentron canadum
AGAGAGAGAGAGAGAGAGAGAGAGAGAGAGAGAGAGCGAGAGAGAGAGAAATTTCTTCAGTATAAACAGGATATAAAAAGAAATTTCAGTACAATAGGTCTGCAGTAAATGCAAATTTAGTAAAGTTGCTGATTTGTGTTGAGACGTTCAGCTCATTTTTCTGAAGCTGAAGCAGATATTCTGTTGAGTGGTATTGCTGGTGAGCATCTGCTTGAATAGTATTCATGTGTCTGGCATATGTTTTCATGAGACTTTTTCTTGTTTGCAGTGTTTGTGTCACATCAATTAGGACAGCAACTATCTGGCCTCTTTTCACTGCTAAATTATTTTTACATTGCCTTTAGACTTAAAATAGTGCAGTAATACCCATCAACAGATGTCTATCTATAGATGTCTATCACTAACATTTCACATATTTTATTTAAAGATCACTTTATGTGGGTGAGTTGTGATTTACAGCAGTTCCCACTCTACATCATGGGCCAACATCCAAACCCTTTCAAACAAGAGCATTGCATTAATGAGGAGTAACTGTGGTTGAATCAACAATTCTGACAATCTCAGTAACATCTCAGGGATTGTTTTTTTTTTGTCTGTCTACCCAGAGTACATCAAGCAGTAAAAACAAAAGATCTACTGACTTTACTGGAAAATACCATTCGCTCACTCTGGGTGAGCTGTGAGGCTTCAGTAAATTCGTGAAGGAACTACATGCAGACCAGCGGCGTCCGGTGACCACCCTGTCAGACAGATTAGCATGCTCGTAGCCAGGAGCAGCCAGGCTGTAATTCAGACTGTCAGACTGCGGCTATCACTGACTTATGGACAAGTAGAGGAAAAAAGAAACTACAATTGCCTCTGCATCTCCATAATTCATCTGTAATTGTTGATGATATTGCTTATCGATACAGATGTTGTTAACATGGTGTCTGCAAGATGATGTCACTGAAATGCTTGAAACTAACTTCATGGGCCTGCCACAGGGGAGTTATGGTTTTCGTGATGAGGAGAGTGACAAATTTAAAGCAGTTTCAAGATGGGATGAAGTGACTATGAGTAGCGTTACATGTAGTAAACTTGCTGCTTTATTTGAAATATGCAGGAAAGGAAAGTGACAAGTGATGAAGACAGGGGGATGATGAAAAGGTAGTGACATGGAGCTCCGTTTGGACCCACAGTGTCACTTGTGCCATTCCTCCAGGATGCCTCATTGTGGTAACATTTTAAAAAAGGTTTAATCTTGACTTAATAAAACAGGATTAAAGGCAGTAGCCACATTAGTCTCTGTCTCTCCAGCGCACAGGCTTCCTCCTCTCAACTCTCAGGCACATGTGTTGTGAATTAGCCTGCTGGCAACAGACATGATCTGGAGTCTTCCTTGGATGGACGTGGCCCAGGCAGACTTTTACTCATCCCCCGTTGACAGATCTTAGTGGAAAGTCTGTGTCCAGTTATGCTGTAAAAACACTCAAAAGTCCAAACCTGACCAGAGGTGATCAGAGAGGAATAGGTCAGTAGCAATGATACCTCTGTGACATCAGGACATGATTACTGCACTCTGCATTAGTGTCTGAGGGGAGAGTCTATTTGAGTTTAATGTAAATTGCCTCATCTCACACAGTTTGTTATTGATCCCCTGTCAGCTAACTTGTTAATGGCTGTTACATTATTTACTTGTTAGTTATCACAACTTTTGCCATCTCCTCATGTCCAAACTCTTCATTAATAAGAGCATGTGTTTCCAATTATTCCAATAATCTGCAAGCCACCAAAGTGCATGATGGGGTGTCTTTGAAAATTCAGGGACAGCTTTATGACCGAGTTGTGAGATGTGCAAATGAGTAGGTGAGTGGCCATTAGAGTAATGACTAATGTTCAAGCACACTTGGATCTCAGGCTGAAATTGTTCTTCAGCCCCTCCTGACACCTGCTGCTGCTGATTCAGCTAGTTTAAAGTGCTGCTTGCTCTAATCTACCTAATTTATACAAAGACATAAAATAAATGGTCATTATAACCAGCCAACTCAGTAGGATATTGGTGATAATCTGTAAATATTTTTATCAGTTTTATCAAAGTAATCTAAATAGGGCAGAATCCATACTTCTTTTACTCAGTTTATCCATCTTGAATAAGATTGTGTGACATTAACAACATTTATAAATTTTTTGTGCATAATTTAAAAAATCAGTTTCTTGCTAGTATCCAGACATTTGTCAGGCCCTCATTGCATCCATTTTGGTTATAAAGAGGCCTCGGGCAAAGCCCATAACCACCCACTGTTGCAAGGGAGATGCTCAGTCATTAACTCCCTAAAATGTGGCTCTACTGAGCAGCTTCAAGGCATAAATGTGTTCACAGTAAATCTGTGAGTGAAACTACTCTAAATGAGTAAAGGTAAAACTGAAGATGCTAAAATGCATTCTACATACACGTCTTGCTTTACTGTAAGTGCTGCAGCTGCACTTGATGTGTCCACTTGGGCTCAGTCTGATGAGTTTAAAGGGAGCCAACCATTACATGACAGCACACCTCACACAGGTCACATGTCCAGACTGCAGAAGGTTCATTACACAATCAGCACAATCGTGTAAGAATGTGACCTTTGTGACCATCCCAGATGTCTGCTTCACTGCTCCCCTCAATGGATATAATACAGAATATCCATCCTGGCAATTGCTGGGAGCAGTATGGTTATTTCATTTCTGAATCTTATGGCAAACCACAAAGCAGAAACTATCTGTGCTTGTCTGCATTTCTCCTGTTACATGATGGTTGCTTGATGTCTACATGAACATGTGGCAACAGTTAAAGATCTTTTTCCACTGGTGCGAGAATATGTCGTGCATGTTTTTTCCTTTCCATTTCAAGGAGTTCAAGGCCCTGGGGTTTACCAAACATTATTGAAATGTAAACCTGTGTATTCTGAAAATGAGTTGTTTACAAAGATATTGCAATTGCAGCATGACTTTAATGTCAAGGAGGCTATAGTGTCACAACAGGATCTGTTTTTTTCTGATGGGTAGATAAAAAGATATGTAGAAGATATTATCTAATTTGACTTGAATATCTTCATTTATCATTCTTCCATATAAAGGATGTATCATTAGTATTGTTGCTATGGTTATCTGAGACTCAAATACACCAGTGGTTTTGTTTGTAATCCTTATATATATATATATATATATATATAAAGTATCTACATGTGAACAACAATGTGAATAACACATCCAATATATGGATCTGCCATACAATCAGATATGGATATTTTGTATTGTGATGGTCTAAATGAAAATTAGGAAGAGAATGCATTCTTCTAAGCAACAGTGAAGAAGTGCATCATCAGTAGATCAGTATTAAGACTGATGCATCATCAAATGCCACTAAAAAACTCGACTAGTTTAGTGTCAAGAAGTTTGTCATGAATTGAGGGTAAAATGAGTTTGTGTGTAACAACTGCATAAAAGCATAAAAATGTCCTGAAAATATCATGATGAAAAACACATTTTATTTTATTTTGTTTAGACATGGTCTCGGGAATCAGAAGGACAACCAATACACATGCTCCATTTACATTTATTTTCTTAATCTGACGTGTAATTATTTCATTTCTTTCCATTTTGATTTAGCGAGCAGAAATTTGACTTCATTAGTACAGCTGGCACTCCTGGTATCAGACCTCCGGGAAGATTGGCATCATGGAATATGTGGTGTGTGGTTTATTTAAAGAGACAGTGAAAAGACTGCACTTGCGGGATATTGTTGTATATCATCTCTAACTAAACAGTAAATAGTAAATGCTGTATAATGATGTTGTCATATGTGTTTATGTCTTCATATACTGCATGTCTGCTATCAAAATATGGAAACAACAGCTTTAAAGCCACTGTAGGTATCATAAAGCATGTGCATAATGATTTACTGCTCCAGCTATGAATGTGTGTGGAAGGCATCTCAGCAGTGGATATTATGAGTCACAGAGCGCAGATGGCCCTCAGATCCTTCCTCTACAGGTAGTGGGGCCATGGAAAGTGTGGGTTTGTGGTTCATTTGAAACGACAACAGGGCAAGGCCAACAAAGGCACCTTTAGTTTTACTGCAGCTTTGGTTACAGAGCACTTAGATGAAGTCTAAGCATCTTTATCCTGGAAGCCCTTCAGACATATGAAGAGTTTCTTTGTAAGTGTACAACAGTCGGATAAAGTTTAATCATAGTTCTTGATCATGGCATATCAGTATTTATCATTATTTTGTGTAAAATTGATTAACCAATTTGTTAATTGCACATGATGGAGATCAAATTTTGTTGAAAAATATCAAATGTAATAGTTGCACCAAATGGAACAGCACATTTGATATCATGCACTTCAGTTTAAGTGTTAAGTTTTTATCAAGTTGCTGTTTAAAGCCTGGTGGTGTTTTCAATAACTACCCTGCACCAAGGACATTTTTTTTACATTCGCTCTCAAGATGAAGAAGTGAAAGCAGTCATGTTTGCCATCATAAAGTTAACACCAGACAGCACAGAAATGAGCCATTGCGTACCAGGTCTAATTTCTTTCTTTTTTTTTATGAAACAATTTCCATCCATAAAATCAAGTTCCAGGAAACAAAGCATTGTTTGGAGTCAATGAATCAGTGGAATATGAGACTTTACAAGGCTGTGCACCCTCACATGGAAAGCAGACCAAAGTGGAGTAAAATGTTAATGCACAATGATGCCCAATGATATATTTTCCTTTTAACATTCACATGTTAAAGTATTTACATGTTATACAATATATTACATGGGGATTGTTATGTTTACTCTAAAATGTCAATGAAAATCAGTTGCTATGAGAAGCACAGTAACAGCTCAAATTAATCACTTCCCAGTGCAAGCAGCATTTGTTTTCTTTCTCATAAAAGACATTACTGTATGTAATGAAACGTATTCCCATGAGTCCTTAAAGTCTGATATTAGGTCATTAGAGACAGCTGTCGTCTGCTCTAACTGAAATCATCCTTTAGCAATAAGACCAACTATGGCAACTCTCATTAATCATCCAATTCATGTAACTACTGTATTTATTTTGTCCTTTCATTTTAATGAGCAACTCTAGGAACCGTATCCTGTTCATTTTTCCCAAGAACTCTAGGGACTTAGTTTGTATTTCCACAGGGTTGTTGCTTGTAGTTTAGTGCACATTAAGCTATAATTGGGCCATTATTGGTGTTTGCACTTCATTAAACATCAATAATAATCACTTAACACCATTATTGGATACTGTGCTACACTGGAAACTGAAGTGTCTGCAATGCATACCTAAAACTCTTGGTGACCTGCACTTCAAAACATCTATTAAAACATCTATAATATGGACATATGTTATCACAGATGAAGCCATGCATGTACTGTATGTGTACATTCCTTTTTAGTTTATGTTGTTTTTCTCACTATATGTAACTAACTAGCGCAGGCAGCTTGACTTTAGCATTAAGAGGTTCCAGCGCAACTATAATCATAATAATAAGGGATTTAAGGTGGAATTTAAAGTTTTCTCTTCCACGAAACTTGATGAGCTGGTGCTGGTTTTATAAGAGTTTCAGCTATTATAGTTTATACAAGAAAAGAGGTTATAATCACCACTATGTTTCCAGGTCAAATTGAAAATGACAATAAGTTGCTATGGGTAAGTGATGAGACAGGCAGGAGCGAGCTGGTTAGTGTAGTAACTTCAGTAGAGGAAAACATGATAGTGACAGGAGTTAACATTACCATTGCTTTCCACTCCTGAAGACAGCTGTTGGTGAGTAAAGGAATAAAGTTTGATGTTCGATGTTATGTTGCAACAGCAAATCTTCAGCCTCTCTTCAAAGCCAGAAGATATCACTTTGACAGCAACAACACACTCCTCTTGTAAATGAAAAATTTTATTCATTAACAATAAAATGGACCATTGCTTTTTTCATTATAGTCATAGTCATAGGATTTTGCTACTACATGGTTTGGTATGACCACTATATAGTGGCTAATGTTATCTTATACAAAACAGACTGACTGCTTACTTAATGACTCTAACTGTTATTTTACTGCAAATTTATATTTGCACATTTAATATTTTTCGATAATTGTCAGTAAGTTGAAATTTACATATCACTTTAAAGTAAACGTCAGGTTTTAGTGTCGGTGCTCCTTCTAAATCAAGATAATAATTTTGAAGCAGAAATCCCAGTGACCTTGCTATTTATCATCATCTTAGAACTTTTTTGCAAATACCATCCAAGACACTCAAAAGAAGAAATTCATTGTTAATAGGCAGATTTATTAGAATAAGGGGCAGGGCTTCAATCATATCTCCAGATTACTGTGAGCAACTATTTTTGGCTTACGTGTAAAAGGAGTTGAACACTGCAGACTGATCAGACCAAAGAAGCTGAAGGTGTATTTTTTTCTTCAGCATCTATTTCCTGTGCTTAACTCAACATTTATTACTGGCTTCAGCACAACTGATGATGTAGATAGCCTTCAAAGACTCACTTAAGAAATCAAGCCAAGACATTCCTCATACCACAAGCTGCTTGTGTTTGCCCTTGACTTAAGCAGATATTAGATCAATTTGTGCTATTTTCAGCATTACAAGCTCCTTCCTAATGTTGAATTAAAGAGTGAGTCAAGATGTGCTATTTACGTGGGATAATGAGAAGCATTCCCCGACACTGTAGCTGACTGAGAGCCAGCAGACTGCTAACCACAATGAATCTACACATGATGTCATATATGGACAAATACAATAAAAAGCCTCTCATGCTCAAACACTGCTCCCACAGCCTCTGAGCAGACGAAACATTTGGTCAGTTAAGTCATTCAAGCATGTAAACCACAATTGCAATACACAGTAATCCTGCATAATAGCGATAAGAGGAGAATGTATTAGATTTTACTTCCCATGACACTCAGGCCTTGTACAATGTGGAAACATCTCTCAGATGCCAGAGCTCATAACATAGAGAGCAGACTCCTTATCTTTGTCACAGAATTAAAGCACAACAAGGTGCTGACATTTATGCAAAACCTATAGTTGCATGTTTGTCATGCTGGTCACTTTAACAGAGAGCTCACATGTCGGTTGATCAAGTTAGTCTGTTTTGTTTCATCAAAGTTTCCTGCATTATATCTCAGATTTTCAAGACTTCTGAGAAAGGAGACATGATTGTTGTAGTAGTGTAGGGTGATGACCCCAAACTATGTAACAAGACGAGAGTCAAACAGTCAAAGAAGAATTACGGTCAGACCAACAACACAGCAAGTGGTGTTCTTTGTTAAGCTGAGTAACCTCTGTGGCCACCATAACCATTAAAACCTGGATAGGAGCTATAACTGCCCCAAGGCTCACATGTTGCTGAGTGGCATTTTTGTGGTTGTGGTTAATGGGCAGACAGTGCTCTGAGAAAAAAAAGAAGGATTGGTCATGCTTCTTATTCTGTGTCGAAGCCAAAACACCAGAGATTTCTACATCCTTGATGCAGTAACTCTCATTGTTAACTATGATTGTAATGGTCCATAATTACATTTGTGAAAGATTTTCCCATTGTTCAAGTGTTCAAGCTGAAAAAATTACTGTCTGGAAAGACTCAGCACAAAATAATGCTTGTAACTCCTGGCAAAAATGTAATAATTCTTCAAAAATATGAGGCAGTTATACATGTATTTATATTCACATTGGGAATAGAACTATTTAATTTCACTTTTCTGACTAATTTTAAGCTAAAACTCATGTTATTAAAGTTCCCCAATGTTCCAGTAGTAATATAGTGATGTTAAGGATTTTTTCATTTATAAGTTGATCTTGATTCAATTTAAAACCAATCTAATCCTGTGTTCACTCTTAAGATGTATAACATAAAGATTTGCCAGTAGATGTCATTCATTTCCTGTCATTCAACTGAACTGTTCTATATATTGTCCTATTTGTTCAGATCAGAAGCTAAAAGTGATATTTCTTGAGGTTTTCATTAGTTTAACCTTGTTTTCTAGTTATTTATTTAGCAGTAGCCATTCAGTATATTTGCATTGGCAAATGCAAATAGTCTCATGTAACAGAATTACATAGACCATGATGGGGACGAGATGATGATGAACAAAGACCCAGTGACAATCCAGGGTCACATTTTGCCATAACTTTTTACTTCTAAATCTAAAAGAGACAACACTTATGTGATGCAATCGCTGATCTTAAAAGGTGTCGGTCCACATGCTTTTTCACGTAAGTTGTACATAGTGTCTATGAATGTAGTTAAGTAGGTAACATCAGCTATATTGATTTTCGTGACTGAGAGAGAGAGAAGGGTATAAGGGAGAAATGGGCTATTGTTCATATCTGAATAATATATTTATATAATATATATAAAATAATATATATTTCCTTATTTATTTGATTAGCCCAATGAACCTGTTTTACAAGGGTTTTTTTATTGTTTTTCACTGACCTACACATCTTAAAAATATTAAAAAGGAAATTACTTTTACTACTTAATTTTTTACTTTTACTTTTACTTCATTACTTTGCCCAACACTGTTGTTGGCAGACATTTACCTATTTACTAATTCAGAAGACATGAAGCAACATTTTTTTTCACACATTGGGACATAATAATTGTAACTCTAATATTCACTCTGTTTTGGCTCTGATTTTGGTCTGCACCAACTCCTGGGGGGGGGGGCACTCCTAATCATCTGTGTGTTCATCACCATGAGTGACACCCTTTCAAATTTCATGTAACCATTTCATCCACTGTTAATATAAAAAAACTTTAGCTTTAGAAACATTTTTAATTTTGTGATAATCTCAATTATGTGACTAAAATACACATTACATTTAAAATACACACCATGAGGAAAGTTAAATCAATTCGGTTCTCATGAACTATATTTGTCATAAACTCAGCTAACCACAGTCTTCATGCTGAGTGAATAACACTTTTACAAGACTCTAATTATATGGTAGGACCTTTTATACAGGTGCTGTCTGATTTATTGAGGGAAGCAAAGCATACAAGGACAGGAGGAGTTAAACCTTGGATCTAAGAAAATATTTACTTTATTTATTACTATCTTGTCTGAAGGAGGTCCTTCCTTCCTTGTCCACACCTTAAAGCATTTAGGAGCACCAGATCTTAGAGGGAAACCTCAATCCACCGCATGCGTCATTCTTCAAAAGAGGTTTAGAGTAATTAGGAAAAAATTCTGGTTATCTCTTGCTTCCAAGTGCAGCCACTGGATGGCATTGGCTCGGAAGAAGGTGATCTTTTACCCTCTGTTAAATGTTGCTTCAGCTAATTTGGGAAGGAGAATAGCAAGAACATTATGGTTTAAAACAAAAAAGCATAATCCTGATTCTTAGCGGTGATTCTTGGAGTGTGGGTATTGTACCCCTCTAGTTTATGGAGTAATGCTGGGGTGAGCCTTTTCATTTTCCATCAAAGAGAAACCCCAAATGTCCAGGGCCATTGCATGAAACAGGAATTGGTTTGCATGTAATTACCCACAGGATATTTAACAGTCTCTATTCTTTTGTATCACTGCCATTTTCTCAGACATTTGAGTACAGCATTAATCATCTACTGTACAGGTCAAACAGTACATGGAGGCATTTACCAATACAATTTATGACAGTTTGAAAGCTGGACAAAACTGCACTTCACTCTCTGTCTAATCTCTGCCAAATAAAAGTCATTTATGCAGCAAAAATCTCTGCATCCTTTGACATAATTGTCTGTGACAGAAATCGCATTATTTAAACCAGACTTAAATTTGCCTAAAATACACCTACGTATGCGTATGATTTCCATATGAAAGTGATAGTTAAAGACATCAAAGGGAGTAGAGGGAACAAACGCTACTCTCCCCAAGGTTTACCGTAACTAAACCCAAAGTGATACAAGCAGTCTAGCTCGGTTTGACATCATGATGCCAAAGAAACATTCAATCTTTTGCTATTTTCTGGTTTCCCAAGAAGGAGCTCCTACGGGAATAACTGTGGAAAATTATAAGCGTCTTTGAGAGTTTCCAGTGATTCATTATTTTATTTCGGACGGATAATGGGATAGATGTTAATTACAAAGTATCTGAAAATGGCTGGTTAGAGTGGAACAAGGGGACAAATGTTATAAACATTTGCCCTGTAGGGATACATGCAAATTTGGGCCAAGAAAATGGCAATTTTGTAACAGAAATACAATGCCAGCCATTTAACTTCCAACATGAGCTATTTTTAAATTCTAATCAAGCTATATAGCCATCTCCATTTTGATATTATAATTTGATATTACATTTCTGCTCATATATGGTGAATATAGCATCATCATATCAACTAAAAGATTGTCTGGCCTTTTTTTCCTCTCTACCTAAATAAAGAGCAAAAGAGAGAACTCCCTGCTCCCAAACTCTGGAGCTTAAACTTTCATAGCAGATGGAAAATCTGAGTGAATGAAGAGCAAACAGTGGAAAAAGTTCCGGCTATGGTTTGAACATTTCTAATTGAAGCAGACACTGCCTGACTGCACAGACAAGGATCCCATTTTCTGTACATACTTCACAGCAGGCATGGCAGACTCTTGGGCCATGAATAAATAAATCAATAACAACTTAAAGGTGTAAAACCGTCAGAGAGTGCCAAGGCAGAATTTTCACGGCCACCTATTTAACAGAAAGCAGACATTATATCTGACAAAGAATCCTATGAAATTAAGTCCTAAAAGGAGAGAACGCCTCTGTTATTCCTGTAGCCTTATGGGTCATTATCTGGCAAACTGACAGACCAAATGGATTGTGGGCAGCGAGAGTAAACCAAAGGATGACTCTTGTTGTGTCTCTTCACAAGTCTTCCCTTCATTGCACATTAGCCAGGTTTGTTTTTCCTAGCTTGGGCTTTCCTTACTGTCGGGGAAACTGTTTTTATACCACCATAAGGCGTTCCATTATTCACAACTGAGTGTAAACCTTGTTCTGTCTTCTCAAAAGTTTTCCAGATTAATTTAAGGACATTATTTGTTGCAAAACTTTGCATCAATTAGACTAACATTAAGAAGGCGATGATGGAATAATCAAATTCAGCTTTCTCAATCTGGCGGTTTGAATAGCGTGATTTGATTTAGATGACAGCATTTCATAACTCCCTGATTTCATTATTGATGCACTAAAGTTACCTGATTCTAAAACCTGGAGACATTTTAGTCCTAATACTTTCCAAAAACACTTGACTTTTCCAACAAAAACTGCTGATCAACAAGGCAGCCCAACACTTGTATGTGTCACATATTCTTTTTTTTTTTTGTTGTTCTTGAATGATTACAGATGTAGCAGGTTAGGCCCGTGCAACATTACAGACAGGCAGGGGCTAAAGCTAACGCTGCTGTAGGGAAATTTGAAACACTTGTAAGACATCTTTTAACATTAGGCTTTTTTGTTGTTGTGTTGTTCCTGTGCACCGTCCTTAAGTGTCTTCTGTGAAGAGAAGAGGGTGCAACTGTATGAGATATTCGTGGTATCATAACCATAATGGTTTCACAATATTTCAGTATTTTAGTGTAAGTACAAGTATGACAATACTGTAAAAGTCCTGCATTGAATGTTAAGTACAACTGTGTAAGTGATATCATGAAAATGTACTTTTGTACTACTTTGTATCCAACTGCAACAAATGATTGCTTTCACTATGGATTCATCCACTGACTATTTTGACTGCTGACTATATGTTTGCTTTATCAAAACTCGTAAAATAGTGAGAAATGTCATGTTTTCTCAAAATGATTCTCAAAATAGTTGCCAATTCTGTCTGTACCTTAAACACGCACATGGCTGGTTATGTTTTAAAATAATGCAACAAGAGAAACAATGTCAATTATAATTATATACATTATTATAATATTTTTACACCAATGAAGAAAGTCAAGATACAGCCACTAATAAGTTAGATGCAGGGTGCATCAAGAACAGTGTACAACTGGGTGGTGATTGTGATTATTAGACATGGGTATTTCATATTTGAAATGACATTTTTAAAACAGTATGTAGCTTTAAATGGTAAAAAGCTGCAGGCTACTAGGTTGGGTTCAAGGAAAAACAGTTTATTTAAATGAAATAATCATACAACACATTACAACATTATTTGGATGATTAAACCTCATTAAACAAAGTTAAAAGTTAAATGTTTCTCCATGAAGGGGTGGTTTTAGGGCTTTTTCTTATCTGATGTGAGATTTGAGAGATTGTTTTGAGAGAGACTCATGTTCACCAAACACTTAAAATGATGTTATATTACTAGATTTTAGCATTGAGTTACAATTCATGACTTTTTAAAGGCATACTAACTAAGAAACCTGTTTCAGAGACTGAAACCATAGTAACACACCTGCTCAAGAGAAGAGGCAGAGACACTGCTGCCAGAAGAACCACTGACGCCTCTGAGTAACATGTGGCTGACTTTATCAGTTATGGATTTGTTTTTTCCAGTATTGGTGCAGTGGCCTGGTCAACCAACTAGAGGCCTCCAGACATTAAAAATGCATTGAGTTGCCACTTGTGATAAGCTGCACCTCTTAAACAAGTGTCTCCCAGAAAGCTCTAATAGATCTCCACATCCTTCTCTCTCTCTCTCTCACTCTCTGTCTCTCTCTAACTCCCTCTACACACACACATACACACACAAAACACAAAGACACACTGGATGAATGGACTTTCCCAGTCCCTGGTCGCTTGGAGGCAGCACTGTTCCTCTAACAAGCATCGCCTCAGTGGCCGTTGTCATGAGCTTGGCCTTACTGGCCCAAACTGTGTGGCCAGCAGCCAGAGGATCTCACACTCTGGTGGAAGTCTGCCTGCTGACTCACTGCAGAAGGACACTGCAGCGAACTCTCACTCCCTTGACTCCGTTACAAACCAACCAAGGGGTCTTTCTACATCCATGTTAGCATCCAAAGAAAGCAGCTGCACAAATTTGCAGCAAACTACTCCTTACTGAGGTTAAGGCTGTCTGGATGGTGTAGTGCACCCAAGGACCCAACTGTTGGTCATTTCCAACTTGCACTGTGTAAATACTCAGTCCAATGTGAGTCACATTCAACTGACTTATTTTGGCTGTTTAACGTCAATACGTGCTACTAAAATAATTTTAGGAGAAAATTATCCATAACATGCTGTCAAATTAATATAATAAATATTGGCAATGCAGTAAATCCAAACATTGGTTGTCAATTGTCTGTCCATCCAAGACGAATAGTAATCTCAGTGTCATTATCATGGTATATCAGGAATACTGTGAGAAATGTTTTTATGACCATCAGAACTAAATGTCGGTCTTGATGTGTGTTTATATGTACATAGCAAAAAGAATCGTCCCTCTGAGACATAGAGGGCACCTGGTTCAGATTGGAAGAAGACATGTTCCTCTGTAGATCACAGTTAGCTAACATAGCACTACAGTTATGAAATGTCAACAGTATATCACATCACACTGCATCATATCATTGTTTAAAATGGATATTGGGCAGATGCTGGTGAGGGTCTGCCACAGTAATATAAGCTGTTATTCAAACAAGAGGTGCAGGATAGCCTGTCAAGCTGACAGCATGACAGCTTTAAAGGAAGACACTCAGTCTTTACAAGGATGTTATTTTCTGATGATGAAGAAAGTGCTGTGGGAACATAGGAACATTTCTATCATGATAACTTTTTAATGTGTTGACAGGAAAATTAAATTACCTTGTCCTGAAGCAGAGTATGTGTGCAGGTGTTCTTGGAATATAATATGATGGCCTGTTACCTCAGAGGGATCCCCAAGATAAGCCTGGAACTACCTTCAAATCACGCAAGAGTTATTGTCGACATCCCTCATCAGTCTGGGAGAAAAGTGATTATTATCTGACTGCAGAGAGACCGAAGTGAAGCCAGAGGAGAGAAGGAAATGCTCTACACTTCATCGGCACTCTCTTCAATCTAATGCAAGCTGTTGTGCACAGTAAACCCTTGTGGAGTGGGGGGAACTAAGACACAAAACCAAAGACATCTGCTGAAACCTGGCTGGACCTTCAGTCACGTCAATGAAATACTACAACTAGAATCGAGTAATGGAGAACACATGGGGAGGGGTGTGTTTTCATTGATAGGTGAAGTAAATATGACAGTGGATTCAGTACATGAGTGATGAACGAGAGGAACAGGCACATATTTAGCGCTGTGCAGTCTGTCTGTGACGTGACCAGGACCAGAGCTACAGCTGAAGGCTCCATCTGTAATGTTCTGGCTGTCACTGAAAACACCAAAGCCCAAAATCTGAGTCATGTTAGCCAAAGATGAAATATTCCAACACACACCCATGTTTAATGTAACTGCTGTCATTTTCACACTGGCAGCTCCTTACACCCAATTGTCAAGCCTCTAAATGAAAATGCACAATGTGGATGTTTTTTAGCATCGAACTGTCAACCTGACATATACAGAGCATATGCAAAACGTTTTCGCTTTCTTCCTGAGAGTTGAAAGAGGTAATGGTACATACTTCTCTCCAGTAGGCTACATATGAATGCTATCAGATCGTCCAATTTCTGGAGTTGGCCGGTCGTCCCTATGTCTACAGTGTGTTCATGTCCTTTTAAGTTGGAAGGTAGAAACAACACAAAGATGTGCTGTATTTTATTGCTCAAAGCAATTAAACAACACATTGAGAGTTGTTTCAAGTATTAGTTATTTATTAGTATTCAAGTTATTTATTAGGAGTGTTATTATGTATTATGAGTGCCTTAATAAATCTAGGTCACTCCATGTGAACAGAAATGGCTACAACCTAACACCAAATAAATTGTTAGGGGGGGAAATAAAAAAAAAAAAAAACAAGAAAAATGAATCTGCAGCATAAACTGGAAGTGTCTCACTATTAATCAAACAATTTTGTCGGCCATGTTTTTGATCCAACTTGAGAGGTTGTTCCCATGACTTTTCCCAGTTGAAAGCACAGATTTCTGATTATTCAGCGTTAGTATACAGACATCAGAGTAGCATCACTCTTCTAGAAATCTCAGCAAGGATATAATATAAAACTATCTCAAATATATACATCTAGATTACATATAACATGACATATTTTACAGTGCTGTAATAGAAAAAATGAACTGAAAAAAAGTGAAAGCATTACAGCTTCATGTTTCCTGATAACTTTTTCATGTCTTTGGCTGCTCATAGGCTCATGAGAACAATGTAGCAGTAGGTGGTAGCTGCAGATTATATCAGCCTGCCTACTAGTAGCAGCTATACCGGCCAACAAAACCACAAAATAAACCTTGAGTAGGAAGAAGGTCAGACCCATGAAAGTGCTCAGTCCAAGCTACCTACCCACAGAGAACTGCCCCTACAAAAATAATCAAGGGGCTGTTTTTTCCTCAGTTCTCTAATCAAAATGGTGAGAAACAAGACAGATGTGAAGGACACATGATATACTGGCTTAGAGCCATATTTAATATGGTGCACACTTTAAACCACAAAGTCACTGGCAGAAGGTAAATGAGTGAGGATCAGTTTCAGGGGGCAAGTTGTGTAACAAGCCTCTGAGATGGAATCACAATGAAGAGGGCCCATCAGGAAGTGTTAAACCTATAAGCCAAACAAAAAGAAAATAGAAGCCTCGAAGACAAGAAAATCACCTCCACTGTTGGGAGTCTCTGGTGTCTCCTGCCTGTAACTAAATTCTGCCAGAGCAGGGGAAACTATGGCCCTTGAAGTATGAAGACAGTCAAAATCCATACAGAAAGCAGCGAACAGGTCCCATGAACCTGAACAAACCCCCAAATACTGTGCAGTCTAGCCCAAAGTAAGCTATACAAAGTGAAAATAGATGAATATTGACAGAACAGTTGGAGAGCCTGAGGGGTTTGGAGATTGGAGAGAAGACCATTACGTTATCATCTTACCTGTCACTTGGCGCCAGTGCAAGAAGATCTGATGGAGAGGGGAATCTTTTTTTTTTTTTTTTTTTTTAATTCATGCGAAGATTGAGCTTCAAGAGATAATAACACACATTGTCTTTAAATTCCCATACACCACATCATAGCCACCAACATACTGGAAGTGTACTGTAAGTGGACTTGTCCCATCACAAGTGAGATAATTTGACACTGTCTGTATCTGTTGGCTCCGAGACCATTTGTTTCTAACAAAAATGTAAATTTATCAGAGATCAGTTCTTCTTCTTAATTCAGTAGGGTATTGTAGTTTTTACCCAATACTATAATCAGCAGAAATATATATTATATTTGATAGAGGCCATTTTCAGCTGAATGTTAATATCACTGGCTGCATGAATGCACGTGGCCTGTTCCAGACAACCTTAGGGGAGACATTTACTGTGGCACAAGCTTTGGAAACGACAGCACTCACTCCTGCCATGAAATCAGGCTTTTCTGTATTTAATCAACACAAGATGATATTTTCCCACCATGTTTGTCACACGTCATGTTGGACTCACGCAAGATCAGGCAGATGAGCAGCCGCATTGGGATATCTTATATCTTCACTCAGAAATGCTAACTGGAGGTACAGTGTGCTGCCACATGAACCATGATCATTGAATTATTTGACTTGTAATGCTATAAAACCTTGCTGAGCTAAAAACACTGGAAAATAAGGCTGAACTAAGTGAGTTGTAATAGAAACAAAGTTGTGAAATATTTCACAACTGCGTGGGAGCATTTAAACAGCCTCCAAGAGGGAAGACTAAACATATAAACTGATAAACAAGAAGAGGAGGAAGGTGTAGGAGAATCAACCGGGTAACAGACAGGTTTATCCGCACCGACACTCATGGATGTATTTTAGAGTATTAAAGGATGTCATGTAACACTGCCTGAATGCAACATCTAAACACTATCTTGTATGTTCACAAAGATCCCCATGGATGAGCTTCACCTCATCAGCCCTCTAGTCGCAACTACAAAGCATCAAGAGACCACCCTCATCCCTCAATAAATACACCATCACAGTTCACTCTGCAAAAGGGTCATTATATCATCATTATATTTGATAGAGGCCATTTTCAGCTGAATGTTAATATACATTTGAGTGTTAAGAGATATAGGATTCATTCAATATAGACGACACTTCTCATGTTCATGGTCATGAAGGAAAACACCACTCAGTTTCAGAAGTTTTTGAACAACAATAAAGCTTTATAACATAGCTCTATATAAAGCTTTGGCTACACAGGTAATAGTTCAATTGTTTTTTTTTTTTTACTTCAGCTTTTGGCATTGGGCTTTTTTTGTCCTTGTTTTTTGACTATATGAAAAAAGTTGAATACTGCCAGATTTATCCTTTAGTCTATAAGAAATCAAATTGACATTCTACCACATTTCTCTCTCTTTAAAGAACTTAAAGCGGAGTAATCATTTACTATAAGCACATCAGCACTTTTAGTCACATGGACCCATTCGCAATGTAGATTTCCGAGTGTCAAGGAGAGTCCAAGTCATTCGTCTTAGAATATAATATTTTCTTGAGTGGTGCCATTTAAATACATTTGAGGGCAAAACCAGAGCCACCAAACCGCTGAAATAGCCTCTTAATCACCAGTCAGCTGTCATCTGGGGCTGAGGATTAGTCCCAAATTACAAACTTCATCAGACATCAAAACATCCATTCATGATTCATTCTAAAAGCATCATGAGATCACACAATGATTTGACTATTTTATTCAGCGGCAGTGCAAAAAAGTTTAACAGAAAATTTGATTAACCTTGGCACAAATGGTCAAACTGCCAGTAAAAATGACATGAGGCTCTCAGCCTTAATCAGTTTAAACCAGTGATTGAGTTTCCATTAGATTACTAGGCGGCGTTTTTCCCAGAATCATGCAAAAAATATCAGCATCTGATTTACTAAAAAAAAAAAAAATGACGCACTGTGCCTAACACTGTGAGACAAAGTGAAGAGAAACATCAGGCTGAACTTCAAATAACTGACTTTGTTCTAATAAATCATACAAAGACAAAGTTTTTGCTTTATAATAAACTACAGCAGGATCTTATTTATCAGACTGGATCTGATTAATCTTTAGTTATTTCCAAAACTGAAGGTCATTTTAATAGATTTGCAATTCTGCATCTGCTGTGTGCTTCTACAAAATGGGGTTGTCTTTCCACACTGTAAAAACCATGAGAAGAAAAGACCCTTGTTGATCAGTTGAAGATTTATTAGACCATTAAAGAAAAATGATTAATCTTGTTTCAAAAAGCCTTGGTCCTAAGTGCTGTAGTTAGACTAAATTACAGGGATATTATGCTGTGTTCTAGCATTACTGTTCACCTCATAGTCAAACAAATCAAGCAAAGACCATCATGAATCAGACTTGTTTTGATGGAGGTTAAGTGCAACACTATTGGATGACAGTGAAAATGTATCGGTTGAATCCGCTAATTGACTGTTTGCAAATGTTGAGGCAGTTCGCAGAGCTCTAATAGGAATGATACTTGGTATATTAAGAGTATGAAAAGAAAGTGGTGTCTTTTCTAAGCCTGTCCAAACCAACAATCCAAGGGCAAAAGTGACAGGAATGCATTAAACACTGGGTTTCACTGCTCTAATATAAGCAGAATCCAAAACATCTAAGTGTGTAAATTTATCCACTAGTACTCTCAAAAATTCCATAATCACTGCTCCCGTGTCTCTACAGCTGACATTGGTGCAGACTGGTAAATTAGATTTGTCACATCTCATCCGCAGGTTGGTGCTCCCAGTGAAGGGGTGTCTGTGTTAGGCATTTTGTGAGACTTATTTCAGTGCTGCGTTCACTCACACCCAGAGCAACACATTTTCAGCAGAAGGTATAGCCGTGGTGTTTCTGGTTTCACAACAGGGTGCTGGGCAGGTGACAGGTCTGATTACAGTGTTTGTGCTCTGAAATACATCACAGCACGGAGAAAGGGCAAACATTTGTGTATTCTCCTGGGTGTTTTGTTTACATCACTGCTAATCAGAGTTGAAGCTGATAAACTTGCAACCCTCATTTTAAAATGAGTCAGCTGGAAGAGTTTTCAGACATCTTATGGCGATAGCTTAATAGGTTACCTATCCACAGCTAACTAGAGGTAGCCACTTTAGTCAATTACATACCGAGGCTACATATTTAAGTATATTGCTTGAACTTTCACACTTTTCACAACTTCATTCACCAATGCAGTCAACTTAATAACAATAATTCATAACAATGAGATGTTTATATGTTCTTATACAATTTGAATATATTGGTTGGGTTTTGCCTCTGCAAAATGTACATAGCATGTGGGTTTTATATTAAAACTAATGTGCTATAACACAGGACCTATTGCTGCCATTACTCATTATGTGGTGAGGGCATATGCTTCTTGAGGGAAACAGAGAGGGGGTTGGAAGTGGGAAGACCACAACTCCTCCAGTTGTCATCCGGTTCGTCTGCAGCAGCACAGCAGTTAGCAGCAGACAGCGATTGCCTGTGAAATCCATCACTGATAGTAAGAGGATTATTAAACCTCCGCTATCATCTGCTTGGAATGTCCCTCCCACACGGATGAAGACCATCAGGCCTCATAGCACCTCCAGCATGTCACTCCTCCCCCTCATCACTTAGAGCCTGAGAAAGAAATTACTCATGTCATCCTCTAGGGATCGTTCAAAAGTGGAACTGAATAGTTGTTATAATTTTAGATGTTTTATCTATAATAATGACACACACAAACAAAGACATAAATGCAAACTGCTGTGGCTGGACTTCATCATGGAGATAACTATACAGGATGGAAATACCAAGTACCAAGGCACTGAGTCATGATGTTGTTCTGTAAACTTAAACAGTTCTGTAACTGCATGCCCTGTAATCTTATACTAACATGTTCCACTGAGATGTTCAACAGTGACTTCAGTGTGAACCTGTAAAATGCCTCAAAATGACCAGCAAGGGACACAAGGAAAGGCTGCTGCGTCTGTGGTTTTGTTCTATTGGCTGTTTTCTACTTGTTAAGTAACGTGGTGTCATGTTTGTCAAAACAAACTGCTGTTTTTGTTAGATATACTCTTTGGACTTTACTGTTAAATTTAGATAAAATTTCTTATACAAAGAAATAGTTAAAAACAAAAAGAAACTCTTACCCTCTATACTTGAGTTTCACCCAGTTTGTGGTTCGGCTTAAGGATGACATTGTTGGCAGGTAAAATGGTCTATTTAACACTTGCTGAACTAAGTTGATTCTCATGATTTAGAGAAAGTTATTTTTTCCTGTTTTTACTACCACCACAGTCCAGTTTCAGTTTCCCCTTGACCGATGCGGCTCATGACAAAAATGAATAGCCCGAAATTTACTGATGGTTTTGTGTTCCCCAAAGGAGAGATCATTGTTTTGATGACCACATGACCTTTTCTCTAGCGTGAACTATCCATCCATTGATTTTATGACTGGCTGAGAATGGATAATGCATACACCCTGCTCTATGTCTCTCTACGTCTGGGTCCCAATGCACAGCTAGATCACACGGTGTGTTTCTACCCTGGGTCTACCCTTGGGTCCTAAAAAAGAGGCATTGTATCCACCCATCTAAACTAGAGTATTTTGACAAGCCGGAGTAGCGTCTCTGTTCTAGATGCCTCAGTGCCCCAACCACCCCAATCCCAATCACCCTACAAAGGAAACTTGTTCCATTCATTTATATAGTCTCATTCTCTGGGTTATTACCCAAAGCTCAGGGCCATATGTCTGTCTATCCTGTCTTGCATCTTACCTTCTCCTGTGAGCAACATTCAGAGACATACGTATGTAATACTATACCTACATAACCAACATCAGGCCATGAACAGGCTATTGCCATGAAATTTAATGATCATATTTATGGTTATCAGACAATGAAACCTTTGCATTTTGGACATGATTAATTGTTAGCTTTGGTTCCAAGAAATTAGAGAGTACTTGAGTGGCTTTCCATCAGATTAACTGTTGATATTTGTGAGCCCTAAAGGATGGATGTTAATGTTTGTGATGAGCCCCTAACCTTCGTATCACTCTCAAGCCAGTATGCTATATTTATCTGTCATTCTCATATGGAGATAAACTCTTGAAGGTGAAATAACTCTTTGGCCTTTCCTTTGGCAAACATCCTCCTCTTTTTATTGTTTAGGCACATGATTGAATAAAATAATGTAATCTACACAGCTGTAATCAGCAGCTGATCCAAAATCCTAAAAATCCCTACATCTGTTACAGAAACGTGGTGAAATTTAGGTGGGTCAAAATTGTCTCCTCAACATGATTTCATTAAATCCTGCACTGAGTTGGTGTGAGATATTTTCTATGCAATATGGTGAACATTCAAATAGCCCAGTTCTCTTTTAAGCAGCTTTTGACCATCATCTCTGAAAATACAAGTGTATTCAGCCAAAGAAGGAATGAATGAAAACACAACCCCATATTTGCATGCATTTTCTCTGTTTTACTTCAGTGTTTCCCAGAACAGCAGGCCTTTTCCCCCTCTCATTGACATTCACAGACACCTCTGGGAGCTGAGTCACGGAGACTCGTTCTCTGTCGGGGGGTTCACAGGTCATCCTGATGGCTGCTCTGCCAGCTGCTGTAGCCTGAGGGGGAAACTGGAGAGGATTTTCTCAAGTTCCTCTGCAAGGAAAGAGTGACACAGCACTCCACTGACCCTCAGACTTTTCCTAACAGCACTCAGGGGAGTCAGGCACTGACTGTCCAAGCCCACACAGACAGGCCTCCACACTATCACCCACGCAAATGTCTGAATGAACTCAATGTCATGTTGTCCAACTTTATTTAAACCATTCTGAAATGTAGCTGAGCAAACACCAAGTATTCAAGAGTTTCCACTAGGTCATCTATCATTTATTGATAATATACTATGATTAATTTTGAGTGGTATCCAACTACAGGGTCCTTCCAAGTAACGTCAAGATAAATCTAATGGTGATTCATAAAATTAAAAAAAAATATATGAATAAAATATATGAGCTCCAGAAACTTTTTACTTTTCCAATGTTTTTCTTTGACATATTGGATACTTTTAAAATCATTCCTTAAACAAGTCCTTAAAATAAAAGTGACTGAACAGCTGGATACTGTGGGAGTTTAAAAAATTCTCACTTTTTTGTGTCCAACACTTTTAAGACCATAGGTGTTCCACAGTGACAAAAAGACTCCAGGAAGTCGTCACTTCAGGCCAAGAAACAGTCTGGTTCCCTCGCAAAACTACAATCTGTAGTTTTTACACTCAGATTTTTGCACAGACTAACCAAGTGAGATATATATTAGTTGGTGGGTTCTTAGGCCTGACCTTAGCAGAAATAGTAGTAGTAGTAACAGTGAGCAGATCCTGTGAACATGCCGGTCCCTTTGTAACAAATTGAAAATTGATCTGCTTGAGAAGACAAAATTTATCTGTGAATCACCAGCGTCTAGTTTCTAATTCATTGAAATATGTGCCATTAACCAATAAAAAGTAAACAGCAGTAAAAGGAAAAACCGAAAATCTCAAGGGGACAAATCCTGGAGACGTTGAACTTGTCTGGGACCTAATAATTATTAAAATGAGGAGGAAAAATCATTGCTCATAATCCATGTACTCATGAAGGCTATATCCTGTAATGAGGGATCACAAGTAGATAGTGTTTAATTTTAAAGCCAAAAAAATTGAGTTGATACTGTCACCAGCAAGGCTTAATTTTGACTTATCTAAATAACACTGACTTTAAGTGTTCTTCTGATCCTATTAGAATATAGATCTGTCATAATGTGCCTATCTGTGTGGAACACCTACTGAGATATCTGGTATCATTAAGTGCTTGTTTATCACAGCATATAGTAGCAAATCATGTGGCTGTATCCTGTCCCCAGAGCATTTGCATGTTCTGAGGCATATTGTACTGTTAACTATAGTATGTCTAATCTTACATGCAATCACTGGCTGCATGAATGCACGTGGCCTGTTCCAGACAACCTTAGGGGAGACATTTACTGTGGCACAAGCTTTGGAAACGACAGCACTCACTCCTGCCATGAAATCAGGCTTTTCTGTATTTAATCAACACAAGATGATATTTTCCCACCATGTTTGTCACACGTCATGTTGGACTCACGCAAGATCAGGCAGATGAGCAGCCGCATTGGGATATCTTATATCTTCACTCAGAAATGCTAACTGGAGGTACAGTGTGCTGCCACATGAACCATGATCATTGAATTATTTGACTTGTAATGCTATAAAACCTTGCTGAGCTAAAAACACTGGAAAATAAGGCTGAACTAAGTGAGTTGTAATAGAAACAAAGTTGTGAAATATTTCACAACTGCGTGGGAGCANTATATATATATATATATTATAAGCAGCTGTAGGAAACTCAGTGCATCTGAACAGAAGTTAACACCTAATATGATCGTATATTAAAATTCTTCACAACATTTTCTAAATTAGCAGATCATTTTGCATTTTTGCATTTGTCTGCTTTTCAGCAACATTATCCTCTCCTCTCCTTACCTTGTCCTGCTGCTGGGTAGAAAACAACTTGCAGCATAAAATCAGATCACGGGTAGAATTATTCTTGGCTTAGTCTTTCATTAAAACAATGTGAGTTTGTTTTGCAGCTCTGTAAACACATACATCTGTTGTTTTCCTGACAAAGGAGCTCCTCAATGAATTTTTGCTGTAGTATTAAACTGCACATGCTGTTATCACCATTAACGATGAGTGCTGCCAAATCAACCAGGACTGAAATAAAACCTAGGTGATCAATTCTTGGCCTCTAATTTTGAAGTTTCTTTTTCAGGCTTACATGTGTCTTGAATTGTATGATACTATAGACAAAAGTAATGGGGTCCACTGGGAAGGATCTAGAGGGATTTTATCTATAAAACACACTGCATGACTCCTTATTGATTCCAGTTTGAGGGACATTTTTGGTGGCAGGTAATGGGGCAAACAAGGACATGGGTTTTTTAAGAGGAATAATTCACAACCTAAGCTCCTTCTTTTTACAAGGTCAGCTGGAGAACTGTTGGCTTGCTTCCTCCCATATCCAAAGGGGAGTGCAGCTCTGCTGTTCTTGGCATCCCAGTCAGTGGAAACCTACTGTCTGCATGCAGACTGAATATTTGCCCTTTGAGGAATCAACCCCCCTTCAAGTTCAAAAGGACTACTCCATTCCTTCACCAGGTTTTGGTTGGAAAGTCAAGAATCAAAGCCACTCCTTTCTAATGGGTGGCTGCTTCAACAAAGCAATTCATATGAATTTGTGTCTGGTTTCTACTGTGTAGTGATTCTCTATCTAAACCATGTTTAAGCCAAGGTGAGATTACATCAAATATAATATGATAGGACCATTTTTTGTTAATTGATTTTATGATGGTATTCCACTTAAGTATCCACAATAATAAATTATTCTGGAAAGTTGGAGTGTCACATAGTTGAAATGCTGGTTCAGAGTCATTTCCACCTTCCCAAAAGAAAAATTCAGAAGGGAAATTTTTAGGAATAGAAAAACATAAAATCAGAGCAGAAGATTGGCTTGCTGCAAAGGCCATCTAATAAAAAGCATTGTTGTTACTGCTGGCCTTCAAAAACTCACATTGGTTAGCCTTCTTCATTATCCCATTGTAGGCTAGCCCTTAATGTAGTTATATTTGCCTTCCCTTGCCAGGAGGATGTTTCATGACTGTATTCTCTATCTCCATGTCAGGCTTGCATCGTAACAATTAATGTACTGTACAGCAGGTTACATTATGAGCATAGCTACAACATGTTTTCGTGAAAATATGAAAACTTTCCACATGTTTCTATGTTCCACTGCATGCGATCTCCATTATTTCAGCTGTCCTCCCACCACTTCTCATGCAAGTGCTTTATAGAGCTCTAAAAGTCCAAATAAAATTTTACTTTTCGGTCCCTTATGATTACCTTTCAGTACCAGTCTGATCCATCTCAAGTACAGCCCATTGCCTATGCATGGTTTCATTCTCTTTTGGCATTAATTACTTATAAAATGCTGTACAGGAATTCACCATAAATCACCATGCCTGATTAACATCATGAAATGAATTGCAAGTTATTTAACAAAGATACAAGAAAAACTTTTTACATATGCAGGTCTTCAATAAAACAGAAACTGGTGAATTGAGTTTTACTTTCTTAGAACCTCAGGAGAGGTTTTGACATACCAGTGACGATATCACATCACAAGGCTGATATCAATCTGCTGCTGCTGTTCGGCACCAAACCGAGATGTTATTGAAAGTATGAGGTGTAGAGATTCTGTAATATCTCTGACTTTAGTACAGCCAAGAATAATAAACAAGAACATGAGTTGTTGTAATGTCGATGTTCAATCATCATGTTTTACATACATGTCATTTATTATCCATATGGTAGGAGTATGATATTGTTCTTACCTCTGGTTTCTAGGCTGGTGACCAACTTTATCCCCCATTCGCAATATTCTCATATCTGTCCTATGATGCTACAGTCAACTCATCTTAGCTTAGCATAACAACTGGAAGCGGGGGAAAACAACTAGCCTAGCTCAGTGCAAAGGTTATGCTATGTTATCCAGTGCTAATTGTTACCAATTAATTATTATTATTATCACCAAAACCATGCAACTCTTCTGTGAAACCACAACTTTTTATTTTTACACTTTTTATTTTTAGTATGTGCGAGATAGCTACACCACTTCTTCACCTCTAGAGGTGCTGATAGGTGGATCATGTTACCTCTGGAGATAGCTAAGCTAGTGATTACATATTAAAGACTTGCTAAACAATTTCCCTTTTTCCAGTTGTTATGCTAAGGTAAGCTAACTGTCAGCTAGCTTTAGCTTAATGTTTATTGTTCAGATACGAGAGTGGTATTGATCTTTTTATCTAACTCTCAGCAAGAAAGCAGATAGTTTCAGTTTTTCTTTAAAGCCCTTATATTGGAATTAAATTCGAGACAAGATCAGCATTAGTCCTTCCCACTGCTGCGGAAGAGACGCTGTCTGCTGTTTCCAACGGGACAACTTTAGATATAAAACAGGAGTTAGCTAATATCTGTAACAACCGCAGACTCTGAAGCAGCCCACTTGAAACTCTTGCCACAAAGTGAATACAGATGCACCATGGATTGTCAACAAAGTCAAAGAAATCAGCAGACAAAACGCAGACAGAGTTACGAGGATGGTATCAGGCATCACTAAAGACATTTTTTTTTTTTTTGTGTGTGAGTTTGGAGGGAAACTCGTGCGATCGGTTGTGTGGAAAAAGGGGAGCTTAAAGGCTTCAGTGTTGTCTTGGACAATGTCATAGAATGACGTCAAGACAAAAATCAGAGCCTTATGTTGAGACATAGTATGAACAGCGTATCACTTTTAACAGGTGTCAACATACTTCAACAAGGCCAGTATGTGTTCTGCTCTGAGGTAAGTATTGTAAATGAAAAGGAGCTTTATAGAAAAGCCACACCATAAAATATTCACAATGATGAAAGTTGTGGGTTCTGTTATGTTCTACCACATGACAGTGCACTGCTAAAGAAAGATTTATATAGCAGCATTTGCCATCACTTTCACAGTTTCACCAGGTTAACATGTGCCAGCTGTTCAGACACTCATACTGTACTTCACCTGTAAGAATTCCCAGTTCTCGTGAAATACAAATGTCTATAAAATCTCCTAAAGGTCCCTGGATATTCCAATTGTGCCTCAGGTTCACTTGCCCGCATCAGGAAATAAGAGTTTCGAAGCAGGATTCCCCCACCCACTGAAGTTCATCTCTGGCATTTGTGCAGAACTTCTCAGACATGCTTTCATTTAATAATGATAAAGAGAAATGACATCAGTAGTTCATTACCTCATACATCTCTTATTTCATCATTAAACATGTTTAATGGGTGGAAATCTGTGAGTTTTTCCAGGTCTGCTATCTGCCCAGTCATATTTGCATTGTTTCCTCACGGAAATCCAAGTATAATCATTACAACCTGATAGGATTAAAGCCAAGTGGGTGCATATAAAAGACTATAAAGTGGTTCCCATGTTGGAAAAGTTAGGTATTGCAGACTGTTTGTTTTCACACTCCCTCCTCTCCCTTCTTGGTGCCCTGACATGAACAGACATTCTGGACAGCTCAAAATATCTCTAGCTGTCAAAACAAATAAAGGATCAAACTTCAAAGTCAACTCCTCAAGGCCTTATGTTGGGAAAAAACAGGTTTTGCCACTCAAGAGAAAATTAGATCTCTTTCGTCCAAAGGAATTTGTTAGAGAAACGTAGATGGCTGCAATTATAGCAGATCTGACCTTCGGCTTTTTGAGGTAATAAATGTGCAAAAGTGGTTTTGGTTTTGATGTGCTGTACAGATACTGTAATAAAGCTATGAGGCAAAGACAAAAATAAACAACAAAAAACAACTGATACATTTTCAGTAGTTTTATTGAAAAATGCCTCTTCTGTTTCAGAAATAAATAAGAAAATAAGGCTGTGTGGAATTCACAAAATGTGCAGTTAAAACATGAGAAAAGCAATTCTATGTCCATAGTCTTGCAACCAAATCCAAACTGCATTGATAGAAAACAATAACTATATTCTGACTTAGAAGTCCTCAGTAAATATACAACACAAACATGCAATTCCACCTTTGATAACAAAAAAAAACCCAAAACAAAAAGTAAACAAAAAAAGTTTGGTTTGTTACAATAAGTCAGATTATCATTTGGTTTACAGGCCTTACAAAACACCACAATTAACAAATCTTTGGGGTTCAAATGAATTGTCCTTTTTACCAATGGAGTATCTGAAACAGCTTTACATATTGAAACTGGACAAAAATGGCAGCACGGGTAGTGTGAAAGTGTTCAAAAACATATATACTGTACTTCCTTCGACATACTTTCTGCTGGTTTTCACATGATTAGTGCATTACACGTTGGAGTCCGATAAACACTTGCAGTTATTTTACAAGCAGACACTTAAAGGGAAACACTTAGCAAGCACACAGGTTTGTAATGAGCGAACATGTAGGTTTGTAGTCATCTTGCTAAACTTTCTCACATCAAAAAAATATATGTTCAATATAACCAGGGGTATCAAACCCATATAAGTACTAGTTTTGTTCTGAATGTCACTTCATTGTCACAATACGTGATCATCGAAGTCATTTCAATATTACATTTTCTGAGAACTCTTTATCACAGCTATGATGTGTCTGTATTGCCTCTTGGTAGTGATCTCTTTCTTCGTTTGTTTCCTGAGAAAACGGGTGATTGTATTGTCTCAAACTCTGCAGTTGACTCCTCAGGTATAGACACTACATCAGGTTCAGGCTGGTAGCGGTTGGCTAGAAAAGTATGCGGGAGGGCCAATCAAAAAAAAGGATTTTTGGTTTTTCTACAACTTTTCACATGCACAATTTAAATTATATTGCACTATGGACTTCCACAAAATGCCCTGTGTCAAACTATTGCTTCCTTAAGTAACCCCCCCCCCCCAAAAAAAAAAAGCTAAATAAAAAACTGTTGTGATGACATTTACAATAAAATCCATTAATCTATTGGATAATAAGATGTAGTAAAATAGCCAGCTTATACTACAAAAGACACATTGAAATGACAGGGGAGCAACATTTATCACTGATTTGGCCAACATACACAAAGGACATGGTGATTAAACGTACAAATGGAACATGCTTCAGTCTGGACCAGAGCTGGTGAAATCACTTAAGGCGTTGTAAACAGAGGTTATGCTGGTGGTAAGTAAGCAAAGGGTTATGAGGCACAAGCTCAAAACAGATGTTAACTTGATTTTTAGTGAAATGTCCGGGTTCATACAATCATTTACAAGGCAAAAAAATTAGTTTTATTTACACATACCACCTCTACATTAACATCGCTTTCAGTTATGAAATCCCCTTTGTTAGTAGTTGTTTTTCTGGTATTTGTACATGCTCCTTCCTTTGTAGAAATGCTCAGGCTCTGCTTTTTCCCAAGGGTTTGTGGTTCATGATGCAAACAGGCCAGCAGGGTGCCATCACTGTAGCTTGTAGCTGTGAGATGATGTTAGTGCCAGTCCACTCCTTTTTTTTGTTTGGCTTTTGTAATGTTTGTTTTAATGTTCAGTAATTATGTCCGTGGTGATTATCCTTACATGCCCCATAGCAAATGGGCAAACATCTCAGAAACAGGGCTTCAAAGTGTAAGCAGCACAGGTGTCTTAACGTTTACTATGCCAAACCTGAAAATAGTTCAAAGAGGTTGTGAGTTTTCTCTGTGGAACAACGTTATTAGCATATTATTTTATTTAATGTAAGTAACCATACACCACTAGCTAGAATGCTTTACATGCCAGTTTTAAAATTGTACATCAAATGTATGGAGATATTGGAATATGGTAGCTCCAAATTGATTGTTTGCTAAACCCCTCCTCATTTCTCACCCCTTGTTTAATGATGATTAGTGACCAATCTCGTGAGGGGGCAGACGTTTTTCATCTTTTCCTTTATAATACTTTATAATATTTCTCAGTGGTGTTATGTGGCTGTGGCTCTATGGACTGACCATGTTCACTGAGTTAGCTAGGGCAGAAACATGATCACCAATTCGTCTGAGCCCCATTGTTTGTTTGGGAAAATGACTTCTTTGTCTTTTGTTTCAGTTAAATTAATGTTGAATTCAATTAACTACCTGTTAGCTCGCTTTTGTCTATTTCTGTCTGAAATTAAAGATCTACTATTAAAAAAAATATTGATATATGAATTGATTATAAATTTGCCACATTATCATTTTAAACAGCATTATGTGCCATTTGAGGATGAAAAGCTTGTCAGGCATGGCAACTGTCAGTAAGGGAGTGAGAGCTTAGCGAACAAAGCTTAGCTAGAAATTAGTAAAAACAGTGCTCTGTTCAATATCACCACTGTGGAACATTTACATTCATATCTCCATACATTATCAAAGAAAGAGGTAGTGCATCATTTTGCAAATGTCATTAGTTTGCATACACCTACTGCATACACATCTATTATCTAATGTACCATGCAAGACCTAGACAGTTGTGAGTGTACCTGTGTATCCTTGTCCATTGTAAGGAATGCCAACACACTGAGAGGAGTCGCAGTATCCAGGGGGTCCTGGAGGTCCTCTCACCCCAGGAGTACCCTGGCGACCTGGAGGGCCACGAGATCCAGCGGAGCCAGAAGGACCCGGGGGTCCTGTTCTTGACTCGCCTGGTGGCCCTGCAAAGGAAAGAGAGAAGGTGAGTGAGACCAGTTTTGAAAAGCGAGTTTCTGGAGCTAAATACAGGAACTCACTGACATCACCTGTAAATCTTAAGTGGAAATGGCGGGGTGAACACAAGGTTGCAGCACCATAATTAAAATTTTTCAATGACTCAATTAAAAAGCTGGACCCAAAGAAAAAAAAAGTCTGGAACTCTGTGGAGCTACCCCCTGGCCCCGTGTGTCTAGACGGTAAAAACTCAGGATGGAATTTTCCCTCTCTCTCTTTTTCTCTCCCTTAAGTGAGCCCATGTGTTGTCAATGAAGCCACCAAAGAAAGCTCATTGTACAACAATCCAATTCTTTCTCCAAGCCCCCCCCCCCGTTTCTGCAGCACACAAACATACATGTACATACGCATGCATTTACACACAAAAAAGTGAGTCATCAGTGTGGACTTCCTCCCTTCATTCACAGAAACAGACATGTCAGTGTTTGGTGTTGTGTGGTAGACATCAATAGAAGGTTTGTGTTGTTTTGCAATCTCTTCCCTTGGGAAAGGAAATCTTCTGAAGTGGTGAGCATTTTATTTTGGATATCATTTGCAACTGAAGAAAGGCTATGACCTTTTTCAAACTGACAAATCACTCCAATAGCATCTTTTCACAATTGTTTCCCAAACTGCAGTATGGCCTTCACTGAGGACTAAACCCTAGACACGGAAATTCTCTTCCTAATGATGAATGTAAATACCTTCCATTTACTATATAATATTTCAAATGTGCTACAGCATATGGAGAATCTCAATATACACAAGACAAATATTCCCAAGAAAGGAAATAATCAGGAATTTGTTTGGGGTATTTCTAAAAAAGTTTATGAGGTGCAGCTGCACAAACATAGTCACATATAATGTAGGTAAATTTCAGCCTCTGGTTGGAATTTGTCATAATAATTGGAAGAAAGGGAGTACTATTTGTCCTAGGATGGGCAACAGAAGTGTGAATATAAAGTTGTAACAGGCTAAACAAGCAAACAGTGTTACCTGGTGGCCCATTTGGACCTCTTTGTCCTCTGATACCAGTTCCTGGAGATCCTCTCTCTCCCTTTTCTCCTGGCAAACCTACATAAATCAGAGAAAAGAGGTAAAAAAAAAAAAATCACTTTCACACCAAAAAAGCAACTTTTAAGCAGAATCACTAGTTATTTGAAAACAGTATGAATCTACACAACAAGAGGAGAAATTTCTGATTTAATTACTTAATTTTGCAAGTTGAATCATGTGTAAACCACGAAAGGTAATGCAGTTATGTTGTTATTCCATTCATGTTGGACTGACAGAGTCCGTGTCACCATGACCTTTATTATTTAATTGCTCACCATTTGCTCAGTATTTCTCTGCCTTGTAGCGTAGACCAAATATTTGGAAAAAGATGAGAGATGAAGTACCTCTTTCTCCTTGATTTCCAGGTAAACCTGGGCCTCCAGGGAAACCAGTTCTGCCTGGCTGCCCAGGCTCTCCGCGGGATCCATGGTTGCCAGGGGGGCCAGGAGGACCGGGTGGCCCTGGGCTGTTGCTACGATATCCAGAAGGAATCTGGTTGAGCATCATGTCAATCCTGCTCATTTGACCTGTAAAAGAAGAGTAAATCAATCAGTTGGATTTGGATGAGGTGTATGTTTGAATGACTATAAAACCAGGATTAAGAAAAAGTTTGCTCACTGTTCACAAGCTGTTCACAAACTTGTCTGGCAATGGAACGCATCATGTTCTGGGATGCAAAGTCTCCCTATATAACGAAGACATTTTCATGAAGAGATGACACTGCTGTTCTGACTGATGACGAATGATAACAGCTTTATGAGTTGTTCAGTGAAAACAATACATACCCTCTCTCCTTTCTCTCCTTTAAGGCCGACAGGTCCCTGACGAAGAAAAGAACAATGTTAGACCAAACAATGACAATGTCCTTCATCTTGTCCTTCCCTAAACCCATGTCACGTCACCATCTGTTTTTGACTTGTTATTCAATACATACTGGATTTCCTGTGTCTCCTGGTTTGCCAGGTTTCCCAGTAATTCCTGGTACACCTGGATTTCCAGGGCTTCCCTGAAAAAAAGAAAAAAAACAAAGTGTTTAATTTAAATTACTGCACAGTAAACATAATTGCATCGTTTAACTCCTGCTCCCTATTAATGATTGTGTAACAAGCTTTAAGTTGGGATCTATGCTTTGACATATGCAGTTGAGTTGGGGGCGGGGTTGTGTGGCACAAGCTGCCAAGAACACTAAAGTGGAGATGGAAACACACACATCTTGCTAATGGCTTTTAGGGTACTCATGATGGTATAGTGGATGTGAAGCCTATCCTGGCATGTTGCCTGTTGGCATGATGACTGGTTTAAGTGGATTCAGACCTCCACCAAACCACAGTAGAAGAAAATGAGATGCATGCACCCACCATCCTCGTAATAGTGGAGGGGCTTAGAGACTACTGTCTGCTTTTATTATGTGTTGTTCCAGCAGAGTGCAACTGTGGAGCCAGAGGAGTAATTGTTTTAGATATATCAGGAAGTAAAGCACGCTCCAAGGAATATTTATTTGGCTCTATTCTGCACAACATAAAGACACAAACACAAGCACACATGCACTCACCATGGGGCCTGGTGGGCCTCTAGGTCCAGATGGTCCCTCCTTTCCTGGTGGCCCCTATGTAGAAACAACATACAATCACTCGTGGGTTACAACACACTGGGGACCCTGTTCATGCAATACATCAGTGTCATGACTTTATATTGGTTTCAGCCTCAAATCTGTCATTTGAAATTACATTTAAAAGTATTATTTTGGCTGACGCAAGTGAGAACATGCAGTGTAACAACAGTAATTCTGAATATGCCAAGCTAACTGGGTGATCACATGAAGAACATGAGCTTAAGTAAGTGTTGGATCCATTTGTATGCTTTGAACACAAGTGTGTACATTCAGCAGGACTGGAGATAGATCTTACCCGTGCTCCGCTTGGTCCAACGGGGCCCAGAGGACCACGTGGCCCTGGAGGTCCCTGGGAAAGAAGCAGACACACTTAATCAAATGCTAATGATTAGGAACAACATATTTATACAGCTCCCTACTGTTTCCTAGTTATTCAGCCAAAAATAATATATCACCCCAGTACTCAAAACTGGAACAATCTCTCTCTTGTCAGTTGACATATCATGTCTACTTGAATTGTGTGTAGACAGAGCCGTTATAATAAGCTCTTTTGTGTGAAATAACCAATACAATACTGCCAAAACTGAAGATGCTTTTTTTTTTCTTTTTTTTTTTTACCATGTCTGAATTCACTTATTCAGAGGCCAGAATATCCAGTGCTGATGTTCCAGTTGAATGGTGGGAGTTGGCTGGGTGACCTCAGCTGGATGAATGAATGGCTGCTCAGCCAAGAGATGGCTATGTAATGCCAGCCCACTCCAAAGTGCACTTTCACCAAAAAGTTCCCATGTAATGTGAAATGGGTTGAGTTTGAATTTAAACCTGTCTCCGACTTGTCAGTGCAGTGATGTCAATAATCGGAAGAGGTTGAAAGTTAAAAAGTTTTAACTTTGAACCTTAATCCAGGAAGTCCCTCAAATGACATCTACTGTGAGTCAAAGATGCTCAAACTTCAGAGGCACTTTAAGTCCTCACCGAGTCACAGTCATCTTAAATTACGAGGCTGGAGAAGAACATGTTCCAT
The DNA here is from genome assembly GCA_038496675.1 of Rachycentron canadum. Taxonomy (NCBI): domain Eukaryota; kingdom Metazoa; phylum Chordata; class Actinopteri; order Carangiformes; family Rachycentridae; genus Rachycentron; species Rachycentron canadum. Next base: position 15,421,725 of record CM076661.1, read on the forward strand.
TCTCTATTTCCCCTTTAGTAACATGAGTATACATTTCATAATAATTTAACTACATCACTGGCCTTCTACTGTTTGTCAATCAACGGGCTGATTTGAGAGTGTGGGTCTCCCTGAGGATGGCATGGTTAACCTCCCACTCTGACTGTGGTTTCAATCTCTCCATGTGGCCTGAATCCAGGCTCCAGTAGCAGCACTGCTCAATATGGATAGTCTCCTGTTTCCTGTTCAGAAACCACAAATGAGAGGGGCGTACTTACATGCAGACCAGCTAGGCCCGGGTCTCCAGGATCTCCCTTTGGTCCTTGGCGACCCTGAAGGCAGAGAAGGGAAAAAAAAATTTTTTTCAAGATGCTTTTGTCTTTGTTTTTTTTTTAGCCTGTGGTTGTGATTGATTTCATGTTTTGACAAGAACATCTGTAAGTAAGAAAATAAAGAAGCAGTCTAAGCTGCCTGGGGAGCAGTAGAGATGAGTGTAGTGTGTTTTGACTGTAGCTGTGAATCCCACTCACTGGTAGATCTGTGACAGAGAATATTTCAGCTCTTCTACAACTTCACACAAACTGCACTTTCATATCTGATCATAAGTGAGTGTCTATCATATACAAAAAAATCTGTCTACCACTGACACTTTCTTCTCTTTGTTTCTCTTTGTAGTGTAGTTAGACTTACTGGTTCTCCAGGTAGAGACAGTCCATTAGGGCCTTGTGGACCTGGTGGTCCCATTGCACCTGGGAGTCCTGGCTCACCACGAGGACCCATGGCACCCTGCAGCATTAGCCAGACATAAAAAAAAGAACCTCACCAAGACAACCCTAATTAGTCTTTTAACTGCACAGATACAGAAAATGAATGTTAACAGTGTTGGGAAGTGGGCCTTAAAAGTACTTGACATGGGCTCCCTCTAAATCAAGTAGAGGAAAAATATACACCAGTGTTCAATAACTGGATTCAGATGTGTGCAATTACCTTGCAGAGTAATAATAGCTTCTGAAATACCATGGCAATGAGAAGTTGACATTTATTATGTGTGAATTTAGCATTATTAATGTCAGCAAGCTTCACTGGCTATGAACAGCCTGATTATTTGTTTAACACTTAACTTACATTAAAAAAATAAATAAATAAAAGCCTGTAAAAAAAAAGTGGCGTAAGGTTAAATTTAACTCACAGCGTTGCCAGGTTCTCCTCTATCTCCTCGTGGTCCCTTAGAACCGGGGCTGCCCTGGAAAGGCAAAGTGCCAGAAACAGGGTGAGTGCAACAACAGGAGCAGATTCCAAAAGCCTTAAAATCCCAAACCCTATGAAAGCCTCATTGGGGCTTAGTGAGGTAACCAAGCACACATATTCCAGACCTCTGCTCAAGTTGTTTTACTGTTGTTTTTCCGACAGGCATTTATCTTTTCACACTTTCTTTGCATGCCACCAGTCTCATCATTTGCTGGTCAAACCAGAGCAAAAGAAAATACCACTCTTGATCCTCAGACTACTGAAGTTTAAACTATATAGTGGGTAAATGTCAAGAGGGTCACTATAGCTATACAGTCAGAATGCAATGACTTCCTCTGTGGATCAGCAGAGGAAAGAAGCTTCATTGTCATCATCAAAACTTTTATGACCTCTAAGAAAACATTTGATCAGGTGAAAATAGGCAGAGGAAGAATAACTGAAGATAGACAACAAGGCACGATACAGTTGATACAGTGGAATGTGTGTGGATAGTGTCTGTACCGATGGTCCAGGAGGCCCCTGGGGGCCGATACTGTCCTGTGTGCATGTGCATGAGTGGGGAAGGGCTGGGCACTTGGCCTCATCTCTCTGCAAAGGAAAAAGAGAAGATGTAGAAATTAGAGAAATAAAAATGGATTTGTACTTGAGAGTATCGTAACTGTCCCGTTCACAGCCAATAATAATCAAGACCATATTTTGGCAGACTAGAAGGGTTAAAACTGAAAATCCTTGATGTCATTTTGTGGTGGTATGCTGGCAGCGGCTTTCGCTTTGCTTTCGATTTAAGAAGAAGAGACAGTTTAGAAACCCAGCAAAGGTCATGATGGAACAGTGGCTCATGCTGAAATGTGACGGGAATCAGCAAAGTCAGTGAGTCAGCGAGGGGGCTTTAAGACCAAATACTCAGAGGCAGCTGCAAACCTTTTTTTGGAAAAAGTCTCTGACATAATGAGTTATATAACACTGCAATCTTTGAAGTGATGTATTAATATCTGATGCAAATTATGGAGGAATTACTTATAATTGGATAAATGTCCCTTCATCCGGTATTTAACGTAGTGTATCCAAATAAATATGATTTCCTGTCTGCTCTGTGATCCAAAGGAGCGCCTGTTTTCATGTAACTAGGCTGTTATGCTGGCAACTGTCCGATTAGCACAATTACACAGGATACAAGGTTTTATTCAGTTCAGATGAGGCACTTTCTTTTCAAACAGCAATCTGGTTATCAGCAATGCATCAAACCTAATCACATACCAGTTTAAAGATAACCTAGACTGTAAAAGCCCTTGAGATGTATACATGCAGTACATACAAGCATAATGGTCCTATTGCTATTAATTCTAAGCAGTAACTCTTAGCAGCTAAGATGATTATTAAGGCCTTTCATTGGCATGAGTTCACTTATAAATGACCATTTGACTTATATGATTCTAAAATGACACTTGTTCTTACTGTGCTGGGTAGATCGCAGCATCTGTCTCGGCTGATCCAGCTCAAGCTGCAGATAATATCGAACATCTGGAGCTGGAACTACACAACAGAAAAAGGGGGGAAAAACATTGAGGGGTGTTACAAATGGCTCCTATTCACAATGAAAATGCACATTGTTGAAAACACACAACAATGAGCCCCCCAGAGAAACAGAAAGATGGAGGGCTTCATCCTTCCAGCAGCCACTGGGAGCAGTTAAAACTTAATTGTGCATCTACGCACAAGAGGTTTTGGATATTCATTCTTTGGAAAGTTGTGAGATGCTCTTCAAAACGTGTTTTTCCAAGCCTTTGCGTTTTTAAGAAGTTTGAGTTATTTTTCTGCTTACTGTTGCAGACTGCCTCCTTCCACCTCCAGACTTGACCAACTTGCCAAGCACTTCATAGCCGTCCAGTGTGATGTTGTTGGCTGCCTTGATGGGCTTCTCTGCCACCTCCTGGCAGTCCACGTTGAGCTTGACTTTCTCTGGAGAGACGCTGATGTGGAGCTGCAGGAGGAAGAGGGAGGACGGAGAGGGAGCACGATTAACAAAACATTCCTGCCTTCTCAATACTTCACAATTGCCAACTTTGATGCAACACAATTACTTGGCAAAGACTACTAAGAAAAATGAAGCTTTTGAAAAGCTGGGTTTGGCGTTTGGTTCGATTTGGAAGGGGCATTATTGCCCTTTAAAAGAGCAGAGAAATTCTTTAAGAAAGTGCAACCATAAGGCCAGACACAACCTCACTGAACCTTTTTGAACCAAGTTTTCTGAAGCGCATAAAGATGCTGATAATGTATTTTGCAGAAGTGCAAGTTTTCTGGGAATTGTTTAGTCTCCGCAGAACCATGTTAATTATAGATTCTGATATTACCCTAGAGTGGTTGCTGATTTGGCACACAACTGCTCTTTGATCCCTCTACAGATGAAAGGACCACAAAAAAAAAGGAAAGATACAAAAGTTGGCATTTCGGTGTCACATTAAAGCTGCAGTCACTTCTTGTATAACAACACAAAATGACAAAGTGCCAGATTTTGAAGTTTCCTGTCCAGAGAACCCAGTTCCACATGTTGAAACAATATCATTTGTGGTGTGCCATCAAAAGTCCTACACTTTCCATACTTTCCCTTCACAGTTCCAAATTTTTTCCCTGCTCACCAGTCAGACAAGCTTCCTTTATGTCAGGAAAAGCAAGCTAAGCTACCATTTCCCTCTACAAAGTCATACCAACCACAGACTGGGCCATAGTGCTCGGCAACCAATCACAAAATTACAGCTTCCTTGGCAATGGAACAGACTATCTGGTGGACCGCAAAGGGAGAGGGGTGTCGTTTATCCAAGGGTCCTGGCATTAATATGAATGTCATGTATACATTACCTCACTGACCAATAAGTAAACACAAAAAAAAACACTTCAGTCAGTGGAAAATAAGACTTTAGGAAAACTAGCTTTTGAGTGACCACTACTCCTTCAGATGAAGGTACTTGTTAAGTTATCTGGTCCCTCTGCAGCAAAGTGTGTAGATTTCACTCTGCTTCGCTGTGTCAACACTCTACATAAAATGCATATGGTAAGATTTCAGTCTGACACTGCCTCTGCTCCAATGCAATTCACATATTTCCATGATTTCTATCAGATTAGGTTTTATTATACTTGGCTCCGGCATTTCTGTTCCTATACTTTCATAACCCTGAGCGTTGAAGGCTTCGCTGCCTTAATTCCATTCACGCACTCGTAAGCAGGTGTGAGTCCTTGCTATGAAAACATGAGACTAAGTTTGAGTTAGCTTTTGTTGAGAATGAAAAGAAATAAATGTTCAGAGGAGAATCTCCATTACATTGGTATTATAATGCAAACAGTGCCAAGACTCATGAAATCCCCAGGTATAAGTATTTCTAGGGTAATTTCACTGGAGGACATCCTTCTATTGAAAAGCAAGTTGTGACACAAGAGAACAAAGAGTGCAGTCAGTGGGCATTTTGGCAAACTATCCAGAGCCTCCATCGATGAGTGCTTTAGCTTTGTGGAGATCTCCATTCACCTCCGCCCTCCATCTTAATTAGTGTGTGCATGTATTGGCGCCATTTTCCCAGCTGTGCCCCTGAAAGACTGAGTTCAAGACTTCCCAGTAAGGCTGGAAGCAAACTACAATGCACTGGTGATTACAACAGCCTACAATCTCAAACATCCGCAATTGTTACTCTGAACACATGACTAGTCACTATGACTTAGGGAAAATGTCTTCCTTACTCTGGTGAACAGGAAGGTTCCCACTACAGACTCCCACCCTTACAGTGTAGGAGGGGATTCCCCAGTGGGATAGTGAGTGGCTAGCATCTGCTTAAGTCATCGTTGAGAGCTTTCCCACATGTTCATCTAGCGGTACACCACGGCCTCTCCAGCCTCAGTTAGTGTAGTTCTCTAACTAGCCTGAGGATGAGAAGCCAAATTTGAGAGCTCACACACTGCTTTACAACATGTTGAACATGTTGATGAGTCTCCTTATCTTGAAATTACAAGTTAAATTCCAGCAAGCATTGGAAATATGTTGTTAATGTTTTAATGTTTGTGTAAAATAGCTGTATATTATTCAGTTGAGGTGACCACTGATTTTATTTGAGGTAAATGGCAAAATTTTGTTCCAGCTTCTTGATTTTTTGGACCGCTGGTCAGACAAAACAAGACATTTTATAGACTATAGTTAATCAGTTAATTTATATATATATATATGATTGTTAAATAATAAAAAATAATACTTAAAAGTAAACGTGTTTCTGTGGTGTTTTATTTTGCTTTTCTTCACACAGAAAAAGCCAAACCAACATTTGTGACAAGCCTCACCTTTGGTCACTCTGGTTTCAGCAGAAACACACATGCACATACTGAGGTCACTCTGTAATAGCCACGGACAAAGTGTTGGGAAACCTCTGACAACATGTAAACACACACCACCATAGCAGTCATCAGTGGCACTTATTCAGCAGACCAGCAAATAAGCAGCTAGGTAGACCGCTGCAGACTGGCCAGCTCACGGAGTAGAAACTACTACACCACAAACTAGCCACCCAGTGTACATTCAGACTACAGTCTCCACTATGGCCACAGACTGAGAGAGTACTCACACAGATCAGGCTGCTGTCCAACTAGACCAGCAGTGATGTCATTTATATCCAGCCCTGAGCCAACATTTTCCAGGGTCTCATTCATTCATGAAGTTACCCTACAATTAGTTGTGTAGATGCTAAATGGTCAAAGGGAAAAGCCATTTAGAGGACTCTCTGATCTAGGAGCCAATATATCGCTCTCATCTGTCTCACAACGCGAAAAAAAAAAAAAACGGATTTTGTTATATCAGGAAGTGGGCGAACTTTGATGTTGGATAAGATCTAGCTAGACTAAAAAAGGTCATTCATTTGATTACTTTAGAAAAGGGGGGAAATAAGGGACATGCTCTCCTTGGGTTAAAACGGAAATGCAATTGGACGTGACTTGGCCTCATGCATCTTAGGGCAACCCAAGCTGGTGTGAAAATATACTGTTCCTCATTGTTCTACTCCCTACACCCTACTGTGATGCAACATAACAGGGAATGTTTTGCATTCACAGTAGCTTTAGGTTGGAAAAGAAGTCATTTGATGTCTCCTCTTACTCTTTATTGTGGCCCCAAGAGAGTTCATACTATACAAATGCTATTTATGACAGTTGTAAGCTTGTGGGCTGATTGTAGTGGCCTGAGTAACAAAGTGCTGCTTGACATTTACAAGACATGGAGTTAGAAAGATGTGAGATGTTTACTAGGCAGGGAAGGTGTAATAACATGTTATTGAGTTGCATTATGGAAAATGTATGCTTTTGGAAATTGATCAATACTAATGACAAAACTTTTTTTTTGTGACTTCCATCTTATGCTAAATCACTGGGAAGCCCTTTAAAGAAACACCATGTCTGCTTATTGAGTGAAAAACATGTAGACTTTAGAATCTGGTCTTGAAATGTTTCATGCCATTTGTGAACCCAACTCAAGCTGAACCCAAATAAAAATCAATCCATTTAGGAGCAGACTGGTTTGGAATTCACTTAACAACTACCAGCATAGTCTCCGGTCTTGATGTGGTCAGACCTCCATGAGTAACGGTAACAGTTTGCACATTACGCTGGATCACTGGGGTATCACAATTTCTCTCCAACCTCTACTTAAACCTATTTATAGCCTCCACAACCCATTTATCAAATTAACTGCCCATGCTCTAAAAAAATACAGAGCTTAATGTCAAATCATAAAAAGGGCCCAAAGACCACTGTGACAGAAGACCGACACTCGGGGCTGGATAACAAGGAACTTTTGACAGGCAACATGATACAGCTACAGGGCATTGGCTGTTCTTCACATTAGAAAGCAATTCAGCCAGGCCAAATGAGGCGTAAGTCACGCAGAGTAATAAGAAAGGATCTAAAAACATAATATGAAAACAATGCGCTCCATGTAAAAAGATCTGAAAATGATCATCAGGATTCTCACTCTGTCCTATTCAAGCAGAACTTTGATAATATCACTATGTGGTTCTCACAGTACGACTCTATGAGAATTGCTCATTGTGTTTACCTTGTGGAAGCTCCCATGGAAAACCCGCTTCATTTGCTCCTCATTAAACGTGGCTCTCTGGATCTCTCCTCTGGTGTCCTTGTTGTAGAACGTGATTGTTTTGCTGGAAGCTGAAAAGAGAGGAGTCTTTGATGAATTCCTGACAGTGTGTTACGACACGGTGTCACGCAAAGCACAGACTGGACTATAGAGAACACATGGGTGCAGAGAGAGGAGAGGGATAAAGAGAAATGGCCAGGAGGGATTAAGTCCATGCCTGTAATTATTTGCATGTATTTACCATGTGCGTAAGCACAGATTTGTAAAAGATACTCTATTAGGGTTAATTAGGGGTTTTTTATAGTAGGATTAAAAAGTCCAAAATCAGTTAAGTCGTGGACTGTCAGTCAGTCAGACAGTACTTATCTCAATACGCTTCCAATAATCTGCCTTCTTTGTACTGCCTATCATATCTGACAAAAATCGGTTAACTTTAACTTTCTGTAAATAAGAGTCAGAGAGAAAGACAGCAGCTTAGGTTGTTAAACAAAGAGTGTACAGCTGTGTATGTGTTGGGTTAGCTACAGCAGTTTCTCCAATCCAGCACAAAAACACGATGAGAGGCTTACGGTTGACGGTGACCCCAACCTCGGGGTTGTTGTTTTTGTCTGCTATCTGCCAGATATCAAAAGGCTCAGAGGTTGTGTCAGGCAGGAGGCGGAAGAGCAGGATGATGGTATAAGATGGGGGAAGACCCTCTGGATGGAGCTCCCTGTTGGTGTTAAGCACATACATCGTGATGAATCAGAGCTGTGACCTCATCACACCAGCAGTCAGAAAGTCACATGTTTGAAATTAATACCAAAATTATTAAATCTTGCTACAGTGATTCAGCATCCAGTGTGTCACACAGGCTGCAGAACCTGTAAATGATTGCCAGTTTTCCCCCTAGCCTTGCAGAAATTGTCCACATATTGAAAGTATTTTCCTCTGTCCCCTCTCCTTTGCAAGTGTTTCCATTTGTGCGCATTAAGTCAACGGCTGCACCCATGCACACAAAATACGTATCATTATAAACATATTAACAAAGTATGCTAAAGAGGATTGGATATACCAACAGTTCTCCAGTTGCTTAATACTACTTAAACAGGGCCTGATAAAGAGACAAATCTCTTGACCCAGGGGTGATTTGTTTGTTCCCAGCATGACAGAGGTGGGAGGAGCGCCTGGTCCAGGGCCTTTTAATTCTATGAGCAAATGATTTTGCTACTATAGCTCAAGCTGCAACAACAAATAGCTATGGGCTTGGCGCCAAAGGGCACTAGGGAAACCCCTCTGACTAAAGAAGATATTGAACATCATTATGAATAATGATTGTGGGCTGAGCAGGATTATAGTGCACAGGAGATAAAGCCAATAGGCTGGGAACATGTGCAATGGGAAACTCTCACTCTATTTGCCAGTATTTAGCCTCAGGTCTTACTTGGTGGGCTGGTTAAGGAAGGAATCCTTATGCAGCCTGTAGGCAATGTAGCTGTTAAAAGAGCCCGGCTCCATGGACACACCATTCATGCCAGCAAATGTCCGGTCTGTGACATTGAAAGCCTCCAGCATCCTGAAGCCTGGAAGGGATAAAAAAAAACATGAGCCATCTTGAGAGCATGGAAAAAGAAATAGTGAACCCCTTTATAGCATAATATAGTTGCCAACAAATGTAGTATGAGTATGAGATAGTGTGTATGTTTAAAGGTACTGCTGTATGCTTACCAGGTGTGGTGAATCCATTGATGTAGATCAGAGGGCAAGCTAAAACATAAGAAAAAGTTATTAGGAGTAGGAAAAGCAGATTAGGGTTTCAACTCTTTAAACATGTCAATGGCTGCAGATGTACTAATCTGCCTCTACACAGGTTAAAAATTAACATCAGCAGTAATGTTTATGACTTGCAATGCAGAAATAATAAAATATAATTGTAGCGTTTTAATGACATAGCACTCTCCGCCTTACTGGAAGTGGCCGTTTCACAGATAAAGGTGATCAGGTTGTCCTGGATCTTGGCAAAAGCATCGTAGTCATCTACCACAAACACATGTCTCTCGCTGGGCTTGCTGCCGATATTTCTCAACTCCGTCATGTCGACATCGGCCACTCCGACCACAAACACACTGTAGCCTGTGGAGGCAAAACACAAAGACCATTGTTAAATTTCCAATAACCGCTGGCAGTTTCATCACTGTAGGGATTATTATAGGAGTTTATTAAATCAGCCACAAACTTCAGCTCTGATGAACAAAATATTTCCATTATTATATTGTTCATATGTACGATATAATAATGCTTAAACCAAAAACACACATAATAATGATAAATAATTCCACACAGACCAGAATGCTGTAGTTTTTCTGCACTCTTCTTGACTTCATCCTGCGAGCGTCCATCTGTGACGACCACCAGCACCTTGGGGACATTTCTCCTCATGCCACTGTCGGAGGTGAAGACCCTCTCATAGACGTGCTTCAGAGCAATGCCTGGATGGGGGTGGAGGGAGACAATGGTCCAGAGAGCGGTAAGAGGACAGTTACCCACAATTGACTGCTAAGACACCAATCATGTTCGAAATGTCTTTGAGCCTGAAGCATGAGCATATTTGTGTACCTGTCTTGGTGTTTCCACCTCTGTAGCGGACAGTCTGCAAAGCTGACAGCACTATTCCCTTGTCATGGTAGGTGTTCAGTTTGAACTCAGTCTTGGCGTCATCACTGTACTGCACAAATGAAACCTGTTGTAAAAAGAAAAGATAAGAATATGACACAAATAAAAACACAAATGCACCTTTCAAAACGTCTCGCAAAATTTACATTGAAAAAACTTCCAACCATATTAACTGAAAAGAGAGTTATGCTGACCTGCATGCCGCTAGGGCTGATGACATCAAAGGCTCCAGTCATGCTCGTGACAAACTGGATGACCTTATTGAAGCTCTCGTCTCCAATACTCCAGGAACCATCAATTAAGAAGACCAGGTCTGCCTTGGCACCTTTGCACACTGTGGCACAAGTACAATTGTGTTAATAATTTTAATTCTGAATAATTTCAGATAAACTATAATAATAATTATTTCTTAGCACATTGATGCAATTGCTCAAACATTATGCTCACCCTCTAGTGCAGGAGGGACTGTTGCAGGAGCAGGAGGGGTGGGTGGCTCAGTTGGCACCTCTGTGGGTTTGACCACTGTAAGACAAATGCACAAAATTGAAATTGACATACTAAACTGTGGCTGTTGGGATTCCTCTCAAACATTCGCATTACGCTGGCAAAAAAAAAAAATGCTATCTTACATGTCCTCTCCTTGATGCTCACTCCAGGTCCCTCCATGTTGGGGGTTTGGGTGTAGACAGTAGCATTGTAGAGAGTGTCAGGGGTCAAGCCATCAAAGCAGTAACTGCTCTCTGAGCCTCTGACAGTGATCTCCTGAGCTCCTCTCTTGGAGGCTAGAGAAAAGAAATGACAAAAAAATCAAGATTAGACAGGTTCTTGCGGTCATCTCACACATTTAGAGTGTAATTCAGCAATTCCTCATGGTGTGAAAACACTGAGTAAAACACTCACTGTCAAAAGGATTAACTTTGAGTCTGTAGGAGGTAGCTGCTCTGTGGGGCGCCCAACGGATGCAGAAAGAGTCATAGCCGACATTGTAGGTGGTCAGGTCTGTCACATTCAGGTACACTAAAGGGAAGCAAGCAAGTGTACCATCAGTACATATGTCTGTGGACATTTAAAAACCTGTAGCTTGTAACATCTACCACTAAATACCCGAATAATCCATTTAACATTCTGCCATTATGGATGTCAGTAGGTTCTAGATTTATCAACTTACATGTGGTGCCTTGTCCAATCAAAGGTTCACTGACGCCGGTGTTGTACTGTGCCAGCACCTTCAGGTCATAGGTGGTTCCAGGTTTGAGGTTATGCAGTTGGTAGGAGGTCACATCTCCAACAAATATTTCCAAGGACTCATCAGATCCTGAAAGGAGACATAAATATCATAAATGTGCCTGTAGGCAATACAATGTTCTGTGTAGTAACAGCTTGCAAACTATTTTATCATAAAAGTATGTACTTTATCCACATAAAAAACATTGTCCATACCCTCAGGCTGGTAGATAAGCTTGTATCCGTTAACCCTAGAGGGGGCGGGGTCCCAGGCCACCCTGAAACGAGTGTACCACTCATCAGAAACACGGAGGTTCCTGGGGCCGAGCATACCCACTGCAGGAAAAAGACAGCAGGGTAAACAAAGGTTTCAGTTCATTGCAATGGAATTCAGATCCTTTGGATTTCAGGCTTCTCCTTGTAAGTAAGCTGTCAACAGAATAATTACTACATTATATCTTATTATGTCTTTTGAATTATAAGTAAAATATCTCAATGTGCAATCAGGGGAATGATAAATTCAACCACATCACAGCAATTATGAAAAAAAATAAAGCTGCTTCAGGGAGCACAGTGATATTTATGATATTTAATAGGGTTTCTTTTGTTTGAAAGGCACAATTGGGCAAAACGCTGGCCAACTCTGCAAGTATGAGTTCTCCCTGACTGGAGTACAGCCAGTTCATAATTCTTTGGCAAAGGCTCTTGGTGCTTTTGGCTTCAATGAAAAGTCAAGAATTTCACTTATTCCACTTTCGCTACAACGTTCCAGGATCCTAATCAATGGATCAGTCTATTCAGATTTTCTGCGCTCTGGTCAATTCATGTGTGTGTGCAGTTTTCTATAATATCCGTGTCTGTCCATATGATTAATTTCACGTCCTTAAATGTTCTGTGCATCAGTGAGAAAGTGCAGCACAGTAACGTACGCTCATGAACACTCAAAACAGTTTGTACCTGTGCGACCATTTCCTTCCAGCTCTCCTCCTGGTCCATCCACATAGACTGCAGTCACTTTAATATTATAAGGTGTGTCTGGATCCAGGTTCTGGAGGATCACATTGTTTCTATTTCCTGGTACTGTAGTCTATGGCAGAAGAGGCATACCAGGTGTATTAGGGGTATTTAAGAATAATAAAAATGAGTTCACCAATCAGAACTATGGTTAAAAAACCGAAAGGAGTGAAGAGAATGAAATTGTTATATGTGGAGGTATACACATGCTTACATATTCCTCGATGGGATCTCCTGTGGTCTGGGCATAGGTGATGCGGTACTGCATGACAGGACCTTCAGCATGTTCCCAGCTCACAGAGAGAGTGGTGGTGGTGGGGTCATACACACGCATGTTCCTTGGGCCACTACGGGGCACTGAGTATGGACACATTAGGAAATAAGTTTGTTGCACCATACCCTCCAAACATCTAAGAGGTGTTAATGATGATACAAAAAACAAGGCTAATCATTAGTTACTCAACAACCTATGTTAGATTAGAAACATGATACATAGAGTCCATGTGTGGATTGTTTTCCACACTCAAGGATGGTCTTTAAACAAACTACCCCACGTTCTTACATGTTTTTCCAGCATCACTGATAGTGGGTCCTTCTCCATCACTGTAAAGGGCAACCACTCCAACATTGTATTCAGTGTCTGGGATCAGCTGCTGCAGCAAGGCAGTGGTGGTGGTCCCTGGTACCACAACCTGCACAAAGACACCAAACGTGTTAGGGATCAACACTGTGGACTTTCAGTCTAAAATTATGCTCAGCTCATTAAAATCAGACAAATACAATGTGAATAAAAGTGTTTATTTTCTAAAAAAAAAACAGCAGCTGTGTAGGGATGGACACACGACACAGGTCCCCCACCAAACATACTCATACAAAGACCTTTGCCCTCTTGTCTGACAGCTGCTCGTCTTGTACACTCCTTCTAACACCTCCCCTTAACTGAACAGCCTCTTGCTGTCAGCACAAAGTGAAAGAAAGAGCCAAATATTCCTTTGATGTTTGGTTGTGGTGGTGGTGGTGACAGAAGGAGGTCAGGTTGGGTGTCTGACAGTCGGCACCGCTGTTTGACACAGTCTGACAGTGAAGACAGCTGATTACATAAGCACCACCTCTAGTTAGTTTAGGACAGTGTAAGGTCAGAGGGCTCTGGCCTGGGGATAACCCTTGGGGAAGGGACAAATATTTGTGTTGGAGGCTTCCACAGAATGGGAACACCTTCGCATTGAAGGGGGTAGTGTGTGAGGGAGTGCACCATATGTGAGCACTAGAACTGCAGTTGGGTAGGCAAATCTGCTTCATGTAAACAATGCAGCAATGTCTTTCTGTATACTTAAGGTCTCTTTGGACTGCAGCAGTCTGCAACCATCTCTCCTGGTCAAAAACCTACTGATCTCCCAGGTGACACTGGTTAAGCTGGTAATTCATGCTACAAATCTCCAGCTGGTGTTACGTTTGATGGTGCTTGATGAGAAAGGCCACATCGCCACTGACGCGCATCATCCATGACCTAAGCCATGGAAAAGGCTTGAGCCTGCCATAAATGTGCTAACAAATAGGGATAAAGGCAGAGTGCACCTCTCTATCAATAAACTGGAAAATCTCTCACTCGTGAAAGTTATGCTCCCAGTGTAGAAACAGCTCTTAATGGTGTAGTCTTTCTGGCAGATGTTGAAGAAAGCTAATAGTGAAATGTTAAGTTAACACTTCAAAAGTTATTGTGAATTCTTCAGCCCAGGAATTCTTCACACATGAAGATGTGGGCACACTGGTGCCAGATGCTTCAGTCTGGCGTGGCAATTAAAGAATTTGGGCTTTAATGAACATGTCTTGTTTTAAAACTTTAACACTGTTAACTCATCTAGCAGTAGCTGCACCATTTGGTGACCAGTCTAATGATTTGCTCTTAAAAGTTCAGGATGAGGGTCTTTTATTCTTAATGACACACCATATACTGTAAATGTTACCGGTTGCTGCTTGAGCAACATATGCTCACAACTCCACTCTGAGGTTATTTAAGTGCCCTCTTTTTCAAGTTTTCAGAGTTTGTGTGTATATAATTAGCAATAAGATGTTTGCTTATGCTATAATACATAAATGAAAAACTATTTTAACTAAGTACATGTTTTTCTTTGTATGCATATGTGCAAAACCACATTTCTTACCAGACAGTGAATGGATACTCACCGACTCAGAGGGCCTGGCACCAGTCAGAGGTGCATAGACCACCCGGTACTGCTGGACTGGACCTGTGGCTGCCTCCCATTGAACGTTTAGACTGTTAGTAGAGGGGTTGAACACCCTGATGTTCCTGACCGGGCTACGCTCCACTGCCAAAAATGTTGGGTGGTTAGAGGAAGAGACAAAGATAAGGATGTAAAAGGGTTAGGGTGAAGGTCAGGGTGAGGTAAAGCAAAAAGAAGAGGGTGCAAAGTGGTAAGAAGAGGTTGATGAGAGGAGGGTTGGACAGAGAAGAAAGAGTGATGACAGGAGGAGGTTAAAGGTTGGCAACATAAGTGGTTTGTACAGAGTGGGTTGACAGGTGGAGGGAAAGGATGAGATAAGACAGAGGAGACAAAAACAGAGATTGTTTAGGTCGGGTACATAAGTGGACAGAGGTCCTTTAGTAAGAGCAGATACTTACAAGTGTCTACATGTCATCTTTGTGAATCTCATGCCATTCTTTGTCTCAGTTGACAAAACATGGTCTAGACTAGTTTTGCAGACAGTCAGAATGGCCCAATGACTACATGAGAATGTTTCATAAAATGGGAACAATACGCCCCAGCAACCAAAAGGGATGAGTTGAAGACATGATTTAACAATACTGCTATCAACAGGACACTTCCTGTCAGTGCCCTAAAGGTTAATGAAAAGGATATACAAGGCGTATGTGGAGCCCTGTGTGAAGCTTGCCTTCTAAAGAACCAAAGCAGATGTTTAGAGGCTTTGTGCTGCTCCCCATTATAACCCCATAAATGGAGGGGAAAAAAACATAGCGGGCAAAACACTGTGAGCAAGCTTCCGTACTTTTAAAGCTTCACAGACTAAAGCCTGTGGCCCAGGAAGCTGCTTTGAATTTGATGGCACAATTAACAGTCTGCAACTACCAATGCTAGCTCAAGTTGTGAGGGCCAATCCTTCCTTAAAGTGAGTAAGATGAGAAAAAAATTGAAGCAGTATATTCTACAGAGGCGTTAAAGTTACAAGGTGAGCAGAAGAAAGTTCTGCAACAGTATGATCTAATATGCTGCACATACTGTATGAGAGTTCGGTTAACATGTCTAGGAAAAAAGCCACTAAACATGAGGGACAATTGCTAAAGGAGGGAAAATGGGGGTAACAGTAGCAGGAATGGAGCATGACCTTAGCCAAGTGAGTTGAGAGCCATAAAACATATAATGCTCTCTATTCATTTCCAACAACCCTTCCATTTCTTTTTCCCAAAGGAGAGCCAATTGCTCAATATATCCCCTCCCCCATTCCCCAGCCCCACTATTATCCTGACCACTACCCTCCATTCCAACCTATAAATGGACAATATTACGGTAAAGAGAGAGGAGACACCATTATAATGCCGCCAAGCCAGAGGAATTCCTTCCTACGCAATCACCCCACAAAATGCTGACTCATTCCCGGCAGAGGTTGGTGGTTTGAAACTATGGGAGAAAATGGAAAATCGCTGTCCTTCGAAGAAGTTCAAACTTAGCTGACTATTATACTGTTGTTTCATGTTATGTTCTATGTTACATTTTACATGCAACGTGTGGATTGTGAGTGCATTAATGACATTTGTTCAGTTTGGCTTGGCTCACAGAATTTAAAAGACCTTGGATGGTATAATGAAATAAATCAGATATGACTGGCTGCCTTACTGAAGGCTTCTAACATACAGCAACAGAAAGCCAGCAAATAAGGCCAGTAAGTTCATTCTGGACAGACATGAATGGATTCCTGACTTAGGAGAAAAAAACATCCCACTGCTGTCATGCAGTATGTCATTCTTAGAGGTCATCTTCCCACTCTGCATGAGTTATTCTAAACCCTGAAAACTGTCTTTCACCACTACATCTGGATGGATCAGAGTTGTAGTTGTCACCTACACCAGTGACTATATGCATGCAGTGCTTACGTGTTTTGCCATTCTCAGACATGCGTTGTCCCTCTCCGGCAGAGTAGATAGGAACCATAGTGACAGTGTAGACAGTATCAGACTGCAGGTTCCTTAGCACAGTGCTGTAGGTGTTGCCAGATACCTGCGCCTAGATGATAGAGAAGTACAACAAGACATATATCAGTTTGGGCATCAGTTTTTCATCTCAGCATTCATTTTGTGGTAAATCAAATAGTCTGTCTATGGTGTTGAGCTGTCCTCCAGTTTACCATCTCCTCTTCTCCTCCAGCTGCAGGAACATAGAAGATCCTGTACTGGCGCACATTGCCCTCAGCAGCTTCCCACTGGACGTTCAGGGTGCTGGTGGTGGGATCAGTGACCCGCAGGTTCCTAACACCACCCAAAGGCTCTGGCATAAGATAAAGATATGATACACTTAAAACTGATATCACATACCATGATAGCATAACATAACATTATAGCATTATCCCAATTTTTTGTCCAGTACCACATTAAAACTGTGAAAAGTGTTTGCTATTGGAATTTCAATAATCAATTGTCATTTGGGGAGTTAAAGACAACTTACTGGTCTTTCCAATGCCATTAAGCTCTCGGCTGACTCCTTGGGCATAGACAGCCACCACGGTGATGGAGTATTCAGTGTCAGGTGTCAGCTTAGGAAGCAGGACATTATTCTTCTTCCCTCCAACCTGGGTCTATTTGGTGAGTAATAAATGTTAGCTTCCTTGGCATCTATCTTGTTTTACAAAAAGAAAAAAATTATTATGACTTTTGAATCAGTCACTGAGGCTGTCAAATGTATGTGAGGCAATCCTACTTAATGTAGTCATAAATAATTTAGCTACTCAAATAACAGTTTGCTCTTATTTTTACTATTGTACTTGATTAAAAGTTAACACGCCTTTTCATTGTATAAGAACGCTTTTGCATTTCCCTCATCAAATAAAAATATATCTCCCTTGCTATAACTTTCAAAACAGCCATTTCTAACTCCAGTACCTGCTCAGGAAAAAGATATTTGATCTGTTTTTCATGGAATAAAGAGTTGAACAACTCTCCATGGATTCCTTAAATCGATGTCAATAACCTGATGGAAAAATTCTACCTGAAAATTACAAGACCATCACCATATCAGAGGAAGAGTGTCTTGAGTGTTTTTGGACATGGTTAGTGGAGAGCACACTGGCCAAGGTAAATCTCTACGCTAATGGCTGAAACAGTCGGCTGTCTTGTAAAAGCAGTCAAGACTGGTGATGAATTTACTCCATTGTTTTTGGCCTACGCTATAGCTACTGGATCTATAAATGTAATATACCTTTGAGAGTGTGTTTGCATTTGTATGATAATGTATGTATATATAATCTTTTGTGGATTTGTTTGATCATTGTACTGCTCTCAAAAGCTTTCTCAACCCACTGACCGTTTTTTTTTTCTTGTACACAAATGAAAAATGTGTGTCAGGCATGTGCAAAAACAAAAAAATATAATGCAAAATTCCTTGGGTGAGCCGTCCGTGTTGAAATCCTGACAGTGAACCAGGCAGACTTGGCTAACATTAGCTTGTTAACTTCCAGTTTTCCATCAGCCTTTCAGCCTGATATCACCCAGGCAATCAGCACAACTACATTTCATCAAGTGCTAAAGTGGAAAACTTTCCCTTCTTTAGTTAAAAGGGAAATTAATGGTCAACACATGACCACCACAACACCAGCTGTGTTTTGTACAAAACTTCTGAGGAAGGTAAATTATAAGGTAAAAAAATTAGTTTAAACATTTAGCTGCCTTGTCCAGTATGACAAATTATTATTATTATCTGGTCTTTATTAAAATAGCTGAAAAAACAGTGAGCTAATACCCAGGTTTCTGCACTTTAAACACAAATGCTGTATAATATACGGCATGGCACAGTACTCTCTCATTACACATGCACTGACCTGACTGGACAAACACATACCATTTTGCACACAGCAAATAGTACACATTGCAAAGCATATGAACCATCACAGCACAGTGCAGATGAATGTTTAATCTCATAAGTATCTATTCACTGTCTCCCTATGGAGCTGTTAAATTATCAGGCATCAAAATACATTGTGAACTTTTTACAACATTTAAATTTAATCTCTGCTAAGCAACTCCATGCATCCTATAAATGCCAAGCAGTTGGGGATGAAATATTTTCAATAAAATTGGTTGGACCATGTAACACTGATTTAAGATGGGGTTTTTTTTACATCTTATTAGTGCAGTTATCAGTCTGTAATCTTGTGTATGAGCATGTGCATAAGCACCATTTAGTCTGTCTTGCTTTTAAGTCTTGCTTGTGGAACTAATGAGAAATGTCTGACAGCAAATTGAAACCAAATATTTAGCTGCAATCCAAAGAGAGTTTTACGTACTCAGTAAGGCAGCCAAAAATGCATGACCAGCAGGTGACAGTCTGCAGTGTCAGGAAATATGGAGAAAAAAACTAGGAAGGGTTTTGTCCACATTAATGCTGCTATATCCAAACAACAGATTAAGAGATTTGACTTTGAAAACAAAAAATAATGTGTTACCAATGGCAGATGTTTAGCTATACACTCATATTGCTTGGAGGCAAAGCCACTCTGGAGGAGTAAACAAATCCACTAACAGAATTACCATAGTTTGTCTGGTCAAGTAATACTCAACTGTGTCTTTCAAACACACCTGAATTCCTTCTATAGATAATAAAATTTTACTTGTAACTTGTGTTACTTGTTCTAATTTGTAATCTAGAAGCTCTTTAGGGGCTGTTTTTTGTGCACTGTATTTACTCTGCACTGCACAGGTGTCTGTCTGTTTACTTACAGTCTGGCTCCTGCCTCCAGATGTGGGGACATAAGTGATCCTGTAGTTCTGGACACGACCTGGAGCTGGGTTCCACCTGGTGTTCAGAGTAGTGATGGTTTCGTTGTACACAACCAAGTTTGTGGGAGGTGCATTAGGTGCTGGAAAACGCACGCAAACACATGAATCACAATTACAACCATGCCAAGATGTTTATCTTTCATATGTAGTAAAGGCACTCTCCCTATGGATTTCCTTGAAAATATCTTTTAAAGACACAGTCTTTGATATTTTGGTCAGCCTTCGTTAATATTAGTCCTGCTTTACTCACTCACTCATTTCCTTCTGGAAAATATCCTATCTTTACTCCATGGTAAAACAAAGTAGGTCTACCCATTTGTATCAAAGACTGTAGCTTTAAAGAAGAAAAGACAATCCAGTTCTGGGATTGTGTCTTTTCTGAAGCAGGGATGGTTTCTCTTGAAAAGCCATGGATTGATGGAAAGATGACAATGATAAATGCGTGGATGAATGCAATGAACAGATGGATGGATGAACAGATGATGGAATGGGCTTCAAATACAGGGATTCAAATCCCTGTTTTGCAGGGCATGCATTGTTGAACTTCACCCATTTGGAATGATTGAGTAAGAACACACTCATAAACAGCCTTGGGATGGATGGCAGAGACAACGGGACAAACAAATGAGGACAGACAAACATAATATGTCCACATATGTCAGCTATGACACCATTGGAGCGGTGGATGGGTTAAGGGACTTGCTTGACGATGAAATGATGGTTGTCCAACATACAACAACACTGATGACATGACTTGTTGAAATAATAAAACATGCTTTCGTCACTTAAAAGAAAAAGCATCCTTTTGCTTTACCACAAATATACTTACCTCTACCACCGCTCTTGGACACTATAGAGGCAGAAATAGAAAGGTATAATGGGCATACCCTTAACTGAACATTTCACTCAGCATATTTCCAGATAGTAAAATCAAAAGTTTGAACATTGGGCTAGCCTTCCGTCAAGATCCAACACATATTCTGTCAAGCAACTGAGCAAAACCGTGTTAAATTGCATGATTGTTAAGTTGTCATCACAGAGCAGCTGGAATGTGTCTCTTACATGTCCTCTCAGTGCCTAGCAGATCCTCGCTCTCTGATTCATCTGGATAGATGGCGGTGACAGAAACATCGTAGGGTGTGTCTGGCTCCAGGTTCTCCAGGACGTGGGTTGTCTCATCGCTGTTCAAAATGGCCTGATGAGAAAAACACAAACACAACATGAGGAAAGGTGCTTGACTAAAATTCTTGCCAATAAAAACTAAAGACAAGGAAGAGAAGCTCAATATCAAAGTGATTATAATTGGTTTTGTGCATGAATCTGTTTTTTAGATGTTCCGGCTGTCTTCACTGCAGGTCTTCTCCAAAGCAAAGAGCTTTCTGTGGGACTCAAGAAATACCTGTGATTTATTAGAAATGTAAACTTCTTAGACAGCTGGTTTTCTCTTACATATTGGAAGTTACTCTCTCCCTTCTTAGTCCAGCCAATGCGGTACAGAGCAACATCAGGGGCTCCGTGCTCCCAGGTGGCTCTGAAGCTGGTCTGGGTAACCTCCGAGAATCGCAGGTTCTTCGGGGCAGGAACCACATCTACAGAGCAGAGGGAAGGAAGTTAGTAGTGATCCGTATAGGAATCCACATACACATTGTCATCATAATAATATTTTTCATTCTTACCAGTGATTGCTGACCCTGACATTGTCTGTCCACGTCCCTCGTCGTAGATTGGAGTAACAGCTAAAGCATACTCAGTCTGTGAGATCAGGTTGTCCAGTTCTCTGGTGGTAACTCTTCCTCCCACTTCCAGCTGTAGAGCAATGAAACACGCTTGTTAAATATCACTACATGAAACTAATAAAGCAAATAAATGGAGCTTTTTCTCTATATAATTTCTATTTCAAAGTACAAGGAACTTCAGATGGTTTCCTCTTCAGACAAATTTTGCCAAGTCTTGCGAAACCTTAATTCCTGTCTCAGCGTGTGTTTCCAGGACCACTGGCGACAGCAGTAATACACACCTAATAAGACTGGTTAGAAATTTGACCAGAAGATATAAAACTATGCTTGTTTCCAGAGGAAAATAGGAACAAATAAGGCACTTAACAAACAACAACAAGCTGCAGCATTTGACCAAACACCTGGAATACTTAAAGGAAATACCATACTGATTTTACTGCTCATGATTCCATTAAGTTTTAATAGCTGAATCTCAAGGAATTGAACTTAAGGGATTCATTCTCAATACAGTTTAACAGCTGCTGTGTGTTTGTCTGATCGTTCACATATTCATTCGAGTTGTAAGTAAAAACAGACACCTTATTTGTCTCCCAGGAATATAAAACCCTGCAAAAGGCTTCACCTGGAGGGAAAATGTCCTGCAATCTG
Source organism: Rachycentron canadum (assembly GCA_038496675.1). Lineage (NCBI taxonomy): Eukaryota > Metazoa > Chordata > Actinopteri > Carangiformes > Rachycentridae > Rachycentron > Rachycentron canadum. The sequence continues at coordinate 15,443,371 of CM076661.1, forward strand.
TGTTCTAAGTGGCAAACTGTCACTTAATGGTCTCCCTCGCCTAATAATAAGGTTAGACATGACATTCTGCTACTTTCTGGGCAATAGGCCCTTCCTTCCTTTCTGACAATCACATCCTCAGCCCATGAGTCACTTTCACATGTGTGTTTCCACATCAGGAGCTTTGAGGATCACCTCCACCTGATTTATGGCTAAGGAAATAGCAAATGGCACGCCACAGAGTTCGCTGCTGAGGCCAATGAACTCCCAAAAGGGGACATGCAAGTGTAAAGTGTTCATCCAATCCCTACCACCATTACCGCCCTTTAACCCCCACAAAACTATGTTCTGATAGTTTCAAAATCTTTTTACTGGAATCCAGAATATTCCCTGATGTCAACCCAACCAGCTGCGGTCTCCATTATGTAGTCTGAGCCAGGATCAGTCAGAAAACATCAATATAAATTCATCACCATCAAACCTAATACCTTGACCAGACAACAGTCTTAGTGTAGGTTATGTAGGAAAGAGCAGGAGGAACAGAACTGGTGAAGACATGGGATGGTAACACCCCGTTTACATATATGTAAAACATTTACAAAACGCTAAAGAGGGTGGTAATTACACTCACCTCTTTAGCCTCTCCATCCTCAGGCTTGTAGGTGATGAGGTACTTGCGAACAGCACCAGGGGCAGCGTCCCAAATAAGCCTCATGGTGCTGTGGGTGACATCACGAACCCTCAGTTCGCCCGCAGGTGGTAGGGGTACTGAACAAGAAACAGAGGGTTGGGGTTTGTTTTTAGGATGGGATTACAGGGAAATGAATAAGGCCATGTCAGCTTCATTAAATATGTGCTGCATTAATGACATTAACTTGTGATTCTGTGACTACATACAGGTGACTCCCTGCTTGGTCAGTGGTACACTTGTTGACTCTCCATGTAGAGCAAAGAGGGACAGCGTGTAGGCCGTGTTGGGGAGTAACCTCACCAGCTGGACATCAGTTGTATCTCCTCTCACTCTGATCTGAAAGGGAACCAAACAAACGGACAACATAAGGTCAGAGGGGAAGAGGATGACAGGGACTCCTCAGTGACATAGATGGAGACATTTGGATAAGAACAATGAGAGAAATATTCTTTTGCGGCGCATCTGCTGAATCCGGTTTTGTCCCACTGGGTTTGACACCTCATGAACAAATGATGATGTCCCCTTGGCAGAGTGAGCTCATGGTTCGCCCACCCCTTTGTGACTAACAATGTTCCTCTGTATTTTCCCTTCTGCCTTGCCTGCTGAATGGTGAGGCAAACACTGGTGGCTTTGTAAAATGGTATTTCAGTGAGTGACATCTGTATTTTGCAAAAAAAAAAAAAAAAACTGCTGACAGTAGGTTTTATGTGTTTACGTGAACACATTATGAAAGCATTTGTGTTTTCATCCACCCATAAACACATAAGCAACTGCAAATTTTTTCTGTCTTATCCACAGCGGATTGGCTATGTGTCTCACTCCTCTACAAATGGCTCTTACCTCCTGCTCCTGGGTCGGCTCTGTGGCATTGATAGCGCTGTAGAGCAGCATGTAGCCCGTAGCACCCAATGCCTCCTCCCATCTCACCCGCATGGTGGTGGTCTGTTCATCATATATGTCCATACTTCTCACAGCAGTCAGGGGCACTGGATAACCAGACAATTAAAGGCAACAGTTAACAAATATACAAATACAGATGTCAGGGAGTTTCCTCAGGCTTATTTTCTTTCACACTGCATAACTCCTTCAATCAGTGCGGTTTTAAATGTGGTTTTATAGATACTAAATAACAATATTAAATCTCTGCTATTTTATAGAGTACCAATAAAACAACAATTAATAACATCTCAAAAGAAACAAAGAAAGAAGTCATGCCAATTGCCTCTGAATTTGCATCTAATTAAGATTTACTATTGCTATCTTTCTGCACCCACATATGGTTTTATAAACAAGACCAAGACGTTTAAACTGATCCTCTAAAACAGCCCCATTCGTCTGTGTTTCCAAAAGAGGGAAAGTCTCTGTGAGAGGGAGCAGGCCACTTTAAGCAAGTATCAGGATAACAGTGTCTTGTGGTCAAAGACCATTCAGCCTATTTTTTTTAGGTAGTTACCATTCCCACTGGCAATTTCCATCATACATGGATCTCAATCTCTTTAAATTTTTAAATGATACAGGCATAGAGGTAAGCCAAAACCCCTGAAGGAAAAGACATACGTGTGGTCTCAGTTCCTTTAAGTGGCTCACTGCTGTCCTCTCCCACCACGGAGTAGACGTTGACCAGGTACTCTGTCAGAGGGGTGAGTTTCTCAAGGACCACAGTAGTCTCAGTACCATCCACGTACACCTAATAACAGAGAGAAAAGTTAGGTGATTGCAGCTAAAGTAGTAAGGATTCCTCTGTAATGTCTTTGGCGCAAGGCTTTCATTCACGAGTCAAAAACTTTTAATGAAGTCTGAGTGTCTGCAGAAATTTCTCAAAATAAACAATGGTGTTTTTGTTTAGGGAGCGATAATCAAATGAGGAGCTAAGCAATCAAAAGCTCTATTTACTGCATAGACTTGAGCATTTTGCAAAGCATTCCAGAGAACCAGAGAACCCTCTGACAGATTTTTACTGGCCCAAAACTTAACATGTGCTTCAATTACAGATCCATAAACAATAATGGAACCTCACTCCACTACATTCACCGTTAAACAAAACCATGGGAGCTGCTGGACAAAAATAAACATCTCCTACATGTAATTCAATTCAGACTAAAAATGCATCTAGTCTGCATGTTGTGGAGCCAAGACCCTGCTGGCCAATAGAGCTATCATTCATGATGTCACTATTTGCTTTCCAATCTGCTGAGAGCTGTGCGTTTTTGTTTCCTTGCCCTGTGTCAGGTCATATTGTAATTAGACACCCACACAGCCCAAAGCCAACACAAACAGGAGGCTAGAAATAGACACATGAGCTGGAGTTTCCCATTTGTATCAGCAACAGTGGGCCCGGACACCATTAAGCCAACATCTGCCAAGTTACCACACAGGGGGACACACTACACTCATTGCTGTGTCTGATTGGATTAATGGCAGTTAAGACTGTTCTGGTGTTGGAGCGCATTATGGCAAGATATACCTGCATGGGGCGTCCTGACAAAGTCATGTACTCCACACGATACTGCTCCACTGGGCCTTCGGGAGCAGTCCAAGTGGCTCTGAAGGATTGATGAGTCACCTCTGATGTCACCAGATCAGTGGGAGCATCCGGTGCACCTCCTATTATATAAGATCATAAAAGAGAGACCCTTGAGATTCTCATAAACTAGCTTCATAGCTTTTCTACAAAAGTTGTTTATGAAGAAGACGGTTTCCTATTCCATTGAGGCAGAAGAGATATTGGGGGAAGCAATAACATAATATCTGCAATAATTTTCAAGAGCTTTGGCTGGTTCCTAGCTTGTAGAGTTGCTTTCCAAGGTGGGCCAGACATGTAACCTCCTGTGGGTCTGGGATGTTCTACTCTATGTTTATACTGCTCATCAAATGTCTGGGAAAGGAGCAAATTAGCTCAGCAGTGTGATTATTGTAATATTTGTAAAGTGGGAGACTTAGAAATCAATGGGCTGTTGTAGTTGCTTCTATCACTTTCATCTGTCAAGGGTGTGAATGGGTGTCAATTTGTACATACCTGGTCCCTTGACACTGTTACAAAGGTTGTCAGTGAGATTGTCAACGATGTCCAATAGGAAGGAGAAGTCAGCCACATTGTACATGTGAATATCATCCGGATCAGAGGCAATGGACCTCAACTCATTCTCATCAGCATTCTTCACACCTAAACAACAATGATTAAGTCAATGGTCATTGGTAATTTGATACATACTTCACACAGTGTGTCTTTGCAAGTCAAGAAAGGTGAATCTTCCTTACCAATGGCATACAGCTCAATGCCCTGATCACGAAGGCTCTGAGAATTGCCAATGACATCGTCCTGGGATTTGCCATCAGTGATCAACACACCGATCTTTCGAGAGGTGGGTCGCATCCCGACATTCTCTTTGAAGTTGTTCTGGAGAATGTAGTGCAAAGCCAGACCTGCAATGAAGACAAAGTGCATTTATCATCCTGATTGCAGCTGCTTCACAAGGAATCAGACAAGAACACAAATGGACAAATTGTACCAGTCAAGGTGTTTCCGCCTTTGTAGGGCAGGTTAGCCACAGCCTCCAGCAGTGAGTCCCGGGTTCTATGAGCATCCAGGTGCCACTCAGTCTTGGGGTCTCCACTGTACTGAGCAAGACCTGTAAGCACCAGACCTGTTAGCCAACTCCACAAGTCAATATTTTTTATTAATACTAATAATTAGTTGACCAATAAACCCACCAATTTGGACCCGTTCGGGTCCAATGTCAAAGACTCCCACCATACGGGCAATGAAGGCGCGAATGGTTTTGAAGTTGAGACGTCCAATGCTCCATGAGCCGTCCACCAGCAGCACAATGTCAGCCTGTGCAGTGGTCTTACACATCACATCTGAGAGGGCAGAAGTTAATGTGTCATAATTCCATGAAGGAGACAGTTTCAAATGAGATGTAGTTCAACTGCCATACACAAAATGGTGTGATCTGAATTATAATGATGTATAAGGTGTTTGAAGAAATGTAAGAGTGAAAGGAAAGAGGTAAAGAAAAGTTCATGACATAACAATTCATTTTTAGAGGACAACAAAGCAATTTCCAGAATGCTAAAAAGTATCTTCACAAACAATCGTAAAGCATCATGTGTACTTTTCTTCCTTTTCTGGGGAAGTTTTATCAAAGAACTTTGATTTTCCAGGTGTTGTAATTATCATCTTCTTGTCTGCTGGCATGTCAAGGCAGTATTTCTCTCAGTTGGATCCATGAGTCAGTCCCAGAGGGCATATGAGGAGAATACACCCAGTAATAGCCCTTGGCATATCAAAGGGCTCCACTGGAGAGATTACTGAGCAGCAAGGTAGTATTCACATCCTGTTTTCCATACAGCTTTGTGATGACAAGGAAAGCATCTGATCCTCAGGACCTAAAAGAAGGTTGCAGACGTGCAACAGGGATAGGCAGATATTGCACTAACTGCCAACTGCCACTGTCTGCAACTGAAAACAGGTTATATATTTGATTTACAGATTGGTATGCTCACACACAAAACACCAAACCCAAACCCCAGCAACAGAGAGAGTGAAAGAGGAAGAAATTGCAGTGGTACTAAAACATAAAAATATCTCCAATACATAGGTCTGTTACAGGTATATATACTGTATAAAGAACACTATCTCAGACTTATAAGACCATTGGCTATTTAGTGGCTATGATGAAAATCTAACAGGGGAAAAATTATTATAGAAAAAAATAATATGATTATGATATGAGTTAGAATAATTCTTAATAGATTAGGACATGGAGAATGTTACTTCACATTTGTGCCACACCCATAACTTTATTTGCCCTTGGAGCTCCAGAGCTCCAGAGGTTAGATGAGAACTGTAGCCAGTAGATGCTAAAGGGGAGACTGGGATTTGAAAATGGGATTTGTCACTGAATCTGCATCTGTCCCCCCCACCACCCACCCACCACCCACCCCCATTAAGCCTGCAGCCCAGCGGTCAAGCTGACCTTTCCAGTTCCAGTTCCAGCAAACACAATTTTCCTCTTCTCACATGCACTTACTACCTGCCGCATTCGCTCCAACTCAAAAGGTAGTAAAATGTTTTATAACTGCAAACAGATTATACGCGTATGACTTGAGTCTAGCCTGGCTGTACTTGGACTGGAAATACAAGGCGGAAGCCCAAAGTGACACAATGAAGAAAATAAGAAAAGGGCAGACAGATGGAATTGCCATTACAGCTGTTATTTCATGAGACAATTAGCTTTGAGGAAAGGCATTTAGAGCAACTCTTCAGTTTTTATGGGGCAATCGGTTTAGAGTGTATTTTCCGATGCAAAAATTGACATTGTGATAGAGTCCAGTGTTTGACTGTTGCTGCCCAGACATATAACATACTGGGGAGACTGTCTTAAAGGTGATGACAGGCAAAATAATAAACTGACTAAAACGATGTCAGTTGTTCTTGTTCTAGTTAGTTTTAGCATACAACATGCTTTTTTCTGTTATTCCTTTGATGGCTGATCATTTTTATCACCATGATGTAGGTTTTATAATAGAATATTAGATTATTTTACCTGGTAGCTCAATAGGTAGAGGCTCAGGTTCATCAATGAGAGTGGTTTTCTCCTCTCCAGCCAATGGCATACTCTCTCCTCCATCAAACATACCAAACACATTCACGCTATATTTGGTACCAGCTCTGTAGACCAAAAAACATGATATATTTTAAATGATATACTAGAAAATATCATTCAAAGCTGATATGACACAGGAAATTGGTCTGTAGACACACCTAAGCTCCTCCAGCACCACAGTATTGTCATAGGGGCCAACCTGAAGCTCCCCAAGGTCAATGTCATCCCCTACAGGGTGGAAAGTAACTTTGTAGCCCTTGACAGGACCGGGAGCATGTGTCCAGGTTACACGGAAGCTGGTCTTGGTAGGCTCTGAAGTTTGGAGATCCCTAGGACCTTTGAAAGGTGACACTGGACAAAAGAAAAGCATAGTGTAAACTGGACTAAACTGGACCGCCCTGCGTGGTTAAGAATCCAAAACTGTACAGTACATTATAATGAAGACGAAGAACATTGAGTTGTGGTTGAGCTTGTAAATGAAAATCAAACTTCTCCTAAACAGACAAAGCAACATCTGTGGTATGGTGAATGATCGATCAACGTACATGTTGTTCCTTCTCCTTGCCTTGCTTTGCCTTCCCCAGATCGGTACACAGGCAGAACAGTGATGTCGTAGGTGGTGAGAGGAGTAAGGCGTCTCAGCACAGTGGTGGTAGTGCCACCGGGCACCTTGGCTGCAAGCTGGCGCCCTCCAGCCTGGGGCTTGTATGTAACACGGTAGTTCAGCACATTTCCAGGTGCTGCCTGCCATGTCACTTTCATGCTCTTCTCTGTCTCCTCAGAGACAACAATTGCTCTGCCAGCAGCTGAGACTGCGAGAATGTAAAAAAGGAATAAAGGTAAAAAGAGGAAAAACAATGAGTCAATGGTCTGAGGTAACATTTAAACTTTAGGACTTGTTCACATAAGAATCTGTACTAAATGTGTGTTTAACCGCCTATGTTTCCAACATACCTTTGGAAATATATGCAGCGTGGCTTTCCTGCTGGTAAGTAAACTAAACAGTAACACGCTTGGGTAACTCACAGTCTTTCATCTGGATATCTGCTCAGTTTCCACATGCGTGTGAATATAAAACCACCCAAATATTTCTGATTTTCAGAAGTATACATTAAACAGGCCTAGATTTACAAGATTGATTGTGTTTAGATGGTGGGTCTGGGAGCGGGCTTAAAATTTAGGCAAACCCATTTTTCCATTTGTGTGTTCATAGAGTGTTTCTTATTTTTTAGAACAGGAAGGGCAAGTGTGAATTGTCAAAGGCCTCCAAACAAGCTGAGGAAAATATTCAGAACACTCTCTTTTATTAACGGAAAAAACCAGCACATCCAAGTTTGCCATGTGTGGCTCAGTCCAAAGAGACCTGTGATTTGTGTTGAGCACAAGAAAAGAGAGCACAAGATAGTGGGTGCAACGAGAAGGAAAGAAAGAGCAGAGTGAACATTCAAGTCTACAAAGTTGTCTTGTGGTTGTGTTTGGTGTATGTGCCACCTCTCTTGCTTGCCAGAATCAATAAACACTAACGATAGTTGGAAACATTTTTCCTTGACCACAATTCATTTCACTAAGTGGTGGACAAATTCCCTCCGAAATGATGTGTGTTTCCACTCAATGTACTTTTCTCATCCAAGCACGAGCAGAGTCTAACAAGGGAGGGGCCATTGTTATATCTGTCCTGCATCTCCCTTGAAAACAGGGTCCAGGTGCGCTGGACATTACGTCACCTCGTACATCCATATAACACACATGCATGGGCAAATGCCAATACCTATGACGTTATCTCATGAAGGAACAGAAAAATAAGTGTCGCTGACAGATCCCTAATTCTGCATAAAACCCAGACATGATCCTTACAGCTAAACTGTATTTAATGGCTAATTTTTGAACCTGCGTCACTGCCCCAGATTTCTCAGTGATGGTCTTGTGAAGTCTATCTGTAACTTAATAGGCAAACAAAACTTTAAAGCATAAGGAACGATTATGACAAAAAACTCTTGTCTTGTCTTGTCTGGCTTTAAAATGATCATCATGACAGTTACACGTGAACAAGCTCTTTAGCTGTCCCTTTGTGGTCATAGAGCTTTCATGGCTTTTATGATCGCAGAGTTAAATCCCAACTTCACACTTAATTGGTAACTTCAAACCGAGATGTCCAGAAACTCATAAAAATAAAGTGCAGAGGAAGGAAAGACGGGAGGAGGAGCTTCCAAAAGAGGAAAAGAAAGAGAAAGAAACAAGAAATGAAGGGTGTAGCAAGCTGAAAAAGAAGAAAAGTGGGAGATTAGTGAAGTAAGTTTATAATAAAGGATTTAAAGCAAGTTACTTACTATCTGTGGTTTCCTCTCCAACCAGTGGTTGGCCCTCTCCATGGCCATAGCCAGCAAACACAGAGACCTGATAGCGTGTCTCTGGGGTGAGACCCTCCAGAACTGTGGCAGTGGTGTCTCCTGGTATTGTCTTTTCCCCAACCTCTTCAGTGAACAGAGACCTCCACCTGATCCGGTACTGACGAACGTTACCAGGGGCTGCGGTCCAAGAGGCAGTGAAACTGGTGTCAGTGACGTCACGGGTCACCAAGTCTCTGGGTGAACCAAGCTCTGTGGATAAATAGGAAGGAAGCGCATTAGTGACAGTGGTAGTATTACATCTGCCTCTGGATAATAGGTATGGAAATAGAAAAGTAAGGATTGCTACAGGTTTACTTTTGTTTACCCAAACAAATTTCTCAGGATTTTCTTTGTTTTGATTTGCTCCAATGAACTGTAACTGAACTACGAAGGCAGTTAGGGTGTTAGTTCTAAGGTACAAAAATCCCTGTGCTCCTGCCAGCACCATGATGGTTTTGTCCAGGTGGTGTTGATTTTTATGCAGATATATTGAGGGTTTTGAGGAATTGAGTGAGACACAAAATGGATGAAACGAAACTAACAACCTCCGCAAGAAACCACCAACAATCACTCATCTGTCTCCGCTTTAACCCCTCAGGATCTGTTTGAACAACCTGATTTTCTCCCTTCTTAATCAGAGACTGCTGGAAAATCTCTGCAAAACTAATCACAAATCACATAGCCTCAGTGCCTCTCCCAGCAACACTTTAATTTTCCATCGAAACAGAGGAAACCAGATCCACAAAAGTGTGTTTGCTACAATTGCAGATGTTATGCGCTCCCTTTCTCTCCTCCCCTTACTTTTCCTGAGAGACCATCATTAAAGGAGGCAAGCGAAGAAATAGAGTAGAGGGAATTTTGTGGTGTTTTTGTGATGAGCAGCCAGCGCAGGCCTGGCTGAGTGTGGATGCCCACGTTGAGAAGACCTTTCAACACTCCAGTCTGGCTGCCATATAGAGGATCCACCACAGGAGGAGAGTCCGCCATGCATAGCCTCCCACACAACCTCTGGGATCGTAATCCTCACTCAAGCCCCTAACCCACTACATGCCAGCATCTAATGACAATATAATCACAGAAAGAGCAGACCAGAATCTCTGGGTGGTCTCTCTTTAAGTGTAGTCATCAAACCTCACAAAATAAGCTTGAATTAAAAAAAAAAAAAAAGCCCAATGCAAAGAATGAGATGGAGCACAAAACTACTGTACAGAAATAACAGCAACCATATGAAGATATGTAATGGCCACCGCCACACATTATTGGCGAGTTCCAGACTTTGGAGGACCATGAAAACAGTGAGGATCACTTATAAATGCCCAGATCATTCCATCAAAATGGTAATCTTGCTGGCAGCAAGACAAGACAAGCTAAAGAGAAAGGACCAGGAAGCAAAGCATACATACATGAAACACATGGCCCACAGATGTAGCAAAAGTTCTTGTTTGACTGTAATAGGTGCATTTACCAAAATGTTAATATATTAATTGTTAGTATATTTTTTATTATATTTTGCTCACGCTCAAGTATGTATATATCTAATTACATGATTGCATGGAATTACAGCGAGTGACGTATACAAGCATACACATGTAACTTTATACTAATAAAAAAAACTCTCTGGATCTCTCTGGATCCCCCCGCCCACCCCACCCTCAAAAACTGCATCCCACCCTTCAAGGAGAAGGCTACTCTCAAATTAAGACCTTGGGCAAGACCAGATCACAAATTCACATGAAAACCTCAACCATATCTCTAGAAAACCACATATGACACAACTGAAAATCATCTAGAGAGATTTGCAGCAGGGGCATGTGCTGACATAACCTTCACATCTGCAGCCAAAGATGTCTAAAGCTTGAAAATATAAATGGCTGCACTTGTGGAAAAAAAAACATCAATGCCAGCAGGCAGGGAAAATGCACAGAAAATGCTAACAGCCTATCAGCACTATTTTTCATAGACATCTTTGCACAACCTTGATATTGAATAGTAGATGTTTGGATCTCAGAAGAAAAAAGGTGACACACTGAGTTAAAACACCCAACTGAGCTTTGTCTAATTCTGGCCTTACTCTGGTTTATTCTTGAAACTTCTCCAAAATCATCACAGGAAATTTGTTCCCTCAAACTGCATCTCAGCACTGGCAGTCCCATTTAAATCGTCCCTCACTGTACTGCTCTTGGCTGACAGACATACTGCATGTCTGAGCCACAAAGATGAAGCCTTCAGTGTCTGTGCGCCAAGGTTGCCTGTCTCTGGCCTTTTACCTCAAAGGACCTTCAGAGAGGTGGAGAAAAACAGTTTGGCAGAATCAATGAAAGAACCTGGCACCGCTTAAAAGATCCCGAAGGCGTTGGTTTAAGAGGAAATCAAACCAAGATGCCACAGTTTCACCAGGTGTTGTGCTGCACTGCAAGTTAAAGATAGTAAAAAGAATCTGTAGCACATGGGAAAACATGCACAGTGCTATGTAGATAATTAGTAACTGCTCATTTCAGAGATGGAAACAATGGCTCCTTCAGGGGTTGAACATATGACCTCTCAGTTATGAGCTGAGTTTTGTGTCCACCAAACTATCCTGAGGGATCCTGGTTCACATTTTAAAGTTCCCTTTTTTCTATTCGTCCTCACCCTCTCTCTGCCTCAGCCTGTCCTTTGCCCCACCCTGAAGGAAGATGAACAGACAGTGCTCCAGGCCAGACAGACAACTCACACAGCTTTAAAGCTCCTTTAAGGTAACATCTTCCACATGTTGGATAAAACTCCCTCCTCTTAAGAAAATAATTTTGCCATGTTTGTGTATATCCACAGTTCAGACATTCATCTAAGCATTCCCTTTGACACCCTCTCTGTCCTCCTTCTGAGTCATTTCAGGATGTTATAATTCTGTCCTACTCAAGGCTCCTGTATTGGCTACCAGCCACCGTTAGTCACAAGGGATGGCTTTGTGCGAGCCACTCTCTTCCAGTTCTCGCCTACATGGACTTCACAGAGAGGGTCACTCAAAATGAGTGGCACCCAAGACAATGAGATCACTGTTGAAGTATGCTGATGTCATGACAGCCCAATAGAGTTGGGTTAACAAAGTGCTTTGTCATGGGGCTCTTTCCTGTGGGGGTGTCTGAGACTGTCACAGACTTGACCTGTGGAAACTAACTCTATAATCAAAACCAAGCCCTTTGATCAATGTGGGAACAGATAGAAAAAAAGAGGTAAACAGAGCAAAGAAAACCCCTTTATTTCAAATTTTTGCACTCACCAAAATATAAACAAAGCCACTAAAAAAACACATCTACTCTTTTAGTTGTGAATTCAAAATTGAATGTGTTAATTTTTCCAAGGAACGCAGTATGAGCCAAAGTCATCTAATGCAACCTAGTGGTCTGCAATAAATATTCATGTCGAATTGGAACAAGCCTGGCACCGAGAACTTCACTCTTCCTATTGTGGGGAAGAGAATACTTTGGATGTATCTGTGGGTTCAAAGAAGTTCAGTTCAGGTTGAGCTAAGCATGGACACAATTAAAGACTTAAAGACTGCACTGTTTCACCTTCTTTTCAACTTGAATATAACAATTCCTCATCCCTCTCTGTGAAAAATCTCCACCCCTCCTCAACCTCCACCCCTACCCCACTATGTGTCCCCTTCACTGTCTATAGACAATGCCATCAAAGGCAATTGTCTGATGAGCTAAACTGACAGTGAGAGAGCAGTAGAGTAATGCAGTCTGATGTTTGTTTTAAATATCCCCAGTATGTCTTATAAAGCATTGTAAACCCATAACTCATACATCCCAGACAAGCCAAGATGTAAAGATATTACTAGGCAAGTATAGAGCTGTCAAAGTCTGGTCCAAGCCATTTCATTAGTTTTCTAAATTTACAAGCTTCCCCCACCCATTTCCATCTCACTGCCTTCATGGGCGGCAAAGCCACCCTAACCCACAGTCCGTGCCAAAAAAATTACATCAAGAGCCACATTCCTGTCTTTTCCCCTCTAACCATAGCCCATATACCAACCTTGCAAAGTCAGAGCAAGACTTCCTTAAATCTGATGTAGTCACCCGTGAGAAATACCAGATGCTACATTCTTGAAGGGACTTGTAGGGAGACAATTTACCTAGTTTCAGATTTACACCATGAAGGACTATGAAAAACTATAAATAATAATAAACAACAAGAGTTCCTGAAGAGTGCATGTCTAAATCTCTGAGGTTTCTTTCCTCTGGAAAAGAAGCTGAGCACAATACTACTTTGTCTATCCAGCAGGACCCACTTGCTGAGCCCACAGCCACAAAGCATGTTTCACATTTCTGTCACACACTGGCTTCTGAAATAATGCTACCATGCTTCAAAGGTTTCATATTAGACATCAGTAATGTGAGTTTCACTCTTACCTTCTAAAGTGGTTCCTGTGCCCAGTAGAGGATCACCCAAACCAGAGGAATAGCGAGGGCTAACAAACAACTCGTATTCAGTGCCTGGTTGGAGGTTCTTCAGCAGAGCCTGGGTAGTATCTCCTTTGACAGATATCTCCTTCCTCTCACCACCCTCAGCAGGTTTGAAGGCAATACGATATTGAACGACATTTCCTGGAGCAGCCTGCCATGCCAGTTTCATTGTAGATATGGTCTCATCAAAGACTCGAAGGTCACGAGGAGAGCCACGGACTGAAAGGAAACAAAAACTGATCAGACACTAACTCAGTGTTTGTCTCTTGTTAATAAACTACTTCCACATGATAGATTTCCTGACTCACACTCTTTAGTGGTACCATCGACCTGCATCTCATCCCCTAGACCAGTGGCATACTCAGCAGACACAGACACACGGTAGGTGGTAATGGGGAAAAGCTCTTGGAGGACTATGGTAGTCTCTGGTCCAATGGTCTGTGCCTCCAATGTCTCCCCAGCACCATTCAGTGGAACGTAGGACAGGCGATACCTGACCACCGAACCTGGGGCAGCTTGCCATGACACCCTGAAACTGTTTGTTGTCTCCTCTGTAACTCGTAGGTTTCGTACAGGCCCTTGCTCTGAAAAGAAAATAATTTACAGATCCTAAATATTCTCATTACTTTAGCTGTATTGCGTAAAAACCAAGTAAATTACTTACCCTCAAGAGTGGTCTCTTCACCAGTCAAAGGGAAACTGTCCCCTTTGGCGTACTGAGCAAAAACGTTGACTTCATAGGTAGTGAGGGGATAAAGGTGGGGCAGAACGGCTGTGGTGGTATCACTAGGCACTGCCAGGGAAATGTAGTCTCCAGTGACATCTTCAGTTTTGCGGAAACGCACCAAGTACGACATGACGTTGGCAGTAGGGGCTGTCCATGTAGCACGGAAGCTTCTGGAGGTGATTTCAGAAAACTGCAAGTCTCCGGGTGGAAGCAGACCTGGAAATTGAAGAATTACTTGTTGAGAAAGTCTGTCGCTTAAAGGTAGAATAATAATGATCATATGAATCTGTGAGGTCTATTGTGCTACTGTAGCTCTGTGTTATTCCTTTCTCCTCTCTGTCCATTGCCTTGCCCATGCAAATTACATTCAATTGCCAGCAGCAATAGTAAGCAAAGCATTGCTGTGACCTTGTTCAACTGACAAGGTTAAAAAAATGTTAAAGAAAAAACAGAGGTGGAATGGTACACTCACTAATTGGTGTGTGTTTTGGGACTACAGACTTCAGTATCAATAAGCACAGTGTGTGGAGTGATGTAATTTTTACACTAAGTGGAACAGCCACAGTTCTCAAAGCTGGGAGGGCCACAATTATGGTCAAGTCAAAATAGTACCGTTATTCCAGTCACTGTGGTGTTTTCAAACCGTAAGTGATAACAAATGGTGTGATAGAACTCATTCAAGAAGCACGTTTTGTGGTTTTGTGGTATGTTTATTGGCAGAGTGAGTTGATTAAATTTTGCTTGTGCATTGCCTGACAGCAGTTTACACAGTGTTATAATGCTGTGATTTGCTTTTTCGTGATTTCACTGGCTCTTCTCCACCAACAGACAGTCAGATGTTGCAGTGCGTGTAATAAGGCCAGTATAGACCAACACACGGATATTAACTCACTTAGAAAATGGCAGTCATCCAAAACTGATGCCAAGAAGTTATGTGCAAATTATGTGGCTACACTTCAAATAACATTTGGCATGTCATGATATTCTATCCTCATACTTACTTCTCTTTTTGATGTTGAGTAGCTCCTGTTCAATCCTCAGACAGATGGACTGAGTCAGCTCCTTGGAAATCCTCTGGAAGGCATCAAAGTCCTCCACCTCATAAACGTGAGTGTCTGCTGGGGGATTAGCAATGGCCTCCAACTCAGACCTCACTGCATCCTTCACACCAACGGCAAAGATCTCCACATCGATATTCCTCAGGTTGGTGGCTGCATCCTTAAAAGAGTCTGATGACTTTCCATCTGTGATCAGGACCATGACGCGGGGAACATTCTGTCTCGCTCCCCTGGAATTGATAAAGATCTTCTCCCTGACATAGGTCATGGCCTTGCCAGTGTTAGTGGAGCCTCCACGGTATGGGAAGGTGCGCACAGCTTTGACAACAGCATTAATATCATGGTGGGTGTTGAGGGCAAACTCAGTGTGTGGATCACGACTGTACTGGACCAAGCTAATCTGGACCTTGCTGGGGCCGATGTCAAAGGAATTTACCAGAACTTCCAAGAAGGCACGGACTTTGGCAAAGTTTTGTAATCCAATACTGTACGAGCCATCAACAAGAAGGACCACATCAGCCTGCACATCCACTCCCAGAGAGCACTCTTGAAAAAGACAAGAAATCATGGGTAAATTAAAGTCCATGTTTGGTTTACATAATGAAACAAGGTGACATAGTAAATCTAAGCAAAGAATAGTCAAAAAAAATTATGTTACCTGTTGACACCTTGACAGGCTGGGTCTTCTCCATTGCTATAATGGGTTCACTGGGAGTCAGACCTTTGAGGGCAAACAAGCTGATTTCATACTCAGTCTCAGGGGAAAGGTCACGGACATTGATGGATACCTGAGTGGGCCCAATGTATAGCTCTTGGCGTTTCATTCCAGCTAACATGGGAATGAGAGTAAGCTTGTAGCCTGTGATTTCACCCAGGGAGGGATCCCATGTCACTCTCATTGACTTAGATGCAATTTCAGTGACCTGCAGGTTAGAGGGTGGCTCCACCACTGAGGAAAAAAAATTACAGGAAATGAGAAAATGTTGAGTTGGGCTTTCAAGATGTAGCATCAAAATACTAAGATATGGAGCATTTCACATCAAAACCATAGAAGTCCATATACTGTACCACATTTAATAAAGATCATTTGACTCACTCTCTTCTCCGCTGACCAGAGAGCTAAGCTGGTCATCAACACCAGAGCACACCTCTGCGATGATCTTTTTCTGTACTTCTTGGATCAGGTCGAAGTTGGGAACGTTGTACACATGTTTGTTATGAGGTGTGGAGGCCATTTCCCTGAGCTCATCCTCATCTGCTCCTTTGATACCTGAGTGGGAAAATGTGAGGTACAGCAATGTTAACTCATGTTTTATCTCACTGTCTGCATTGCAGATGTGGAAGACTGCTGACAGTTTTAGAGAATTGTGTATGTCAGAAAAAAAACAGGAGTACCTGACTTTTACCAAGTCAAATATCTCTTAAGGAACAATCAATGGAAAATCAAATGGCTTCCAAGAACAGGCAGACTTTCACATGGTAGAGCGCAATTCAACGAAAAACTGAATAACAAACCATACCTAGGACAAATATTTCCACTCCAATGTTCCTAAGTCTTTTAGCATGCTCCTCCACTGGGTCCTGGGATTTTCCATCAGTGATGATCATGGCTACCTTTGGAAAACCTTTTCTGGATCCAGCTGCCTCGGTGAAGATGTTTCTCAGCAGGTAATCTATGGCATCACCTTGAGATAGAAATATATGTACATGTATTTTGGAATATTTCTCCTGCATCCATTAAGTTACATCATATAGGATCACCTTAAACAATTTTTAGGTAATATTCAGACTTCCACAGTTTGATCCTTTCACATAAAAACTATTTTTAAAATCACTAACAAACATACAGACCCATACTGGCTCACTTGCAGAGGAGTACAAATCTACAAATTTTGACTTTTTCATCTTTGTACCTCTTTCTAATGAGCACCATACCTGTCATAGTATTCCCCCCCTTGTATGGCAGGGCATTGATGGCTTGGAGCAGGTCTCCTCTTCTGGTGTAATGGGTAAGATTGAACTCCGTGCGGGTGTCTGTGCTGTACTGAACCACAGCCACCCGAGTCTTGTCCTCGCCAATGTCGAAAGCCCCTGCCAGGGCGCTGATGAAACTCCGGATGTGCTTAAAATTTTCTCTGCCGACACTCCATGAGCCATCCACCAGAAAAACCAAATCTGCTATTGCACTGACCGAGCACTCTGGAGACAGATATTAATATTGGACAAATGAGACAGTCAGCCTGGAATAGAAGCATTCAGAAATTATATAACAGTAACTTGAGTGATCCAGATTATGAAGGTTTGGGTTTTAATAGTGGTTAATGGTGGGTATAAAAACTAAAAGCACATCCTATTCGTCTCAAATTAAAATGACTTCCAAGCCAAAAATGTGACAATTAAGGTATGGCTGCAACAGTTTAGTCTGGGAACAATATTTTCAAACTGGCCCATTTCTTCTCCTGTCCATCTAAATAAAATCAAGCCCCTGACAGTAAGTTGGATGACTCAGAGATATGCATTCTGACATCAAAAGAAATCAACCAGTGCCAAGCAGAGGGCTGATATAGCCATTCCAGTAGACAGAGTCAAAAATGTGGCTTTATAGAGTAAACATTCAGCAGAGGTTCCACCAGCAATGTTCACTTTTATACTTTCCAGTCCTACAGAGCTTTAAATCACAGGCAAAATTCTCTGGAACATTCAAGATGACTCTATTGAAATAATTGGCAGGGCTTACATGGATGGATTTTAATCCTTGTTCCCTTAGGTCTCATTGACTCTAAATTCTGTTCCTCACATCTCATAAGCCTCATTTTTAAAAGGCCATATTTCTTCCTCAGAATTCCCTGACCTAATTTAGAAAATGATGGCATCAAAGTAGAGGTTTAGATGAATAATTTGTGTGGCAGTGAATGGTCCTCTGAGTGCTTAACCATGAATAAGGGTTTAGGAGAATCTGGAAGTGTGGGTACAATTTCCAGGGGTGGGTGGAGGCATGTCAGTGACCACAGGTAGGTCTCATGACACTTGCTTCTAGGTTGCACAGTGAATAGGTCATTGCTAGACAACTCCCCTCCTGCTTCCCTCCACTCCATGAGGCATAGCAGAAGCCCCTGAGTGGTTTCAATTAAACGAGCCAATATGTGCCTTCCCGGTCACAGACGGAATCCTTTCTGCTTACCCTGTAACAGCCCTGACAGAGGGCAAAATGTACGCCTGAGCAAATTATTCCATGAGAGAAAAAGCATGATGACAGTCATGAAGAGAAAAAAATTCATTAAAAAAATTGGAAAATTGGCCCTGTTCACATTTCGGTTGACGCCACAGTAAACATACTCACTGATTGCATCTAACTGTGGCCTCCTGACACGTTCACTGGTGTTACTGGACTGGACTGAAACACAGGAAACACTTGGTGAGTTAGGGCCGCACGTTGCTGTCTGACTGTGTGCTTTTTTCACAGCGGAAAAAAAGCCAAATTAACACTTCATAAAAGCTGGTCAACAGGATCAAAACCACACGTACACAAACACACATATCTTCTATGCTGCGTTAGCTGTAAACAGTGAGCAATTCCAGAGTCAGTAAACAGATGTGATTCCACCTTTACAATACTACATTTAATGTGGTTCTCATGTGTGACTCTTATGAACAGGAGAATATCAGATTGTGAAGCAAGTGAAATGTTATACCTAATGTTGTAACACTAATGAACAACAGCATGTATAATGAATGATAAGACTGAAAGAATGGAGATGTTTATTGACCTTATTATCCTTATACCGTCATATCGTCACAAAACATTAATAGAAATAATGAAACAGGCTATTCTAGCTATTCTATTTGCTTCAACTGTGCTTGTGTGTTGTGTGGGGAAAAAAAACACAATTTTTCCAGGCAGTCTATCAATCCCCATGTGCCCACATGTACTTACTGGTCAGTTGCCCAAAGATGGGAATGCTCTCCTCTGACCCATAATAGGAGTTTATGGATACTGAGTAGTCCAAGTCAGGGGTCAGATCAGTGATTGAGGTTGTAGTGGTGTAGGCATTGAGGATAAAGTCTCTAACTGGTTCATCTAAGAGAGAAAATCAAGCAGTACATTATTATTTGGTGCAGTGTGTGTATTTACTGCATGTATATACTCTCAGGTTAAGATCACTGACACAAGCGCTGACTCCATACTGACCTGCATCTGACACAACTTGTATTCTGAAGCCATCTATCCTTGATGAGGGCCTTGCCCATGACATTTCCACTGTGTTCTCATTTAGAATTTTAAATTTCAAGTCTGAGGGAGGTTCCACTGCAAATAAGAGATGAAATGGTGTTAAATCGCAACAAACATGAGCTCCTGTATAAAGATGATTGTATTTGTGATCAAAGTTAAGACATTTTTAACCAAGCATTCACATTGATCCCAACGACAAACACTTCATGACTGAAGCAGGCGGGTTCGTTGTTGGGGACAGACACAGAGAGCACTGACGTCCATTTGTGAGGGTGACGAGTAAAAGAACACGTGACAACATTGAAAAAGTGTGAGAAGCCATTTTGGAGCAAAATGGCATTTGTTTGAGTTGCCCAACCAAGATGGCCGGCAACTCAAGCACTGGCATACACATGTGTGTGTATGCCAACATGTGCACAATTTCACACAAACTCTACCAAAGTGCAAACACTGAGTGAACCATCCAACACATGCTGAGTGCAGTCAATACAACGCATGCCCTGACCACATACTGAACTGCTCTTTTGATGGAGTTGATCTCAGCATTACAAAAATACAACAGTGACTTCATTCTCAAGTTACTGATTATACAATGGAATCAAGGTTGCCATATAGTTGTTGAAGTAACTCTTGACAAAATTGAACACCATATGTTATATATACATTGTATATAAACATATTTCAAAGACAAAAAGTGGTTTGTTGTTTATTTGGTTACGACTCTTTACACAAGTGAGTGGCACACATCCATTGCAAACCTTTTAAAAAGAATACACAATTCGTCGCCGGAGACTCTTGTGTACTTTTTCATTGGCAGCATAATGCATAAGAAGGCATGAGAGAACAGGAGTACTGGAGACACTCAAAAGACTGCTTAGATATACTATAACAAAGGAAGTGTGTATACTGAATTAAATACAGGAAAACATAAACAGTGTGACAAGGCCACGCGCCTTTGCATCGAGCTGACTTGATCACAGCGTCATGCATCATGTACATGAGAAAGTTGTTTGGTTCAACAACTTTGATTGACTGGACGGTAGTTTCCATGTACAGTTTGGACCACACAGACAGAGACGACAAACATATTTTAAAATGATATTCTTTCTTACAGCTTTGAGGCCACCAGCTGAGAGCTCATGTTAAGTAGCAGGGGTGTGTTAACATTTAATACTTTATTTACATGCATGAACAGTATCCAAAAGTGTTCAAATCCCTTTTGGTTAAGTTACCCACTGTCATTCAAAGTTATTAAAAAAGTATTAGTAGTAGTTATCAAAGAGTTGTAATGTTGTGATCTTATTAATAATATTTATCAGTAATTAAACTAAACTGTTGATATGTTACAATGTTACAAGTTGCTCAAAAAGTTTGGTTATTATAGAGAAAATTGGTGTTTGAAGACACAGATGCATCAAAGTAAAACAATTAATTGAAAACCAGTATAGAATAAACAATGAATGAAATCCATTTTGTTTGCAGACATTAGTTAGGTTAGCATGATGTCATTTGCACTGAGGCAAATAATCCAAAGTGGTACCAGTAGTACCACTCCATGCACAAGACTGTAAGGTGTCAGCTAAGACTGAGTACATGTTAGTTGTATAGTAGAATAAGAGTGCCATGGGAGGGCCAAGAATATCATAGTAAAATACACTTTGGAGGAGGAAGCCATAGCTTGGGACACACTGAATGCACAGGCAGATGACAAACAGGAGCCCACTAAATGCTTAAACACTGGGATTGGAGGATCACCAACCTGGCATATCAACTCAAGGAGCCCCGATGGGCCGTGTTCCCCCTGATTTCGCCGCGAGAACTCATCTCCAACACAGAATGATAAGGGCTTTGGAAGTGTATGTGTGTGTGTGTGTGTGTGTGTGTGTGTAGAGTGTGTATGAGTAGTGGAATGACCAGTAAGCAGCAAAAAGTTGGCCTAAAGCTTTTTGCTTTAGGTCGGTCTTCACCTGCATGACATTTCTGCCACACCCACTTTTGTTGATGGAAAGATGGCCTGAGCATGTTGTTTGAATTTCTTTGACCATATGTCCTTCTGGCTTTGAAATATGCTTAAGGAACAAAGGTGGTTTTGTGAAAATAACAAGCTGCGGTATGTTATTTGGACCTTGTGGTTGCTATTGTTATATGAATGTCTGTCCCATCAGGTCCTAATAAAGGACACTTCTGGCTCCCAGGGGCCAGAGTCTGGCTACTGTTCTGTTAGTAACCTCTGTCTTCAGCCAGCCAGCTAGCTATCCTGGCCTGAGCTACTGCCAGGAGGAGAGACCAAGAAGGGAAGGAAAGAACACTGACTCTCCCAGAGAGGCAGGACAGATGCCAAAGTAATTCCACAACATGTGCTGACATTAAACATTACTGCATATTAACTTTCCATATGTATTGCAACTCAGCGTTTTTGTGAATGCCTGCAAAGAAGCCCGAGAAAGGCTCTTTGTCTTTGTGCTGTCTGAGGATTAATTTGCTATTCTCGTATTTCGTCTTTCCATTCCGTTAGTGGAGATATGTGAGAATAGACGTCCGAGTCCTCTCACCACGCCAGAGAGCTTTCAAAGGGAAAAAAATCATAAGCTTTCCATACCATATTTCCATATTTGCCATTATTTGGACTGAAAAGTTTGCATATGAAATTACTTTTGTAATCATATTCTGTCCAAACTTCTGACAGATTGTTAACAGTCTGTTGTTGGTTCTTGTGACATCTACCGCAACAAGTATTTAATTACTACTAAAACAGTCACATATAAGCACAAATCAGAGTTGGAAAGTAACAAAGTTATTCAAGAAGGGCACTTAAAGATCATTTTTAAGCAATTACATGTTTCCAGACTTCCTACCAACAAAACTACAATACTGGATGTGATTCTGTAAAATGGACTTTTCTTCTGACACTTTCACTTTTGAAAATTGTACTTTTTTTACACATTTTAAATGTTGAATACACAATTTAAATTCCTGTACTCTACTCGGAATTTTGTGCTGTTACTGTTGAACATTAATGACTTAAAGATGGCATTTACTTTCTGCTGCAACCACTCTAAAACCACTGGAGTGAGATTAACACAGTTTTACAAGATCTGCTTCAACCCCACATGTGAACTAGCAGCATTTCAGTGTCTAATTACAGAGGAATTCTCAATCTTCCAATTTTTGCTGTGGTGAAAGTGCACAGAAGGATCAAAACAAAACAGAAAAAGGCTTGCTCAAACAGTTCAGGGGAAACATTAAGCCATGAAATGAGTTTTGTTCTAGTCCTGCTGTTTAATGCATTCAATTAGAAATTGGTCCTGAAATAAACCTTACAGGGGGCTGTGTGAGTTTTTGGTTCCTTACATGGGCCAAATTGGAATGAGAAAATTGCCCTTCCAGTAGAAGGTTAAACTATTTAAATTACAGCCTTAATATGAGTAAAGTGGATCTGTAATGAGTCTTGACAGATAAAGCTGACAATATACACTGCAAATTAAGGATGAAATCATGACAATCATAAAAGAATCATTCACAAGTCTGAAACGCACATAGTCAAATAGCATACACATGAAATGAGAATAACTTTATTCAGTTTATCAATACAAATAGTTCAGAGTTTCCACTCGATAACTCTGGGACATTAAAGTAAAAAACTAATCAATGTAACATAAACAACCAGTGGAGATAATAGGTGAAAGAGGAGAAAAAGATAGAGATAAAGAGATAGTGATATAGTGGATGTAAGTGGACTGAGGCCAGGTGGTTTCATTTACCTTGAGCATCTATGGAGGATAACAAGGCTGCGAGGAAGGCAGCCGTGGCCAGCCCTATCTTCATGTTTGGCCTTAGAGGTTCAGCAGCGCATCAATCAGTCTGAGGACAAAGAGATAAAAATGAGTTTAAGCTGTAGCTCTGCAGCTAATCTTGTCAGTGTGGTGTGACCAGGCACCACATCAAGGGGCCATAATTATGTCTGATTTACCGCTGATGGTCAGATTTAGTATGAGCTAAAGAACGGCCAGTTTGCCTTTTAACTAAAAGTACATAGACATACAACATGCTTGTGTTGCTGTGTTGTATAATGTTTTTAACATTTAATCCAGACTGATAGCTCTTATTATCTAATCACTACTTTCCTTCAAAAAACTACATGCTCCATCTCGACTCCCTTACACAACAAGTGCCACACCTAGCCTCCAGCTGACACCCACACCCTGAGGTATAGACTAAATGCTGTAGGTATTCAATAATGAGTGACTAAAAAAACATTTTCACACATGCCATGCAATTTGACTTTTATGAGTTGTCTGGAAACCCTGTACGGCTTTGATCATTTTTGACTTGCTGCTTACTATATTTAAAAAAAAAAGTCCTATCATGAGTTCCTGTTCTCTGTAGCCCTGTGAGGATAGGGTCTGGGTGAACATAGACACTCACCAAAAATTCAGTCTGTGATATTTGTTAAATTGTTTTTTTTTTTCTTGATATATTTGAGTGTATAAAATATATTAAGGAATCTTTACTGCAGCCTCTTTTGTAAAAAAAAATAAATAAATAAAATCTAAAACCTTACTCCTCTCCTTCTCTTTGGGGAAATATATTTCTTTAAGAAATAGAAATGGAATAACTTCATGTGAGGCGCTTACTCCTTTCACCTTCATCTTCAAGGATAAGTGAGTCCCATATGCACAGTATAGTCTGAACTGGGTTTCTTTAAGTCTTTGCCACAGGCTGTGCGCCCCTCCTGGTGCATAAGCCAGAAAACTGCAGCTACAGGGGCTGAGGTGATTCCCCCGGCCCCTCGGACACAAGGGTCTGATCTTGACAAAAATCACTAAATTACTCATTAAGTGCCACTGAAACACTACGTGGCCATAACTCACAGTGGCGATGCTTTAATTTCAGATTGTTTTTCAAACCGGTTTTTCTGTGAAAAATTCCATTCACTTATGCTAAGCAAAGTAAACTAAAGAAAACTGCCTAAAAATGTAATTAAAAGTGATCTAGTTCATTTCATATGAAATCAGGATATAATACAGAAAACAAAGCTGCGACTGAAATGTCAAAAGTATTTGAAAATTAAAAATGTGTCTATTTCTATTCTTGAAAAGTGTACAAATAATAATTATAATAATAGTAATAATAATAATAATAATAATAATAATAATAAATGAGACATGTGCAAAAAGAAAAAGTCAGTGTTACTCACCTATTCAACCCCCTAAAATGAAGCGACCAGTGTTGAGAGCAGCCTGCTTTGCGCCTCCTCCTCTGCGGAGTAAGGGAGAAGTGTCAGGAGCTGCGGCTGGACCCCTCTCTCCTCTCTCCGGCTACTGGAAGCTCCGCCAGCAGATGTCCAAGGAGGAAAAGCCTCTTTCCAAGTGGGAAGAATCTTTCCACCATCGGCTACTTAATAGAGGGGCAGTCCCCAACTCTCAATTTACCATCACACGGGTTATTACCAAACCTCCGCCTGTCAGTTGATGTATGTCCCCCGCTAAGACTGTTTGGAAATTGCATTTTTTTTTTTTTTTTTTTTTTTAACTCGCATTCCTTTGGTCTGTCGGTTTAATGAGTTTCCACAGCCAATGTGACTTCGCAGCAGGGGCACAGTTGAGCCAGACAACACTTAGACGGGGGAAGTGTTTCATATGCGCAACGAGGCAGCTTTAACCAATTTCTAATCTCAGATTCCTATCTCTGAAATAAAAGTTTATGATTTGGTGTTTGTAAACAGGAATCTCGCATAATGTGCCCGAGATGCTCGAAGGAACGAAAAAACGCGACGCCGTTTATTTCACAAGTTTATTATGGCTAATAAGGGTAAATGAACTTCTGTTGGAAATAGGGGTGAGTTTGAGCAACAGCCCATTCATCCTGCTCCACACGATCAAAGCCGCTGACTGTTGGGTTTCAGTGTCCTCTACTGTCCAAGATAAAGTACTACACCACATTTTAGGATCGGCGATGGGAGAGACAACCTAACATGATAAAAAAAAATACATGACAAAACACACTGCGGCCTCCTACTAAACTGGATAAAGAATAAGAGTCGTCTTAAAGTTAAAAAAAAAAACTAACTTCAACCTATAAATGTTGGATCAATACCAGCTGGTGGTGAAATGTATCAGTCCTCTACAGGAAGCTCAGGTTTTGCAGTGACACAACTCAGTGAGATGTGTGTTTATTATTGGCAGCACATGATTTCTACAATCAATAGCTATTGGTTTCAAACATGAAACAAAGTGACATTATTGATAGGGCGAATAATTTGCCAGATTATTCATCTGCACCTCAAAGAGTTGGTGAGTTACATCCAGCAGCCGCATAATGGACGAACCTCCTTGACACGACACAGACAAGACATCACACAGGTATTACAAATGTGCCTGAGCCACGGCACAGACTAATCAGCCTGGCTTCAAACAGCCCTTTATGATTCATCCTCAAATTACAGTCATTTCACTTTAAAGGCCGTTTACACTGCGCCCACTGTTGCACTCCAGATAACATCGGGGGCACTAGAATGAAATGTGTTTTAGCCAAAAACCAGACTGAGACATTTGAAGTGAGTGTGACTCATTAATTCTCAGAGAAATGCTGACATACCAAACACGGTGAGAATAACTCTGACTCTGTAGAGCAGAGCGGCCTTTAACACGCCCTTAAGGCTGATGGGTAAACTGTTATCCTCCTGTTTAGGAAGCAAATATATATTTATTTATATGGTGTGTGGACTTATTGTTTCTATTTCTATACTATTTGTGGAGTAATACAATTTAGGCATTATATATTTTGAATAAATATTAAAAAAAATACTTTAAATAGATCTGTTTGTTTCAACATAAATCCTGCCACTATGTCATTTCAGCTACAGTTTGCTGGCAAAGACCTTCATCTCTGGTTAACCATAGCAAATGAAGGCATACAATACACATGAAGCAATATTGGCTCTGTAATTTAGGCCATTTTTCAACTACGGCTACAGTCATTTCAGGCTGTATGCAAGATCAGCAAAGCCCACCACACTGGACCACTGATTTTGCAATGGATTTTTAATTGACAGCTTGCGAGCATGATTAGCGTAACTTCAGCCCCAGCTACAGACAAAGGTGACTGACAATAGGGTACACAGACAATAAAATCAGATTGTGTCTCCAGAACCTGGAAGCCTCAACATTATCATTATTAGTGTTTATTAACACTGACAAATTTGGCAGCTTTTAAAACTTTTTTTTCAAATCTCAAGTCAAAAGTACACATAAGACATACACATTTAAACACACTTACCTAGTTGATGTTGATGGAAGTCATTCACAGATGTTGGCACTGTCCTCAAGGAGATTAGATCCACTTGAAATAGTCTTTGTTTTTCCTTCACAACGTTGCTGTGCTGGCGAGAGCTGGTCTTCCCGGAAAGCTGCTAATGACCCTAGAGGCATAAATACTTAGCTGAGGATTTCATAGTTTGAACAGTTAGTTGTAAGCATGGCAATCAGCAAATGATGATGATGATGGACACAAACAATACGAAAGTGAAATGGCACAAAATATACCACGTGTCATTCAATGAATAAAGTTGGCAAAGTTTAGTTAAAGCATTGGTTTATAGAAACTTTCTGTAACAATGAACCACTTTAAAGCCAACATGCTCAAAAGCAAGTGGTTTGATGCAGTCTGATGGTGACATCTGCTGGTCAATCCTCTGCATGGCACCTGTAGGAAATAAAACGCATGTCACATAGAGCTCAATTCACTATTGTCTTTGACATTTGGTTCCGTCGGGCTTAACTCACCTGAGATTGTTTATAGTGTTGTTAAAAGTGTTCAAATAGTGATAGTGATGTGGTAGCAGCCACGTGCAATAAAAATCACAAATAGCACCGATACATTGACCGAGTTGTTGTTTAATTGGACCCTACAAACCTTATAAAAACCCAGAAATTTTAAATTTAAACAATACACCAAATTTTAACTGATCAAGAACTCAATATTAATGTAATATTATGACCAAAGATGAGGTGGAACAAGAGGAAAACCTAACAAATGTGACACTTTTAAAGTGCATATTATTTGGTCGACATAGACAAAGGTAAGATAATTTAACACTCAGGCCAAACTCAAGGAAACAAAGGATTTTAGGGCTCTAATCATCCAGAGACACTTTCCAGAGTCTCAGAAATAGGAACACTGGATATAGTGGTATGGAATAATGTTTCCATCATTAATAAGCATTGGATCATAACAACATTTTCAATAATTTAAAGGAAGACACCTTAAAACTGCCTCAGTCTCTTTATATAAACAGTCAAAGCTGAGAGTAGATAACCACACTTTTGGTACTATTTCTCATTAATCTACAATTTACCAAGGGTAATACTTCTTATTATACATCAATGCTTATAATTACCAGCACGCAAGCAAGGATTATCCCATCCTATATTCAAGGTCATCTCAAAAATCATAGAGGTATGTCTGTGAAATATAATGGTACATTCATCAGCAGGACATATTACAGTACATAGTATAGAGAAAACTTTAAAAAAACATACATCCTTCAATCATTAAGCCATTTGCAAAGCACTGCTAAAATAAAACACAGACAGCTTGATTATGTATTGATAAATAGAAGATAAAAAAAAAATTGAAGACAATGACAATCTCAGCAGTCGACTGGAAGCTATGCACAGAGACACAGACTCTAGCATCGCTCTTTTTACCTTACGATGAACTACGAATAAATACAGCTTTTTATGAGAATTAAGACGACAATAGACATTTACAGAGACCAGTGCATTCACACTAAAGTCAACAAGCAGTCCAGAACGAACCCTGTAGGGTCACCCATGCATGCAGAGGCCGGAGAAAAAGGTTACAAGATCTGTTTAGTTTGGAATATCTGCACTGTTGTTGCGGGTGTCATATTTGTGGTGGATGATGAGCAGGACAACACCCAGGAAGAAGCAGATGGAGCCCACGGTGATGTAGGCGATGCCCAGGAAAGGGTTCTTTCCTCCCATCCAGGAAATGGTGCTCAGGATCATTCGCTTGCGACCATCAAAGCTGAGCACAGGGTAATCTGATTACAAGTGGTTAAAGAAAGACAACTGGAGCTTCTGGACAGAGAGAAAAGTACATTTCCTACAGCACTTATAAATAAATCTACACATAAACTATTCACATTCCATTAATAACATTTGTAGACATTATTTAGCACCCAATTAAAACTGAGCCTTGTTGTGTTCAACTGAGAGGCATTACATGAGATTAAACACTTCATATGCACAAAGCATGAACTTTTTAATTTTGTTGGACACACATTTTCAGGTAGTTCTGCAGATTTGGATGGTTTTTGTATACCAGTGTTACCTTGTTGTAACACTGGTATCAGTACGAACTGTAAGCGCCTCCATCTTTAGACTGATCGAAGCAGCTGGTTGACAGATATCTGGATCACATTGCTGAGTAGATCCCAGAACCTCTCTACTCTGGAGCCTGTGTTGATATAAATTTAAATGCTTCTGGGTTTTACTCAGCATAGTCTTTGAGACAATTCAGTAAACCAGCTGTTTGGGAAAGCAACTGTGTGGACACTAAACAAACAGAACTCGAGTCACAGTGATTATCGTGGTGTTTGCTCACAGCACAATATTTGATGACAAACAGACAACTAGCTAAATAAATATTTACTTGACGTTTTTCAATTGGTTCGGTACTGACTAAGTTTCCATTTGTTACTCTCTGTAGATATTTGAGAATTTATGGCAAAGATATAGGAGATGATGTAAGATAATAAATCATATCCTGTCAAGCTTTATATGAGCAGACGAAATTCTTACGAGCCAAGACTGTGCAGGAGTTTCAGGCTATAATTTAAAGGATACTGTAAGTAATGTTCAAGGTGTATCTGCCACTGGGTAAAGTTGGGGTCGTGCTCGACTTCTTCTGGATGATGCGATAGAGCTTGCGAAAGGTGGGTAAGGCAGCCGTGCGCATCCAGACAATGAAGTCCTCGTTGATAAAGCCGTTGTTGTCCGGATCTGATGGATCCAGCTCATACACTGGTTTCCTCCAGTTCACTGGCTTAGTTGTGCCTGAGAAAGAATAACCAAACTAGTGACTGAAGTTTAAGCGTTTTGACTGTTTTGAAGTGTTTGTGCAATGTGTTAGTACAAAATCACCTTGGAAAGCTGCAGAAAGGTTACTGTTTGGACCAGGATTCCTGAATTTCACATGCTTGTCTGTCCACCACGCAATGCCCTTCTTGACCAGAGGAATTAGATTTCTGGTGTTATTGGCATCAATATGATACAGCTCCAGAGTGTCTGAAACAATAAAGCATTAAATTCAATATTGGTACATTGCATGTGTGGCCAAGTTTTCTTATACACAGAGTTTTTAGAAGGAGTTCAAATGGTCAGATAAGACTGAAAGTTGAACACATAAGTAGCAATAATCCTTATACTGCTGGGAAGAAAAACATGAAGCGGTTCACCGTGTCTCACTTACCATTGAAAAGGCTGTTAGCTATGGCCCCACATGGAGCAATGGGCTGTCCGTCACTCGTACGGTACGGCTCACATTCTTTACTGGGGTTCTAAAAATAACAGTGACAGTTACACCAACGCAAGAGGCTTTCACTGAAATATCTGCAATGACGTGAGAATACAACATTTTCCAAGACGTGTACCGTCAAAGATGACCGGTCACCATTCAATTGGCTGTCATCCCTGGATTTCACATAGCGTCTGTGGTTCTGATAGAAGTTGGATAAGCCGTAGTACATAAAGACATTGCTCTGCAGGGGAGGAGAGAATTTATTATTGACTGTATATGGAGCAAATATTCTTCTCTATGTTTTTAGATCATATGGTTGTTATACCCATTTTTTTGTACATGAAAAATGCAGAACCTATAACTCAAATCAAGGCTTTAGGAAATTATACTGGTGTGTGTTATGTGAAATCTGTTGAGAGTGAAATGCAGCTGACTGTGAGCTTTTTATAAGTAATCAATAAGACCCTTCTGAAAGTTACTGAGCTGCATATTTTAAGACTAGAATAATCAATGACAATGAAGACTCTAAACAAACCTTGAGTGTGCCCTTCTTTGGACTCAAAATAGAGCTTAATGGACGTTCAGTGTCAGGGGGGAATTTTTTTCCCTTTCTTTGAACAAGCAAGACTATCAGTATTGGAGCTGGCATGTATTATTCATTCAGTCCGCATACTGTAAGCTGATGTGGGACCTCAGCTCACCTCAAATGGCTGCTCCAATGTGAATTCTACAGAGCAAAGACATGGTGTTGTGCTGTTCCAGCTGAAGTTCTTTGCGCAGCTGTAGCACGGACTGTCGATGTCCACACCAGTGTAATCAATCTGAAAAAAAAAAAAACGATTAGTTACAAGATTGAACATATTAATCACAATTAGCTAAAATGAATGTATGTTGCTTCATTCTGCTCCATATCCATTTGTACTTTGTAGGCAGTTTAGTCAGTACAAGTAGAAGTAAAACTAATTCAGCTTTCCACAACATCCTGTTTTCATAAAAGTTACATTATATTCACAGAGGACTGTGGTTTATGGTGCTTTTATATTGTGTTATTGACCACAACGTCATCTGCCATTTTGATACAGGTAGAGTGCCACATTAAAAAGATGTTTCTAACATGTATACCCTCCAAATAAAAAAACATGGTGCTATACTGAGAAGGGTCGCTAACATTTTTGTCATATCTAATGTTAAACATAACAATACATTTACATTTTTATATCTTAGATTTTACATTTATTTATTGTTACATTCTATCTATATTATAACACCACCACCACCACATTTCCCCTGTGGTTTGATAAAGTGCTCTGATTGTGATTCTCAGTTATACAAGTAATACATTATTTACAGCACCAGATATGAAACTTTAAAAAATTTATAATCACAAAAAGTTGAGTAAACACCTTTTTTAAAACAGTTTTAACAAAAGCTGAACAATAACACCATTAATTCATCGCAATATTGCTGAATTAGACTCTGTTAGTCTAAGATAAAGTTACTATCTGACACCTTATAACCTGTCAACTGCGTGTGAACACACAACCATGGCAAACTACTTATTAATTTATCTTGAGTGTGTGTGCGTGTGTGTGTGTGTGTGTGTGTGTGTGTGTGTGTGTGTGTGTGTGTGTGTGTGTGTGTCCTCTTGGATTATTGTGTCCTTATAGTTGTCAGTTTGGCCCAATCCAAAAAGTAGAGTTTATTTCAACAGGTTCACAGTAGATGGCTGACTGCCGCCTCTGCAGCTAACAGTCGATTGAAATGGACCCATGTGAAAAACCCAGGACGGACCTGGTGAGTTAAAGAGCTAAACGAGGTGAGTGTTAAAGACAAGCAGACGTTACTGCTGCTGTACCTCGAACTCTTTGATGTTGTTGGATGTGACAAACAGGCCGATGCCAATGGGAATGAAGATGAGACCGATAACGAAGAAGGCGGGCAGCACGGTGCCGGCGGTCAGGATGGGCTGCCAGGCCGGTAGTCTCTGCTGCTTGAACGCCGTGTTGTCCGGTTTTCTACTTTTCACGGCTCCTGCTGCGCCGTGACTCGAGGCGCCCGATTGGTGTCCGTCCTCTTCCTTGGCGTTGTAGCTTGACGCCATCATGGCTGCAACCCGCTGCGAGCGAAATAATCCACTTCAGTTGAAAGCCGTCGGTTCCTCGGTAATACCACACGGCAAACGGGAGGAAAAAACGTCAAGGCAAAGGGCGAAGCTGGCTAAGGAGTGAGACTTCCCCCCTCTCAAATTAAAATCGCCACTTCTTGTATTAATTTTATTTGTCTGGTTAATCTCATCCGGAGGAAGAAGCCGGAAGCTCCTGAGCCAATAGGGTGTTAAAACGTATACGTGACGTCACAGCGGAACATATAGACGCCCCCTTCACGTTTGCTGGTGTTTGTCTCTGATAAAACCCAAAGCATAGGAACAAACAGGCTGCAAGACTTTGATGCACCCACTGAGAACAGCAGTAGACTGAATTTACAGTATTAGAAGTGTACTTTGAGAACCACTTAGCCATCTGACTTTATGTGGTAAACTCATCTTGAAAATGTATGTAAGGTTAGGTAAATATTAAGTAAGCAGTAGCACAAAAAATTAAAATCAGCCATAATGGTATGGAAATGTATTGCTGCAATCATGACAAAAAAAAGTTCTTGTTTCATTAAGATCTCTTTAGCTTTATGAGAAGAGTTTTTCATGTTATAAAGATGTACTTTCATTATATAAAAATTCATTATAGAAAATATATTCATATAATTTTGTTGTATAACAACACAAAGTGATATGTTATAATAACAAAAATAAGTAAAAGTAAAAGCAGAACAATTTGATAATGAAAAGATTTGTTTTCTCATTTTAATGAAAATCCCAAGTAAAACGACTATTGTCACATTGGCATCAATATGCTCCCATAAGCTTAGGCCACAATTGGTTTTGTTTTAGCAAAGTTTTAATGACCATACATATTTGTTTTTTGGTCTTTTTATTAAGATACAAAGAGAAAGAAACACAATTTTCAGAACAAATGGCTTCTAAAGGCAAAAGTCAGTATTTTGTGTGACCTCCCTTGGTGCTAAGCACATTTTGAACTCTTTTGGGGAGACTGTCCTGACTGTTTTCTGAGGTAATCTTCTGGTATATTATACCAGGCTTCTTTCAGCACTTCCCAGAGTTCTTCTTTAGATTTAGACTGTATTTTATTTCTTTCTCTGTCCAGGTGATCCCATACTGCCTCTTTAATATTCAGGTTTGGACTCTATGGCGGTCAGCCTATGACTGTCAGTGTTTTATCAGCTGTTTTTCTCTCCAAATATGATTTCACAGAATTAGCAGTGAGCTTGGGATCGTTATCATGCTGAAAAATAAAACCATTCCCAATGAGGCGCTTTCCAGAAGGAATGGCATGATGAATTAAAACCTGTCCGTACATTTCAGAATTCATGATCCCATCAATTCAGACAATATCACCAACACCACTGGCAGAAATGCAGCCCCAGACCAGGACAGACTCTCCACCATGTTTCACTGAAGGCCACAAGCACTCATTCTTCCATCTCTCTTCAACTAATCTTCTCACACATTGTTGATGATTGGACCCAGAAATTTTAAATTTGGATTCTTCACTCCACAATACTTTTTTCCACTGATCTTCAGTCCAATGTTTGTGAGCTTTAGCATATCTTAGCCTTTTCACCCTTTTGAAAAAGTGGTTTCTTGGCTGCTGCCCTTCCACAAAGCTCATTCCTGATCAAGCTTCTTCAGACTGTAGAATGGTCAGCTTGGCTTCATCCTGCTTTCTGTTTTTTAATACTGCAGACAGTATTGTTGTATTCTAATAAAGAGACTGAAAAGAAGACTTTTGCACAGTAATATGTGTCAAATAATCAAAGAAATTTAAAAAAATGTTAAAAAACTCATTTAAATTTATATTTATGTATATATCAAAGTAAACCACTTCAATGCTTTAATGTCAGTTATATTTAAATTCAGTTGTTTTATTGTACTTTTATCAACCCATAATTCTTAATATTGATGTTGCAAAAGCATGATTTACCATATCTACACTGTTGAAACAGTCACATGCAATAGATCAGGCCTGTATGCCAGACATATAAATTTCACTCTGTCTTTGTTGCATATTTGTGTTTCTTTTCCTCTATAAATGAACATGTCACACTTCCCTCTAAAATCACATTTATTTAAAATACATAGCGAGTACAAATCCTTCACCAAAAAAATAAACATAATTTACATGAAAGCAAGTATTCTGACCTATAATGAGTCCATATAAAATATATCAACAAACTCATATGTGAGAAAACCACTGAAAGCAAGAGGCTGTTAGTAGCAGGTGTGTGATATATTTAACCCAAATGCCCATTACAATGCACATTGTTAATACAAAGAATATGATTCTGTCTATATGACAGAAACAGGTATAAGACCGACAAGTACAAAAGACTTTACAAAAATAAAAATGGCTTGCTAAAATACAGAAACACGTCTATTCCCTGTTAAGGCCAGCTTTGTGTAGAGCAGATCAGAGCCTTTTTCCTATGGTTGTTGTTGTCTTAATCTATGTGAAACACAATGTTCAGATATGTAAAGTATTTTGTTGGTACTATTATTTAAATTAGGCCTTTCCTCCATTTTGTAAAAAATTACTGTTGACAGTGGATTTCTTCACTTCTATCCTCATAGACTGAGTCTCAGCTCGTGACTCCATTTTCACTCCACCCGAGATCCCCAGGGAACCCAGCACAGCTTTTCCTGTCTTCAGGCTCTTGGACATTGGGATGCGGGTCAGCCCTGCGCGAGGTGGCTGGGCATCATGCCCACTCTGACAATAGGGACAGAGAGTACAGTTTCTCAGGCACAGAAATGAAGAAAGGGGAGCATTTGAGCAGAACATGAAGAGTTAATAATGGAAAAGGGGCAAAACCCATTAAAGGAAAAAAAGGCAGAATTTCTAAACAATGTAACCAATCATTTGCACTACAGGAACTGTGTGAATGAAAAATGTAAATATTTATCCATTCTTTCATTTCAATCCCAGTGGGTGAGCACTTGTCCAAGCTAAGTTTCAGTGTGCTGTTACTAGTACAAGGCTGTTTTGTGTCAGCCAGAGGGCACTGAGCCATATGTGGCTGTTTATGAATATAAACACTGCGTAACAACTATAAATTACAGCATGACTGCAACAGGGTGGCAAAATGCCACATCATTAGCTCTGCTGTTGTGTGTCCATAATGCCATTTTTGTCACGCTATCCATCTGATCCACCAAGAGCAAGTGAGAAGGTTCGTTGAAACACTAACAGGATGTTGTATCCACACCCATTTCTAACACTATGAGATAAAGTTGTCATTGAACTGATTTTAACTTACGTGAAAGCATTGTCACCCTCAAATCCTGTTAATGTTATTTCAAATATTATTTCAAATGTTTTATCGCTTTTGATAAATGCTCACAATGACATCTTAATTTGTTCTTCTTTCTACCAAAGCTACTTTTGGCAGAAAGTACTTCCAATTAACTATTTGCAGTAATATAACTATTGAATTTTCTACACAGATTTTTTTTTCATTGGGATAGAGGCATAAAAAACAACAGAAAAACATGTTAGTTTATTATTCTGTACCTTTAAGTAAAACTTACCATACTTTGTGTTGGTCTGGGAGTGGTGGATGTAACAGGAGAAATGGTGATACTGCTCATCACTTTGTTCTGTGTGCTCCTGGTGGCAGTGGTGGTGATTTGGCGAGGGGAGCGCAAAACCGTCCCAGTTGATAAGGTCATTTCCTTGTTCTCTGTTGCAGCTGCCACTGGCCTGACTACCATCTTTGGGGTGATGCTGTTGCCTAGATGAATATGGATCTTGTTATCTTCAGTGGTGGTGATGATGCTCGTGTTGTTATGGCCCTTCCGTATAGGCACTGGGACCATCTGCTTCTCTGGGGTAACCTTAAACACAGCTCGTCCCATGGTCATCTCCTGGGGCTCCGGAGAGGAGGATGCTTCAGGCACTACAGCAGTGCTGACTGCCATAATAGAGACAGGGGACAAAGGCCTTCCTGAGGTGGTGGAGAGTGCTCGGCTGCTTTCTGGAGACTTGGCTCTGGATATAGCTGTGATGGTTACTGGAGACTTGGCTCTTTCAGGGACCATGGGTCCAGTGGTGGGCTTTCTCCTGGGGGCTGGGGCAGAGTAGGTGGGAATGATTGTGATTCTGGACTTAGGTTGAGACGGGTTGGGGCTGAGGGGAGCTGAGCTAGAGAAAACGTCCTCAGTAGTAGGGCTACTGATCTCAAGAGTGGCCATGTTGTTTTGATGGTCT
Organism: Rachycentron canadum; assembly: GCA_038496675.1. Taxonomy (NCBI): domain Eukaryota; kingdom Metazoa; phylum Chordata; class Actinopteri; order Carangiformes; family Rachycentridae; genus Rachycentron; species Rachycentron canadum. Next base: position 15,479,387 of record CM076661.1, read on the forward strand.
GGTGTGACTCGAATGTGTAAAGGCTGACCTTGCTTTGGGGACATGGACAGCTCAGATGGCAAATGATCACCATTAATGTGCAGCGGCTTTTCCAAGTTGGTCTCTTGTGGGGTGTTATCCTTCTTCCTCATCCAGGGAATCCAAGATTTCTTCATGCCTAGGTCACTACTAGATGACGGACAACGTTCAACACCACCAGTCTTTTCTGTGGGTTTCTTCAGGCATCTCTGTCTGAGGTTGTTCATGATGTGATTTTCTTCTTGAACAGACTTCCTGATAAACACAGCTGGGGTATCCTCATCTGCTGGCCCAGTGGATGATGCCTCTGTTTGTACTCCAGTGGATGTCACAGCAACGTCCACCATTCTCCTGCCATTCAAGCTGGGCCTGAGTGCTCGACTGTGGCGCTTTGCCATCTCCAGCTCTTTGGTGAGATGGAAAACTTCAGTGCCCATGTTCTTTGCTTTCTCTTCTTCTTCCAAGAACCTCTGCTGCAGTAGAGAGTAATCCACCTGCAACTGAGAAAGCTGGTCTTCTTTGTGCATGAGTTCATGGATCTTCTCTTTGAGGGCTACCATATCAGCCTGCAGTTCCCTGGTTTTGGCCTCCTCTCGCTTGCATCGTTGTCGGAGGTCTTCCTCCTGGCTTTCCTCCTCTCCTTTCTCAATTGCTTTGTTACGTGCTATCTGATTCCTCATTTCCTCCACCTGCTGTGAAAGAATGTTGGCTTTGTCTTGTTCAGTCATGAACCTTTTCTCCAACATGTCGTACTGATCCTCTGTCTTGATCAAATCTCCTTCTACCACTTCAAGTTGTTTGAGACGATTTTTCAGACGCTCGATTTCAAAGGTCAGTTCCTTAATTTTGTTGTCCTCTCTTCTCACGGGATCAGGCATTCTTCCTAATTCACATTTCACTGAATTCTTCACTGATAGCTTCTCTGCTTGCTCAAACCCATCTAACCTCTTTTTCATTTGACTGACTTTAGAATTAAGGTCCTTAGATTTATCAATTTCATAAGATAGCTTAGTGTTTAGCTCCACCTTTTCTGTGGTTAGTGTTTCTACTTTGGTTTCCATCTCTGATTTCAACTTCAGAAGCTTTTTGCTTTCTTCTATGAGTTTCTCAGTCACCTCCATAACCTTACCCTGCTCAACCTTGACTATTGTACTCAATTCCTCCTTTTTCTTCTCATCCAACTTCATTCTTTCCATTAGGGTCTTTCGTTCTTCCATCAAAGCAACTGTCAATGACTTCAGCTTACTCAAGTCATCCTTAAGGCTCAGTTCAGACTTTTCCAGCTTCAGTTCTGAAGACTCAAGCTCTTTCATACGGATCCTGAGAGCTACAACTTCATCAGAGAGCTCTTTGGTCACGCCCCTCTCTCTCTCCAAAGCACTGTGTAACTGTGCACACTCAGACTTGCTGATGTTGAATGCAACCTCAAGTTTCTCTAATTCCATCATTCGTTTCTGGAGCTTCTCCACTTCCAGCCTGAGGTCTTTACTTTTATTATCTTCCTCTTGCAGCCTCTTTCTTAGCTCCTTACACTGATTTTCAGCCTTGGTAATCTCTTCGTCCTTTCCCTCCATCTCCAGCACCCGCTTCCGCAAGTTCTCCAACTCAGCGATCAAGTTGGAGTTGCCACACTCCCCTTTGCCAATCTTCTCCCTGAGCTCCTGCAGTTCCTCCTCAGATTTTCTCAAAGCCCCGTTGCTCTCCTCTAACTCCTCCACTTTATGTGTCAGCCCCAGAAGTTTGGCATTGATTTGACGGTTGTGGAGCTCCTGACTGGACAGTTTGGCACTCATCTCCTCATGTTGTTGGGTGAGCTTGGAAGATCTCTCTTTAAGCTCAGTCTCCAGACTCAGCACCCTGTGGCTATCCTCCTGAGCACGGTCCTTGGCTTCATTCAGTGCCTGCTCCCGCTGTTGCAGCTGCTGGCTCAGTTCCTGGACCCGTTGGCTTTGTTGGTCCATTTGTTCCAGGTGCTGCTGCCGCTCATTGACCAACATCAGGGCAAAGGATTTCAGCTTGACCAGCTCCTCTCGCACCTTGGCCAGACGCTTAGAGTGCTCTTTCTCCTTTCTCACCTGGTAAGCTTTTTCATTCTCGAGCAACCTCTTCAGTCTAAAAACATGAGGAGAAATAACAAAGGCAATACATTAGGTGATGTTTCATTAATTTCAAATTTAGTAACTTGTAACTATGTACTGTAAGTATGTATTCTAACATACAACTATGTTATATGTATGTCCTGTTGGCATGGAGATAACAACCCAGCAAGCAGTGGTTGTATCCCTGATAATGTTTTAATGATAGTTTTAGCATCAAAGTTCCTCTTTGTGGAATTATAATCTCCAAACACATCACTGTAAGATAAAAACCAAAGATAAAAATTTTCACTTAACATATTTAAGGTATTAGTCACATGCCTTTACTACACACACATTATATTTGGGTGCTGAAAGTCAAAATGTCATTATTTTCAGTATGTTGTGCAGTAATAACAAAATATCACACATGCAATGTTACCATGCAGAAAGCAGTAAAATCAAGAAGGAAAACTAGCAAGGACCTACACTACAACTCCCAAACACCATTTTCATCCCTGTCGATGGGATAGAAACTAAGAAGAAAAACTGTACATGAAAGTTAAACACCCCCTCACCAAGTGGTCTTCTTTTCTCTTAGCTTCTTTCTATGCTGCTCATGCACTTTCCCATCTCCAGCTCCAACAAAATGCATGCAAAGCAGATTGAATGCAAAGCTGCACCATCCCCTGTGCTCTCACAGGGACAGACTAATACAATATTCAACCAGAACATTTTGCATTGCAAAAGAAAGCAAATTAATAGGCACAACAAGGATGTTGTGTATTCTCTACAGCTTTAACCACCTCGAAAGGTTCAAAATGGGCCTCTTTTAAAATATATCCTGTCAATTGGGGTTTGTTTCACTCCACAGAAATAAACCCTATTTAAAACTTACCCATTATGGATGCTCTACAAACAGGCACATGGACATTTCTGTCATTATATAAAATCCATTCAGAGTGCATAAGAAGCAGCAGGGGCCTCCTTTTCCACAGATCTCCCACCGTCACATTCCAAGCATGTTATCAGGACAATGAAAGGTGAATAAATACAGTGGAGTACCAGCAGACCTCTATAGTGAGTGATGTCACCTCATCCATATAAGGCAGCAATGTGTGTATGAGAGAGTGTGTGCTGCTCTGCTCTGGACAAGGGGTGGGACCCTTGCCACAGGAGGAGTGTTTTGGCAAAGCTTCCCCTGATTTTTATGCTTTCATAAAACATGGCATGTTTGAGGAGAAATGTTTTTTTCTTTGTTTATTTTTATTCAGAAACTTTACAAGTGTACTATATAGAATGAATAGATTTTCACACTTTTCTCAAACAAGTTTCAGTTGGTGCAAATTAAATAATATCTCAAATTTCCAAAGTGCACAGGATATTGCCTCTGCAGACCGGAAACCATAATCTCAATGTTACAGGAGACAGTGGAGAATCTCTTCTGTGGTTTCACTCAAACAGAAACTGGACTTGAATGAAGTTCCCTGCAACGATGAGGAAACCAGATATGGATAAGTTGAATGTCTCCCCTGAGTTGAAGAAGATCTGAGAGGATTGAACATAACCATGACAATAGATTTATGTTCTATGCCCAGACTCTTGCATGGAACTGATGTAGATAAATATATATCAAACCCATTTTGACAAGTCTAAATCTCTGCAAATCATTTCAATTTGAAATTCTGTTGATTCTTTTTGTGTCAACTAACTTTGCTTCACATTACCAGCAGCTTTCATTGCCAAGTAGTATCAGTGTGCTTGGCTACTACACAAAGGAGCCATCCGGATCGCAGTATGCAGCTCTTAAAATTCATACTTACACAGTCAGATGTCACTGACACCCTTTAAATTGGCACTCTAAAATGACTTTCATGGAAAGGTCAAAGTCATGATGTTAACAGTATTTGGCACAACTGTCAAATCATGTAAGAACTATAGTTTAAGGTTGTGATGTGTTACTGAGGAGTAAATAACTATGGACAAACTGGCTAAGTACAACATCCAATCCAAAGTGGTAAATACAAATTCTTGGCTCCACATGGTCAATCACAAGGAAACAGTAGTTCTAACAAGGAAAAGCAAACTAACTAGAGACATACTTTCCCTGAAACATTCAATCATTTTGGTTTTTAAATGAATGTTAGTATTTCATCTTGGTTTTGTGCATTTCAAGTATAAGAATATTTTTTGAATGAGATTGTCAACTTCTTGGGCTATTCCTTAAGCAAGTACACAGGTGCGATCTATAAGCCAACATCCACAACATTTCATCCCATGTTTCCTGGGGAATGTGCTCGGAGGCACTGCAGCCCCCACGTGTCAGGAGGCTCAGGACTGAAGCAGATATGAACTGCCAAAAAGCTGTCAAAATACTGCTGTACAGTAATGACCTCTCTTGACAGAGAAAAAGTATTAAGTGTTAAGCAAGGGAGTCTGTGATAATGCACAGTATGGAAGACTGATATGGTGCTAACAGATAGAAATCAGAAGCAAAGTGGATGTTAGGCTATTTAAAGGCAAACACAATGGGTCTACACATCAGTGTACGCACATTATCTGCTGACAGATTCTTGAATAATGCATCGATTGTGTGACACGGCTTTAAAATGACAAGAAAACAATCATTTTGGTTTTGGATTTTAGGCTTGCATTTTCCTTTTTCTGTGCGTGACTCTCCATTATTTAAATCTTCCTTCATGAATGGGAGCTGTTTCCTTCGTTAATCATGACACATACCACCATGCCACTTAAATATTTCAACTTCTTGACATATAAATTGCCCTGCTGTCTGAGAGGGTGTGTATGGCTGATGGCTACCAGTCAAAAAACTGTTCAGTGCCCAACCTCTGCATTCCTGCAGAGGTTTGGCACAAGCCCTTTGACTTCTCTCTCTTCACTCTTACCCAGATGGCTGGAGGAGATCACCTTGATAAGGATGAGATAATGACATGCCTCCATTTCACCTGAGAGAGTGAATGTCAAAACAAAGTGGTGCCCTAAGATATCCGTGCTTCTGTTTAGGTGTTGCCAGTAATATTTTCATGCAAATACATTTTTTTCCCATAATATGTGATGTAAATTCATTCTTTTATGGTTTAGACACTTTTTTCCTGCTATTTTCTGTCTTTGTGACCATCCATGGCTCCCATTCAGGTGGCACTCCTAGATAGTTTGATGTCCTTTTACAGTAACAGATAGAAGAATTAGGGCTCCGCAGTTGCTGACAGATCAAGATCTCTTTACTTGCTCTGTGAGGTGGCAGAGGCAAACCTGTGCATGAGCCAAGGAACCTGCTGGAAACTAACTGGCATTAGAAGGAGGTCAACTCTTTCTTGAATGCAAACCAAGGATCAAGTGGAAGTGAAGTGGTAAGTTCATGATCCACACGATTTGTGCCATATCCTTCAAACTGAAGCCTAATTTTACTGCCCCCTGTCCCCCTTATTTTTAAAGCATATAATGATCTCATTCAGGGTTTTTCTTTTATCAGCCACAAGAGGCCTGGCTCTATGGGATGTGTTGGCAGTGATGGTTGTTTGGCTCACCACTATTGCATGAAATTATCAGCAGACATTCATGTCCCCCTCAGTCTGGTTTGTCATAACTTCATCTGAAAGCATCACTATGTCTCACAGCTCCACAGAGCTGCTGTCATTTTTCTCCTCACAGCTTTCTGAAGGTCCAAATATACTGTCACGACAACTTTTGCTAATACGGCAGACTGCACAAATTTGTCTGCACATCAAAGTGAAACCCAAAAACTTGACTTTCATCTAGCAATCTTATTACTGCTTGACTTCTCTGTGCTCATTCATGCCTACGTTTTGCCTTCGGATAAATGTGTTTTGAAGTAAAGTTTGGTAGAGTGTCAGTCAAACCAGATCTTTAATACAATGTAGTTTGTATTCAGCCTCACAAAACCCAAATGGTGTAAGTTACACGCACAGCTGACATCCTTAAGAAATTCAGTTGAAACTTTATTGTAATTATGTTATTATAGCTATGCACACACTTATTTACGATCAAAAACTAATTATGTATTGAAATGTTTTCCCCCTTCCTTTGCTCATGACCAGTCAGAGGACTAGATATAAAACCAAGCTAAAGTCTGCTGCTCATTTCCCAATCCTCTCCCTCTGTGTGTAATGGCAGCTCCACTGTCATGACTGTGATTTAGCTTCTGTGATCTGTTTCCTGTGTCCTGCAGTAAAAGCCAAAGAAAGAGTAGTGTGTGCCTTCGCTGGGTCAGTGCTGCAAATGAACTGTTTGAAGTTTTGAAAGTTCATGAAATGCAGCATGTAAGTGGTTGCTGGTCTGCTTTACATTTGACTGGCCATACAATATGCACAGCACAGTACATTACCCAAGCCCTCTCTCTATCTTGCTCTCTCTCTCTCTCTCTGTCACACATGCTATCAAGCCTGTTTGGCAAACTAGAAATCATTTTCATTAGTACAACTGATGCACACAATATCCCCAATCTTGCAGGTTAGTGTGTAAGACTGAGCAGTGATGTATTATGGGAATTGCTGCAAATCACATTCCCCAACAAGCAACAGCCAATTTGAGTCTTTCATCTGTGAGTACTTCAATTAGTAGGGCCTCCTTTCTCATACATATTCAGTGCACATCCACACCAAGCTTGTTTGATCTCTGTGAGGCCCTCTCCACACACGTGATACCATCCTCTCTCTCATGTTAGACAGTGTGTTACCCCTCCATCCCCCCCTCCATGCCCTGTTCCTCTCTCCACTCAACCTCTCATCCCCATCTCATCCTCTTCACCAACAAGCCAGGTCGCAACTTCTGTGATGACTTCATTATGTAGATGATGTCATGGGAGATTTGCTCCTCTGAAATTCCCTTTATTTCCTCCTGTTGCTCCACCCTGTGGCTTTGTCCCCTCCCCTCTCTATCCCTGACCTCCCTCTTTCCCACAGCAAAGAGTCTGACCCCTTCCTCACCTACAGTTTCCACTCCACCCCCCTCCTCCAATCCCCTAGCTATGTAACTCTCCCTGTCAAAGAAAGGTATGCGAGGTTATCACTTCAGTAGCCAGTTCCCGCTGTATCTCTCCCCTCTCTATCATGCTTTACCAGGTTGATGAGACCATCTTTCACACGTTCTCCAATGTTGATGCATGCCCTCACCCAACTTCTCCCTGGATGTTCTTGCTTGTTCACTGTATATGTTCCACACTGGTTTTATAAACCCTGCTGGTCCTCTAATTTATGTTTTCTTCCTCCTCCCCCTCACCATACCACACTCCTCCTCCGTTGCCTTCACCTGTCTGTCTTGCCAGCAAATTTTCCATATGCAAAACATATTCTGTTTATATTCATAAACCAACTTAAGCTATACTGACCTCAAATATAAACCTATACCTATACCTCTAACCTATATAAACCTAAGTATATAGTATGATTTATACTGTATATGAAAATTTATGTTTTTGTTTTTCGGCTCCATATATTTACAATCCATGATGTAAATGTATGTCAGTATGTGCAAAGGTGCTTTCTTCTTTTTCATTGCTTCAGGTATATGTTTGTCTCAAAAAGAGTTAGTTTTGTGACCTTACAATGTTCATCATAGTTAGATAATATAATTTGAATTATGGCGCAATACCCAATTGTCCCAACTGTCTTTATCATGTAGGAGCCCTTAGCCCCAGCTCCTCTTCTCTCCTCCTCACCTTTCTCTCTCCTGCTCCAAGAGGTTGGTAAAGTCATCACTCTTGTTCATGTAGTCAACATGTTTGCGTTTCTCTGTGTCCAGTTCATGGACTGTGCGGCGATGGCACTTTTCAGCAAGAAGCAACTGACCCAGCATCCGTCTGTATGTCTCTTTGTGCTTCTCCTGCAGACGCTCCAGCTGAGAAAAGGGCAAAGACACACAATCACAGCCACACAGGGACATGTGCAAGTCCCATCACATACAAAAAAATACAGAATTTTATTTGCTGTGGTGTAAAATTATCCTTTTGTAGCAAACTTTACATTTCTTACAAATTTTAGGCCTGACTTATTACTTTCCCTTTCTTTACTTTCCAAACATCACCTTTATTAATGTCTTTTGTGCCTTTATATTGTCTCACAATTCAAGATCCCAAAATCAGCTGATGAAGTAAAGTCAAATCTTCATCAACCCAAAGTTTTACAGACCTCAGCCATAGGCTTTTGGGAGACACTGTGGTTGTGCAGCTCAGAGCCAGTGATGAAATTGTCTCTCTGCAGGGCCTGGAGGGCCGATGTGGGGGCCACAGAGCCGTAACGTGATTCAAGGGTCTCTGGGACAGTCTGTTTGCACTTTAGCATGGAGATAACGTCCTCTCTAGCCTGAAATCACATATACATATGAAAACATATAAATGATATACCCTTTTGACTTGATTTAGGAGAATGGCTTCCACATTTCTCCTACACAGTCCCGTGCTGAACACATTGCACATTTTTAACCACAAGATAGAGCTATTGTGCAAAAAATTGCATTCCAGCTCAATCCAAAGCCTGCAAGGGCTAGTTTTTATCCACATTGCCTTTCACAGGTATGTTTTCTTCCCCTCTACCCTACTTATTTCCAGGTGAATGCACTTACCTGAACCTCTCCTTCCATGATGCCCAGCAGTTTCAGTAGATCGTCTTTGGACAGATCCATGATGTTGTTTCTTTTTTCTCCAGCTTCAGGGGAATCCAAAAGTAGCTTCTCTTTATCAGTGATCACCTCAACCTCCACCTTATCCACATCCTCGTTCTGCTGAACTTTGGCCTTCAGGCTCTTCACGGGCAAACCCACTTCCTGTTCTTGACTTATGTCATGGTCATCTTGTGGAACTCCAAGCACCCCATTGGCTGGGCTCTCCACCCTGCTGCTTTTGGACCTCATCTTTAATCTGTATCAAAGACAGAGGAGACAAAAAGGTTTTCCCTTTTCATTTTGATTTGGGGTTTTTCATCTGTGTGTGTGTGTGTGTGTGTGTGTGTGTGTGTGTGTGTGTGTGTACATTTTAAGCATCAAGTTTGGCCTCTCAATATCTGTTTACTATAAAACGTTCTATTTGTGCATCAGAGTTTACAGTGAGTTTTATAACTTTGGCCTTGATTACCTTTCCTCATATCATGACTCCCAGTGGGCTGCCTTACTGACCCACTTTTATCCAACACACTCACACAAACACAAACATTCTATACACATATGCAGGATTACAACTCAATGATTTGTCCAACTCCAATGTAACATTCCTAATCTGGAATAAACATCCATAATCACCCAGACCTACGTGTGTGTGTTTGTGTGTTGTATGAGGGTGTGTGCATTCCTAGCACATCCCATTTTCTCACATGGGTTGTGCATCTCTTGCTGACTGTTGATGGTCTGGAAGCACATTTGTGGCACTCCTGGGTGCTCTGGCTATCTCTGCTGACATTACAAATCTGAGTCAAACATTTTATCCAGATCCTTAAAATAAATCCACTCATGACAGACTCTAAATTCAATTCTACTACATTAATCACTTATAACAACATTGTTGGGGTGGTCTGTAGCATGTTTGTATTTCAAACTTGATTACTTAAACACGCGGTGAACTGGAAGAATAACACTGAGAAGTTACAGTGGTCAATACATGCACTGCTCACAGCCCTATTGGATGGGCTCAACTAGGTTACCTTTAAATGTGTATGTTTATTTGAAATTAACAACATTGTTCAATTAAAGATGTAATCAGTTCCTTCTAGTAAACTATTTCAGCTTTTTATATATTACCATTAGCCAACTATTTACACTGTTTATCCAATCTGTTTATCTAGTACTTTTAGCGAACTATTTTAACTAATTACACTAGCTTACATTAGTTAACTAACTTAGACTACATCAGCTAACTCTTTTAACTTTTTATTCAGTAGGCTACCTTTAGCTAACTAATTCAAAATAATATATAATTATACTTTTAACTAACTACTTCAATTTTATATATTACTCTTAGCCAGCTAGTTCAACTGTTGATCTATTACTTTTAGCTAACTATTCCAACCATTTCTAAACTACTTCTCGTAAACTATTTTAAGTATATGTCTATTATCTTTAGCTAATAATTTTAACACATATATAATTCAAATTAGCTGAGATAACTACAATCTTGTAGCAACACAAGTAGCCCCAACTGTAAACGTCTAGGAGTACCTCATGTCACTGCCCCTAGAGAATCACTGCACTAAATATTCAAAGTTGCAGGGTCATTAGAGGTTGGCATCTCTGTCTCTGCCCGTATGTGTCTGTTTGAGCTCCATAACAACAAAGTTGAGACACTGTGCAAGTGGATTATTCGTGATCAGTTTCAGATATGACATCAATACACTTTTTAATTACAAACAGAGAAATGCCCGCCCTCCTAAAATCCCCTCCATAGCACCCTGTTGATGTAATAGCACCCTCACATCTGAATCATCCATTGAGACATCTTGCAAAAGTTCAACAAAAAGTCCAGTAACTGCAATCTATGCTCAAAGAGGAACATTAATGGTAGCTGAATCAGTCTAAATAGATGACTAGCTGTTACAAACAGTTATAGAAGAGACTTTCAGTAGGCAATGTGGAGTGGCTTGAAAGCAGGTCCATCAAAGGTTTTGGTTCAGATGTAGAAATGTTTCTCTTCTAACTGTAATAGCAGTCAGCAATGTTAAGATTGCTCTCAATTCTAATGATGCTTGAAACCAGTCTCTTTGAATCCCACCTGTTTCCAAGAAAAAGACCCAAGTGCATGAGAGGGAAGGGTGCAAGATAACATAGACTGCATCTCTCAGTTCAAACACAAAAAGAATAAAATCTGACAAACCAACACATTAAGTACATTCCTTATCTTAGTTCTGGGAGTTCAGCGAGTGCACATTGGCTCCAGGGAGATGTGGTTTAACTGGAGATTAATTGCAGTGCCTTCTTTCCTGTTCATAACTATTAGTTTCAGCTGTGGGTTCACTATCGCTGACTCAAATATCGTAGTACAGCAGCACACACAAGTGCCTTCAATGTTCATGTCACCATTCAAGCAGTGCCAGGGAGTCTGCATGACACCCAAGGTTGGAGGGCACCAAAAATGGCACCACTGGGGCATGAGAGTGATGAAACTTAAAAACATGTGCAATGCTGTAAATGACTCGTACAGAGTACTGCTGGCAAAATGGTTGACACTGAGTTAGGCACGCCGCAGTTTATTTTTAATTTCTGGGTTGATGCCATAAAAATCCAGAGAAGCTACTGTAACAGCTTGCCTCATTTTCAGTGTCACTGAGGTCCAACAGGGCAAGCAGGAGAGAGTGGGTGTGTTTATAGTTATAGCTGGGAGACACATGTACATCTATAAAAAGTTATTATAAAACAGAAATCAAACATAAATTCTTTATTTTAAAGTTACATTTAAATGTATTAAATATGCATATATACACATATTTTTGATATGAACATCATCAATTTGGAGATGTGTTTATGTCCAATATTCACTCTCTATTTGGTTGTATTATCTGTTCCACCAAACCCAGGGGGAAAATATCAGGCTCTTTAGCCACTAACTATGCCACAATATTCACTAGCTAGTCACTTACTGTTTCTGTGTATTTGGGCAGATGTTATCCACTGTTTAGAACTTTTCCCTGAAAACCACTTGCTTGTTGTCAATAAATTCAGTAAATATGTGGAAAGTAAAACTGAAACAATGTGCTGGAAGATGTTAAAACACTCCGTAGAATTGGGGGAAACTGTAGTTAAGTCAAGTTAGGTGATAATTCTCTGTGGATTTGTCACACATCACAGATTACTCATTGTCATGTGATTATAGCAGCTTTAAGTTGCATTAAAGAGACTCAACTACACAACTCCACCCTTCCTAAGTTGCACATATTGGTAACATTTCACACAAAACATTTACCAAAACAGCTGTAGGAGAGTAATCACTCCAATTTCATGGGCTTTATTAATGACATGATTTGGTTTGACAGGACTTAGCAATAAAAGTCTGTCATCAGCCTATAGATAAGAAGTCTTTTTCATCAGTGTCTTCACTTTTTGATCCACCTTGACTGGTCACTGCAGTCTTGATTGTAGTGAATTCTCCAGAGCAACAAATGGGGATTCTTGAGCCACGTGGCCTGCATTCCAGTCTGGCATGCAACATTACCAGTTGTCTTTATGGAAAATAAAGGAGCTTTGGCAGACAATAAGCCTTTACTCTGAGGTCTGCACCAACCCGCCACAATGCCCACACACATTCATGGCATCTAAAACATCAGCACAATGCCATTGACTGCCGCGCATCTAATATGAAAGGGTGGCCTAATACCCAACGAGACCCCAGTCAAGGCCTAAGCCTAAATTTAAAGCAGGAACCTAAAACTATCTCAGGGTTTGGGCTAGTCCAGCTGTCACATCACATATATGAGTATTTATAGGCCCCACCAAAACACGTGCCTCCATTCCAAAGTGAAAAAAGGGGCTATAAAATTTTGTCATTGGTCAGCAGTAACATGTGCCAAAGAGACATCTTTAGAGGTATTCAGTTAATTGATTAGTAAATCAACAGAAGATTAAACAGAAATAATTTTAATAACAGATTAATAGTTTCAGTTATTTCAACCAAGAATGTGTATGAATATATTGACTTGTGAAGATTAGAAGATTCGCTGTTTCTTTGTATTATTTTAAGGTTTTTGGGTTTTGAACAAAAGTGGACATTTAAAGATGTTACTTTAGGCTTTCAGATATAATTAGGGACATTTGTCACCATTTTTCATGAACAAATTAATTATGAATTGATTAATGAAAAAAGTATTAAATTGGCTATAATCTAATGGCATGGAAGCTGGGTTAATGTAAAAATGTGCATAGTCTAAAATTTAAACCCTTTATGTACTAAAATAGTAAACAAAATTAGCAGAAACTCTGACTGTTAGCATGATGGGGTCGGGTAGCTCTAGTCCATGTCTGTGATGTTGATGTAGAGAGAAAAAGTGAGGGAGGGGAGAGGTCAGGAGATAGAAGTCTGGTAAGTAGCCAAATTAATTTGCCAGAGATGAGAGATGAGAACAGCAGCTGCAAATAATGCAGAAATGGAAAGATTATTAGTTTGATTCAGTGAGTTTTGACATATTCACACCACAAACCCAATGTGACCAAACAAGGAGTTAGAAATGTTCTTTGCATGCAAGCGTTTGGCAACTTCTTCTGCCAGAGGACACTGATAAAATGCGGTACGCTTGAGAAGCTCTTCCGTCCTTACAAGAAAAACACACAAGGCCGCCAAGATATGGGAATTTCAATCAAAACTGTAGCTGTGGATGAGATTCGAAGCTATAAGACAATCCACCTGATATTGAAAGTTTTGTGTGCACCTATTTCCCATGCGAGGGCACAAAGCTCCAGCCCGTTCCAGGATTTTGATTGACAACACATTCCACCCTCGACGGCCACTGACTTCTGGGGTCAGATTTTACGTAACAGCCATGTTCTAGGAAAATAAAGATGCAGTTAGAGGAAAAGGATGACGAGTTTTTCTGTTCAGACACAAACACAGACATGTACTCATCCCCTAACGATTTAACTTTTCAGGACCTTCTTGTCCAGTAGTACTAAATTGGGCTGTCATAGATAAAACTAAAGCGTTTGCAGCTTGTATAACTTTATGATGGCTTCTATAAATACCTCATAGCTACAATAACGCTAACATCGACCTACCATACTGGAGCAAAATGTCAGCATAGGTGATGGGTTTCATCTTGTAGTATTTTCCTGATGTCACATTAACCTGATCCTCTCACTGGAGCCCACTGGAGCTTCAGCAGTTAAGATTTCACTAATAAGCATCTAAGAGGAATGTTGGTGCTTCTCTACATGTAATTGCTCATATTAATGACTTACCTGGTCTAAGGGACAAACAGAGACACTCTTTGCATCATTATGTAAGTCTGCACAGGTAGTTCCTGAATCAGTAACCTATAAATTATGACATATTTATAATTGTTGTACTGGTGGCAGTTTGTTAAATATTCACTTTGAGCCTCACATAAACTCATGTAATCCCTGTGTAAATCCACGAGGGCTATCACAAATCTTTACAAGATGAAACAGGCTTTAACTTGGGTCATCAGTTATGAGCATCGGAGTGTGTGTGTGTGAGAGACTTTGATTCCATATTTTATTCAGTCACTAACATGCAAACTTTCTTGTTCTTTAAGTGCCATAGAGTCACCAAGCATATGGGTTACTGCAGCTGCTGGAATACATGACTCACCTCCATCTGTCACAATTAGTGTATTAGACAGTACATAATGGGAAACATGAACACATCCATTTTTTCTATGAGTTAAACGCATTAAGTTGTAGTCTCCAAAGTGAGAGCAGTTTCCATAGCAACAGCATTTATTCAATCTGTTGGGAGTGTCCATCAACTAAAAGTGACCTATGAAGATTCTTCTAGACTAATGGCATGACTGGATATCATCTTTACAGCACAGACATCAAGGAAGAGATCGGGTTCTGCCTGTTCTATGAATAGAAACAGCAAGACAACATATGGATGAAGCAGACTAGATATGGCCCAATGACATGGGGTCAGCTGTTTGTCTGCTTTTTCTCTCTAAATGCCTGCTAGATCACAATTACACTGACTGAACTTCATGTGTTTGCTGAAAACCGTAATGTTGCCTCACAGGAAAAACTAAACCTTTTTTTCAACCATCAGTTTTTACACAAGTTGGATGTTTTGGCTAATGATGAATCCTTTTCAATTAAAAATAGTGTGTTGATCGGAAAGGCCTGTTGACTTCATGGCACATTGTTCTCTGTCATTTTAACACATATAGTGTTGTAGCAGTTTCTGAACAGATTTCAAAAAATATTGTTCAAAGCTATGCTAATGCCACACCTATATTAAAGTCATTGCACTTGCAGGTGACAGATTAGAAGAAAAACTCTGCAGCTGCTGTGGCATCTTTGTATTGCGACAGCGCCAATGAATCTTTGATACTGTGTCATGTACTTTGATATCACTGAAAAGATATTTTTTATACTGTCTACACACTCTTCAGTCATTTCTTCTCAGTGAGTGGCAGTGATCAAGATTATAACGAAACATTTTGGCAGCAAGTGAAAAACGATGAAAGGAAAGACGATCACTTTATACTTACTTATACTTACTACGCTAAAATATACTGCATTGTTCTGTCTTACTGCTTTCATGAATCAATTTACAGCCACAGACAACTGTTTTTAGTGCGGCATTTCAGTGGCAAATGGCTGATGCAGGTGTCAGTTTGTCTCTTGGTTGGTCCACTGGTCTGAAATATCACAATCTCAAAATTCATTCAGTGGATTGCCATGAAACACATGGTTTCAAGAGGATTGTATGCTACTGACATTGGTGATCCCCTGACTTTACTTCTGGTGCCACCACAGGGTTTTGGACATTTGTGGTGAAATATCTTGATAATTATTGTAGGAATTGCCAACAAATTTTGTTTAGACATTCACGTTCCTCAAGATTCACTGTAAAACTAAACATGGTAAGTCTCAATATATTGCAGGTATAAGGCTGATCAGCATGTTAGGACTGTCACTGTCAGCATGTGAAGTGTGCTTATATTAGCGTTTAGCTCAGACTGCTCTTGGCTTATTCTTTGCTAGCACATTATCCTTACATTTTAAGGTTAAAATATGTGTATTGCTGTAGACTCTTCAGCACTATAAAGAGCCTAAATATTCACTAAACCAGTAAACACATCATGTTCTGCGGGTCTTGGAATGATAATCTAATCCTAGTATGGGCGTAGGTTCTCATATGGATGGTAGGGAGATGTCCCTACCAATAATTTAGGAGGACAGAACTGCCCTGAACATTAATTGAGTGAACTCATTTGCACTAAGTATGGAGTGAAGTCATCAGCTAATTGTGAGACACTATGTCTACTAAGACGACAGATTTAGACATGCTAGCATTTAACTGGGTGAAAGGACGGCGACTATCTGGAGCCTCACATCATGTGGAAATATTGCATGTACTATCAAACAATATAGAGAATATTGTTATCACTGTCAGTCCAGACCCCAAACATGGGTATTTCAGGTGACTCTCTTTCCTCTATTGTCTGCACACATCAATTCATTTTGATGTGTCATTTTGATGATCATTTCATGCCAACATGTTTTGTACTTTGCAGGTATCATGCCACCAACAAAGAGACATCAAGAGCCTTTTCACCATCCAGAGAGTAATAGGTAATAAACTAACAGCCAGCAACAACATTAACACTTGCTAGCTAGCTAAAGTTGCCAGCCTTACATTTTTAGATTGTTAATACGTGCATCACTGGATTAGCAGCTGTGTACTGTTGTAGCTGGCCAATGTGCTAATTTAGCTAGGAGTTAGTTTTAAATATAAAATCATGGGGAAAGGGGGAACTGCAACACTGCTAGGCTTACTGAATAATGGTGGATGTAAAAATGTAAAAATATTGTTTGTTAAATTTACTTTTAGTCTTTAATTTGTGGAAAGTTTTTATTGAAATGTAAATACAGATCTTATATCCTAATAAACCATTTGGTTGACAGCATTAAGGAGTCCTTATTCATTTGGAGGGTGGTGGTGTCCCCACCAAAGTCAAGACGAAACCTATGCACTTGAATACTAGCTAACTGCCCTATTCCAGATCTTCACCACCACTGCATATTTAAGTCTTGGAGGTAAGCCCTCGTATTGTGTTGGTATTGTGACTTGTGACTTTTGTCTGTTGTTTACCTTTTCCACACAGAATAGAAACTAAAAATGAAGTGCATTGTTGCAGGTGAAATAGAAAAATCAGTCAGTGTGAAATTAGACTGTGGCGTTCCATCTTTAGCACCAAGTCACAAACAACCACAGAGACCAAAGAGCTTTGTCTCTGTGCTTTTGGTAAGTATACACTGGCTTATTTTGTCCACCTCAGGGACATCACTGGACAGATTAGGTCTCTCTGTAGTTGTCATCATCACGCGCCAGTCCACTAGAGGAGTCATGATTATGTTATTTCCCCACAGAACCTCAATCAATATTTCCCTTCTGTGGATGTCAAATTTCTGTTACATCAAACCATAAAAGGCTCTCCAAGAGATGACCAGACACTTGTACAACTCCTTGCACTGTATGTTAACTTCCTAAATGACCTCATTACTTCTAATATTACTACCTGTCAAGAACCAATTAGCAACCAGCCTCCTGTTTATAGCGTGTTTTTTCGTGCATGCTACATATCAAATGATCTTGAGAAGATCTTGGGTTGCTATGGATTTTGAGGGCTTATTTTTAAACCGGGAGAACATGAGTTATAAGTGCCACTGTTCTGCGAAACATCCAAATGTGTCTAAAATGCATTTTTGGAATTCAAGACTAGAGGCCCGTATACGACTGGAGCTGTGCATATGTCAGTGACAGCTGTTGTTGAGGCCCACCAGACAGCGATGAGCTTCACCTCCCCACTATACTGTGTTTCTGTGCATGTGCATAGACATATCCTCAAATGAAGTAGCCCATATGCACACACAACACACAGACACAGACACACATTTGTACAGTATTAAGAAAGAAATGGGGTCACTGAGTTGATAATGTGCATGTCAAAGAATAATGAAAGAAATGTGTTTGAAACATTGAAAGCAAACAAGTCCTCCTCTTCAATGCATTAGCAAAATCTTGCAAATCATACTTATTTAAAATATTGCTCATTATACCTCAATCTTTTTATTCAAGTTATTCAATTAGCTACTTGTCCTCTTCTATTTGTCCAAAGCTGTGTATGTTAAGTGGTAAGCTTTCATGTTTTCAGTGTTTCTTTGAAAACATATTGCACTTGCCACAAACAGTTCACTTAGAAATGGAGAAAAATTATCACTCATGTTGATCATTATTGAATATGATAAGTCACAAATATCAGGTCAGCTGCTACACTATTAATTATGTTGACTACTGGGACTGCTACATAAAAAAGCTCACGGCATGGAGATAATGCTACACCTCAGAGTTAAACTATGTCACCCTCTGCATGAGCAACAAGTCAAGTGACACAGACCTATAGTAATGTCATGAGGTAAGCCAGTGACACATTTAGTGCATCTCGAATCAATGCTGCCATTGCAAACACTCAAGCCGAGCCAGCTTGGGTTCAGTACAACTGATTCATTTACAGGATGAGATTGATAACTGCCCGGCCAACATTCGCATATGTCTTTTCTAAGTAGCTGCTTGTCTGACTGAGCTCCACACACCCTCCAGGGCATGTGCCAAGCGAGAGAGAGGATGTGCTTAGATAAAGCTGGAACGCGCGCAAAAATGTTAATGAGTAATATCTCAGCAGCAGTTCTCTTTGTCTTGTTTCAGCGGTGATATCACTGAGTGCACAGAGGCCACATCAGCTGGACAGGGTAGGAGGCAGCGAGAGAGGAAGGGTGAGGCTGCACAGAGCCCCTGGACACTGACAGCAGCCTAAGCCACACCTGCACTAGATTCCCCAACTGCAAGTGAGATACATTATATATTTTCTTTTCTTTTTACTAAGGCAAGGTGATGTGTGCCTTGACAAATGGACAGCGGCTTGCAGTAACCATGTGTCTCTTCTGAAACGCAGATGACTTCATGCGGATGAAATGGAATTCATTTTGGCGTCCTTACGATCCATAAATATTCAGGATGAAAGATGTCATCCTGCTGCAGCTTATGAATGCCTCCTAAGGTTCAGTGGTGTGTGCATATGCACTTTGTGCACTGTATTTGGTGTGTGCATGTGCAGTACAACAGTGAGAGCTATATGGTGCTGCAGAGGTGTTGGAGTTGGCCAGTGTCGAAGAAGTTGAGGGCAAAGTTTGCGAGTGTGTGTGCATGACTGTATATCACTCCCAAAGATGATCTGACATATAAGCTTAAATACTACTGTTTTCCCTACATTCTTAATGTCTCAGTGCAACATCACCCGCCTTGTCTGGAGAAGTTGTGGGCTTCTTCTCTTCCCACATGCAATGCAAAGAAGCCTTCACACTAAATGGTCTTATTCATACAGCAACATAACATGTGATTCACTGAGAAAGGTTTGATTCAGGACTCTCATAATGATGTATGCATTATCACAAAACCAAATCTGTATTGCCATGAGCAGCACTAAGAGCAGTCACTTGTCTTCTCATGGTTGAGTAATTCATGCAAAATATAGTTTGAATATATAAAAAGTGGGCTGAATTAATTACAGGGAAGAGTTGTTTCATTCATATGGCTCGAATGCAGCTCAAATGAATCCAAGACGGTGGATTTCCTTTAACCAGTGCTCTGTGTTTCCATAAATCTGATGACAGTTCAGCAGCAGCACCTGTACCTGAGCCTTTTCCTGCATTTCAGTCTAAGAGCAGAACGGCTAACAGGTCCTGCTGTGCTCGAAACACATATCTCCGGCTCATTCCCACACATGGAAAAAGCGAACAGGAGCTTTTTCATTATAAGAAACTTAGGAGAGGCTGACTTACCTGCAGTTGTGTTGTCCCCAGGTTTGATCAATTAGTTGCCACACCAAGTAATCCAAGAAAAAGGCACCAAAGGAGTCAAGTATCCACTAATATCCTCTAGCTTGTGTGGTCCACTTGTGGTGTCTGCTACTGAGTGGTGCCAAGAGCCATCTCAAGCTTTGCTCTCTCTCTCTCTTCTTTCAGTTCTTCAGGTCAGGGAGGGAATGGTAGAGAGCACTCACAGAGAACCGTAACTTCCCTCTCTCTCTCTCTCTCTCTCACCCTCCCTCCCTCTTTTACTCCCACAGCCTATCCAGTTTTGCTCTGCACAGCACTCTAAAAACACACCTCTCATTTTCTTTCCCTCCAATCCTTTCCAGAAGTCAGTTGAAGAGTGTGTGAGAATAAAAGGCAGAAGGGGGGTGAAGGAGGTAGGCAGGCACTATTCTACTCTCTCTCAGCAGTTGAAAGGGGCTGTTGCCCGGTGAGGAGAAAGGCAGAGGTGTGGTGTGATGTCCTTTGTCACAGAGCCAGATCTTTTCACTCAGCTGCATCCTCCATTGTCCCTCCCTACTCTTTTTGACCAGAGTCACAGAGACTAAAAGTATTGGTCTATATTTAACTCACCCACTCTTGCCAACATGGGTCCTGTTAGCAGCTGAGGCTAGCTGAATGCTAGGTGTTTTGGCTGGCTAGCTCGAGAGCTAATTCTCCCCGCTGACCCTTGGTGACAGCTGAACCCTACCATACCATTCTCTCATGCTGGGAAAGTCCGGTGAAAGCAGCCACCCAAGTCCCAACAGTGGTCCAAGGAACCACCAATTGCTGACTTAGGAGGCTGAGTGTGGCCAAACTCTCCAAGGACTTTGGAAGCTACACTGCCTCTTTGGCTCCACTTGTAGAAAACAATCTAAATTAGGCCAGGGAGTTAAATCTGAGGTACAGTAGTGTGCTTTGCATCAGGGGGAATGGTTGACTTTGCTACCAGGGTACTGCTGGGCTACACATGTGCAGGGTTGCAGTAAAGAGTAAACACACCTAAACTTGGTCTACCTACCTTTTTATTTGTGGGATAATGTTTATCCACTTTTCAAGACCAACATAAATCTTCCATCTTGTAATCTTGGCTAACACCAAGTAGTTTAAAGGCCTTTTAAAGAAAAGGGAATCAAGAGCAAGACCCCATCCTGCAGTAGTGTACGTAAAGGCCTGGTCGCATCACCATTTAAAACATTTGCGAGAAAACACTTCATATCGATGGCATCACTGCAATCAGCAGATTTGTTTATGGGAGAGAGCAAATCTGCTTCAGGTTCACATTTGATTAAAACGTTGGCTGCCTAGAGTTGTGTTTTTTTGACCGACAGCAATGTGTATCAAATGTGCTGACATTTAAAAAGAATTATGAATTAAATTTACACTGGTAAAAAAACAGTATATCAACAACATGACTGACATCTGACTATTTCAATATCTGGTCACACTGACAGTGCTGAACCAAATACCGAGGCAGAAATTTGTAAGCCATATATCTTTGTTTCCAGCCTGACCATGTTCTCTGGTACTGGTTAATGTGTATTCTGTTTGCAGCTCTTAATAATCAATAATAGTTTATTGTTTACCTCTTCTTCACTGGATAGTTGATTATTTTTGTATTATTGAGTGTATGACCTGATCAGATCCAGGAGAAATCATTGGATTTCACCTCAGCCTGCATTTTTCTTCTCCTTAAAGTGAAAGTCTCATCTGGTCACCAGAGGGAAATACCTGTTAAACATAATGATTCTCTCTTATCTCTCACTAGGTGGTAACCAAAGCAAACAAAAGACACAACAGCTAAACAACACATAATCTCACTGATGAATTATGTCAGATGGACATTGACATTCACTCCCTCTTTGTCTGTTCTTTTTTGTTGCAATGTACAATACATTTGATCCAAGAGCAGTTTAGGTCACACATTGCCATTGCTGAATTATGTGGGTGTGGGTCTGATGTAATGATTTGTTCAGTAAAATGAAAACATACTTCAGTAAGATACAAATGCATAGGCAGTTGAACAGACAGACACACACAGCGGGCAGGCTTTCTGTAGCTCTTTACATTTCTTCACTTTGGCTGTCTTTTGTTCATTGACTTTCCCAAGTGCCTCTTGGTACCTGGAGATACAAGGTCATCCAAGAGTTCTCCAGCTCTGGAACAACCTCAGAGACTTTTGTTCTTTTCACCTTTTTGTTGTCCTGTGTATGATTCTCAAAGTAAGTCACAGCAAAGACAAACTTGAAAAACAAAGTTTTTTGTTTGACAGACCCCTTCCTCCCCACATATGAAGTCATCTCCCTACATGTGGTATCGAAGAGGAAGATCTATCCAAACTGAGGTCATGAGAAGTGTATTTTGATTGAATGCCATAATTCCCACACCCAGAATGAAGTCATGTGGTTGGGATCCTGTGAGGAAGAGGTTTGTTATGATTTCACTCTGTATATATCATGCCCACAGGACGGTGGTCCTGTCTGGGCTGCGGTTGTTGTGAATCAAAGTAGAAATACGGGTTGGTTGAAGTAGCTGCAATTCCCACACTTCTATGATGCGATCAGAATGAATAGCACTCTGTTTTAATTAACACAAGATGGGTGATAAAATGTTGCTCTGGGACATCCAGTTGCAGTAAAGCATCAGTGTAAATCTTTTTTAAAGGTTTTATCAAAGGAAACATGCAGAGAAGACAATTTGATGTCAGGCAAATTAATTTATGTTGTTATTAACCAAGGCCCATCAACTGACAATTTAATCATCAACTTTTCCCTCTGAAACCATATACTTTCATACCTTAATGCTTCATTTCAGGTCTCTCAACGCTACCTTGTTGTCACACTCCCCCCAGGCAAAGTAATCACTGAAGTCCGGTCCAACTGTCGTATCTGTCATCAAAACTCCCCTGCAACATTAGTAACCTTGTGTTCACTTCCACCTCTTCTGCTCAGACATCACCTCAGCTCTCTCGGGTCGTTTTCAGTTTTGGGCGCGCTGACAGATGCTAATGAGCTGTCCAAGCAGAATGTGATTAGACCTGGCCAAGACAACAGGGATCATGGTGTTCCCGGACCCAAGCCATGAAGCGACTACAGAGGTTCTCTACAAAAGATGAAAAATCATGGAGTGACAGGGTGAGGATAGATCTTTATACCAATGTTAATGCTAGTAGCCAACTGTGTATAGTGAGTTTATTTTAAAGGAACACTTTTTCTTTTCAGAGAGTTAAATAAGAGGATTGACACCACTGTCCTGTGTGTATGTTAAATATGTAGTTGGCGCCGGCAGCAATTTAATTTAGCTGGAAGTGAGTGGGAACAACTACCCTAATGTATAATAACTGATATTACTGATTGAAGAAACAAGACATAATATATCGAATAAGCAATTAAGTAAGAAACCAAATAGCACAATTTCCAAAACGTTGGCCCCTTAATAAGCTGTCCTATTTGTATGTTTTGCTATTGCTACATAGCCAGTGTTAGCATTACTGATCAGACTAGAAGAAACATTGAGCATCAAACGTCTTTTCTTCTCCTGAAATTAGCACGCTGACCAGCTAGTCCTGGCGCCTAGCCTCCAATCTGCCCTGAAGATATAGCGCTTCCCAGAGGGCGTATTATAATATGTTCTTGTAAACAACAATGGCCAAACCTCTTGTCAAGCAGCAATCACCACACCTGATCCCAGCAAAAGACTGTGTTCAGTGGCAGAGAAAATATGCAAAGGGTTCCTTTAACAATACTACCATCAAATGTTTGATCCCCCATTTCCCCAAAAAGTAGAGTTTGTACTTTTATAACATTATAGTGCCACAGAACATCAACATGTTATAGCTGATTTTCCTGAATATGCCAGCAAACTTTACAGGACCAGTAAAATTCCACAATATGTGTATCACAGGATCACAATGATTACCACAGGAATGCCAATGCTGCCCACAACTACTTCTATGTGGTTCTGCGCTATAAGATTTTTTTTTAAAAGGTTGACAGACAAGTATGTCTAATTAGGGTTTGGATTTTCCACTTCTGAGCACAGTAATAGTGTCCTGTCCAAAACGAAAAATGTATATAATTTTGCATTTAGAAAATGAAAACATGCAAGATGATGTGCAATATTTTAACTCAAACAACTCTAAGCAAGCACTACTTTTATTCTTCATTAGAGCTGTATTCAAGAAATTATACATATTAAAACTATAGTGTTTACATGTATCTCATAAACCACAGAATTAACACTATTTACCCTAACTTCACGGTTCCATCACAGCAAAAATATTATATTATCCCATTGTGATATGGAAATGTTGCGTGTTGGAAAAATGTCCTAGGTATAGTAGATTCACTGGATAATTTGCTTAGATAACCTAGTAAAAAATATAATAATATTATAACATTCATCACATTTACCATCCTTGTAATGAACTCTCTAGGCAAAAAGGATATGGTTTAGTTACTAGTTTTACATTTATTTTGTTTTCGGTGAAATACAATATGGCTACGATAAATACTAAATAAATAAATGAGTGAATTCATAATAGTATACATCTGGTTTCACTTTTTGCACAGTTTACCCTGTTGAACTTGTTACAGCATCAATAACACATCCAGTAAAATACCAGAAAATATTACTGACTCAACTCTGAATTATCATCGCAATAGAAGTTATTGCTGAACATGCTGTAGACATCTTATCCCTTGTGGTTTCAGTGTTTATTGATGTAAGTCTGTTTTTAAAAGCTAAATTGGCCTGGAAATTATATACTCTTAAGTATTTCAGTCTTTGTTTTCTTCTGATGTTTCATTTATAGTGATGACTTACCATCTCAGTAATGTTAATTACTTATGTTTCATTTCCTGTTTTTGCTGATCACACACTATAGAGTTGCATTGAGGAAGTAACTCGTTGATGCCCTCTTCTGCTAAGAAGATATAAAAATATTTATACCAAACATTATACTGTACAGTATAATGCCCATTACAACACCAGACTTTGTTCCTTTGACAATATTATAATTCCTTTGAAACTTGTATGCATTGCTTATTACCATTTAATGATTACAGTCACGGAACCAGATATCTTTGATGAGGCCAGGTGAGTTGTGATTATATGTGCATTTTTGTGTTTATCTTGTGATACAGTGATGGTTGTTGCTTAAAACCATTTAATACAGTCTGACAAAAATAAAATAAACTCTTACCTTAAGGTTCACTACCTTTTCCAGGTGTGAGGAAAAAACCTTAAATGGTTCGAACACTGACATGACAAATTGCTGTTTTGGTAAATGTGGCCTTGGACCAGATGTAATAGTGTATTTCCACTATTACCTGTTTTATTTTAATGGAGGGATAATCACTCTCACTCTCAGATACTCCAAAGAGCATCTTTGCTCTGAGAGCAGGTACAACCATTCAAAACCCCAGGTGATGATTGTTGTCATTCTGCTGATTTAGATTCTGTAGCCTACATCAAAACCTTTTTCTCATTGTTGTGTATTATTAATCAGTAAACTGTCAAGAAGGTAACTCTGATTACTGTCGCCCTTCACCAGCACTTTTCTTTGTTCCTACTTTTGGATCTGAGAACATCCTCCTAAGGACAGCCACAGCAGGAGAGAGAGCTGCCACTCATCTGCCAGACCCTGAAGGAGAAGGGTATTTCCATCTCATGCTCTGACACCCATGACCCAGCGAGCCAAGCCGAGAGACCACAGGGCCGCAGGGTTCATTACAAACAACAGCTGTGCGTCATTCGCTGTGACAAAACACTCAGACAATGAATCTCTGCCCGGCAGTGGACTGTGGGCATGCAGGCTGCTCATCAGTTTAAACTGAGAGCTTTCAATTAATTCAACATGACAGTGAAGTCTAAAGCTAAATTTATAGCCTAATAACAACACTGAGAGCCAAGGGATATTGTGTGTTTACAAGCCTGAGTGGACTTTATGAAATAATGACCCTGCCACCAAAAGTTTGAACATTTTAAACATTGGCAGCATTTTTTCCCCATTCTGTAGGCGATTATGCACGTAATGTCGAGCACTAACATGTGGTCTTGAAGCCATATAAAATCCAAGAGTTTCACAAAATGCTTTAAGGTTTCATTAGGAGAAAACATCAATGTGAATAACGAATAATCACATTGTGTTGCTGCACAACAGCAAGTGCTTTTTGTAGTTTTATTATAAAGAACCACTTCAGTGTCATTCCTGAAATGTCGCCCTCTACTGGCTGTGATCCATCATTACTTCAATATTAAACGGCTTTTCAAGGGCAAAGCTAAGTCCCGCCTACCTCAATTTTATTGGTCGACGGTAACATTCTCGCAGGCTGATTGGACGCCCAGATGTCAGTTGGATGACGAAGTAGGAAATGCAAGGCAGGAAAACGGTACTGGTGAGAAACGTGGGATAACTGTTGTGTATTTTCAGCTTTTGTGTCCCCTTTGTGTTGTTTCTTGTTTGTTCTCAGTCTTTTCTGGCTTTCTAGAAACAGTGTGAAGTGTCTCACTTGAATTCTGAGCTTTTCGCAAGGGGCTCTGCAAAAGGCATTTGGACTAAGAGCCAACGCTAAGTGCAAATGCTAACAGCCAAACGGTGTCAGCTCGGTATCATGTCAAGAGTCTGAATGGGAATAGTTCAGCTTGACATTGCAGGAGTGCGTGCTACTGGGATCCCGACGTGGCGTTAATAGCTTGTTACAGTATTTAGCCGCTTTTGCTCATGTATAAACTGTAATTATGCTAATTTCACTGATGCTAATTACACTGACTAATAGGCAACTTGTAAACATCTGACATGGGGACCTCCTGTTAACGTGCGCTGTTAAAGGATGGTTATTCTTTATTTTACGTCTCAATCTTGGACCTTCGGTTTTCTGTTATAACGCCACTAGATGGTGCACGAGATCCTATTATAAGACAGTAACACGGCCAGCCCTTTAGCACTAACCCTTCATTTTAAGGCTAGACAATACAACAGTTTGCCAGAATTGACAGGCCTGTATAGATTAAGACCATTCTGTTCCACATACTGCGACACGTGTAGGGCAGCGTGTATTGTTTTAATATAAAGGTTAAAATAAAGCCCATGCAATCGTTCTGCAGGATCACAATAGCAAAGGGAAATGCTGAAATAAAAAAAGTACTTCACCATAGTAAGGTCACTCTTGACGTGAAATGTGAAAAGTCACAACTATAGTACACTACTACCAACTGGCTGTAATTGCCATTTATGCTTACCATGTTGCCCTTTTCATACTTTTATGCCTCTCAGCCTCCAAATCAGATTGCTGCTGATCAGTCAGAGTTTTCTTTTTTCTCAACGTATGTGTGTGTGTGTGTGTGTGTGTGTTTTTCTTTCTCACAGAGTGCACCTCAACAATGTCTGCCTCAGGGAAACTGGCAACTTTCCGTCTGCCTCCCCTGCCTACTGTAGGCGAGCTGATAAAGTTGTATAAACTGCGAGCTGAGAAACAGCTGTCCCAGAACTTTTTGCTGGACTTGAGGCTCACAGGTTAGTGCTATTGCCTCAATCTTTCTTTTTCTTTTTTTCTTTCCCTCTGTGTGCAATGCATCAGTAGCTGCTGGCTCCTGTGCTTTGTTCCTGTGTCCACAATACACTGTGGTTTTGTCAGTACACTTGATAGCACAGCTCCATATAGCCTTGTTCTAAGGCATCAAAATCGACAGGCTTTTCTGTATGGGAAGCTTGAGTCCTGCTAATGTGAATGGACCGAGTCAATTGTTTGCAGCCCCCGCAGAGCTCAAGCCTTAATATAATTATCAGTGATGCAGTGCAGGTCTGATCTCCTCTCCTGTCCTTGGACAAGGTGACTGTTAGATTAATACATCTCATCTTCATCACACATCCGCAGACAGATATTGCAACATCACCCACTATTAATCTCAATTTAGAAACCTGAGATTCTGATGAAAACACTTGATTGTGTGAGATGGTGTAATTTATATGACTTATGACTTGAGTTAAGTTTATTTAATTCACAGAGTGTGTGCAAAAATGTTAATGATAATATTCCTGTCACTGAGTTTGTCATCTATCTCCATCTGTTCAGACAAAATAGTGCGTCAGGCGGGCAGTTTGAGGGATGCCCATGTGTGTGAGGTGGGTCCTGGACCCGGGGGCCTGACCCGCTCCATCCTCAATGCCGGTGCAGCGGACCTGCTTGTGGTGGAGAAAGATTCTCGCTTCATCCCTGGGCTGAAGGTAAACTGAGCAGCTGCAACAATACTGACTTATGCACAAGGTCATTAGGTCATTTAGCAGACAGCTTCTACCACCTTCATCTGTCAGGTACATGAAACCAGTCAATCTGTTCTCAGATGTGGCTTCATTAGCTGCCTGCAGAATGACTGATGACCATGTAGTACCTTTTCATTTTTCTCATTTAATGTCATATCTCATTTATTTCCACAGCTGTTGTCCGAGGCAGCACCAGGGAGGTTGAGGATTGTCCATGGGGACATACTCACTTACAGAATGGACCGAGGATTCCCAGTACATATCTCTAAGCCATGGGAGGAAGGTGAGAAGATTAAAATTATATAAGATGTTAATGTGGACAGAGGGGAAGCAAATGCATGTGACTAAACTGTGTGTACATGTGGCTCCATAGATCCACCAAACCTTCACATCATAGGAAATCTCCCATTCAGCGTCTCAACCCCGCTCATCATCAAATGGATGGAGAATATAGCCAACAGGACAGGGCCTTTTGCCTATGGACGCACTCGACTCACACTCACGTTCCAGAAAGAGGTGGCAGAGGTACGTGATTAGTGTTACATGTTGTTTTAGCGTTACTTTAAATTAAAACTAAATTTAAACAAGGCTTATACACCCTTTGAATACTGATTTTGAAGTCTTCATCAGGCATTATAGTCTTCTTTCGCTATGCAATAACTAAAGAGTGAAAATACATCGCAATGAATGGCTTATTTTATTATTGTGTTTAATTATGTATTTTTAAAAATCCATAATTAATCATAATTTGCAACTATAGTAAATAAGAATGAATTTTTTCGTTATGATTTAGGCCAGTCAAAATCATTCACAGCAGGATTTAATTACGTATGCTTATTTTTTTCTATTGGTGACACATAAACATAATTAAAACACGCTTAAATACTTTGTTCAAGCTTTGTCATTATACAATGTATTTACCATACCACCATTTCATTACTACTAAGAACAACATCGTATGACCTTAACAAATTACCTGGTCTTACTGAAAATGTATCACTAATTCGTAGCAATTGTCCTCTCCATCCAGAGGTTGACGGCCAGCACATGCAGCAGACAGCGGAGCCGTCTGTCCATCATGGTTCAGTATCTCTGCACTGTCCACAATTGCTTCACTATCCCTGGACGGGCCTTCATCCCCAAACCAGAGGTAGGAGTTAACTTTAATAACAATCATTAATATCTGTAACTTTAATACAACTATGGCAAATCAAAAAAAAAAAAACAGAAAGTGTGCTAAATGCAGGGATTTATCTGTTTTGGTTTGTATTTGGCAAAGAAAAAAAAAATGTATTTGATGCAAGTTTTATTAAACACGCAAGCAAACTGGACTTCTGTTTGAAGTGTAATTGTCCATTTGAATTTGATTTTTGTTATTGCCATTTGCAATGATTTGGCAAGAGATAGTTTATTACTGTTTGTTCCAGTTCTTATGCAATGTTAAGAGAGTTAAATGTTGATTTCAGTCTTCAGCGCTAGTATTGGAAAAGTAACAGATGGACATGTTACTATTTCACAATTCTTACCCCAAGATAACAGAAAGACCTTCTTGTGTCTCCTAAACTCTGCTCCTCATCTTGTCCCATGTTCTCGCCAGAGTCCCTCATCATGTCACAATCACTCATCCCTCCCTCACTCTTCTTGCTTTAAGGCTTCATTAAGGCTGTGTTGAATCAGTGTTGTTTCTGTTCTGTCTTTGGACCCTTTCTAGGTTGTAATGATGCCTGGTGGGTATTTCAGATGTGGTACAATCACACTGCGCCTTGTAATGAGGGCCTAGTTCTTTTTTAGGACCAACTTCTATCTCTCTGTCTTTCAGCCCATATGTGTGTGTCAGTGGTGAAAGAAAGGCATTCACTGTTACATAACCTGATAATGCAAGGGTTTTTTATTTTGGGGGGGTTATGATTTATAGTAAAACTAGAGAGTGCATTAAAAAAATAAAAGTACTGCTGCAAAATTTGAAATATCAGTGTTGGCTAATAGACAGCTCTGCTGAGATATACTTTGGGATTAGAGACACGCAAATCTTTTGAAAGACTCAGGAGCTCTCTTACATCTTTGTACAAATCAAACCATGTTTTTCTTTACCTGAATTAAAGGATAGGTTTCAGGTGGATGTCAGGGATGGACTGTTGGTCCCTTGAATATGTGGTGGCTCTTTAGGAGACCCACTGTTGGTAAATATTTAATCTCCTGTGTGGAGTAAAATGCAACAGAGTGAATGGGATCAGTGCTGATTGTTCATTCTCTTAGAAGAGATGGCTCCCAATGATTATTTCATCACACTCAGCTGCCTTTCCGTGCATTTTTTTCCTATTGAGTCTTATTTTTGTGTGTATATCAAACTGTAGCTTAATGGATTTCGGCATGCTTTTGTGTGCTGTGAATGCGCACACACATGCATGTGTGTTAGCGTGTATGCCTTATGTACAAATGTGACCCGAGTGGACACTACACACGCAATGACTCTGACTCCCACATGCCCACACAGGCCATCTAAATGTTTTAATGGACACTTGGTCGAATTGATGTCATTAGGAGAGATGATGGCTGTTTGATGAGCAGGCCTCCTGCTGCTAGTGTCCTATAAAGATCAGAGAGCACATAGAGTGTGTTAATGCTATCATACTCTCTGCGCTGCACTACACTTTTCAGGTCCCTTTTCACTAGCATGTCATGCAGTATAATTAATAAAAAGCTCTATGGCTCTGCATTGTTTATTGGTACACACCAGAGTAATTACGCAGAATTGCACGCACAATAAAAATGCCCTTCCTGATTTATGGGACAACATCAAAGTGCTAGTTGGAGTGGGGTTTGAGGTTGTGACACACAGGAATATAGACTTATATATGTGTGTCTAAAACACACATGTATTGTAAGAATACATCATAAGATATAGGACATGCAGAAAAAAATTGTCATATGATACATTTGTACATTTGTTCTAATGAATTCTCTTTTGGATGTTGACACTGTACATTGTTTTATAGTTCTCAACTGAAAAGGCAGGAGCTACTTAAAAATGATAATGATTAAATACCCCCCTTTGTGAGCAGAAGTTAATTATAATGGTGGAGTAACTGCCATAAATCAGTGGTCTTTCCTCTATATTCCTCTATTTACTGCAATGTGTGTGTCTGACTATACCTATGGCCAATAAATTGGCTCAGTGCCCTGATTATTGGAATTATCTTGTTCTCTGAAGCTGTGGGATCACTGATTGTGTTCCAGAAGAGGGATTTGTTCAAATTGAAGCACAACTGTGCTCTCTTTTTGTCTGCTCTTGGCATGTCATTGTCATGTCTAAACTTTAGGCTGTGTTTTGTGGGTTAGTGATGTCCTTGATCATTTTAACTCAGTTATGTATTGATAAAATATTTCTGCAATTCCTGTCAAAGAATACATTATCAGTGGCTTCAAGTGGCCTTCCCCAGTGGCAGCTCTCCTCTACTACAGTGAATAAAATACACAGCAGCAGGGGCTGTACTACACATATGGCAATTAGTAGAGTGTGAAAAACATCTGAAGTGGTTTAATACTTTGTAATCAAACAAACACTGAGTCACAAAGAACCACAGAAAAAGCAATGAAATTATTGAACCTTTCTAAATGGCCATGAGGAGAAAATAGCATCAGCTAAAGGCAGGGGGAAGGGGAAGCACAGGTTTATTGGCCAGTTGATTTGAACCTATAGGAGCTGGCCAACGCAGGGTAATGGAATAATGAGAAGGGAAACGTTGAATCCATTTTACATTAGCAGCTGCTGTGGCCCATATTGACATAGGGTAGGTAGATTGGCTCCCATCCTTGCCGTTTAATCTGTCTGTCTTGTTCTTCTCGCCCCCGGACTGCACCCCTCCTGTGTCACATTGAGTGACTGAGATTGTCCTTGAAGGTTTCTGAGAGTGGCGATTGGCTGCTTCGATGGTGTTCCCCGAGGCTCAGAGTGCCCTAGGTCTGTCCTGCTGCAGATCACACCTGCCTCCCTTTCCTTATTAGTCAATCTTCTCCTGTTAATTCTCACATAGATGGACAGATTGAGTGATCCCTTAAAATTGCTTCTGTCATTCACAGCTATACACACTGTATATCTGGAAGATGTATTTAAGAAAAAAAAACTGAGAATAGAAGCAAGCTGTTCTGCTGTTCCTTTAGTCATTATACACATTCCTAATTTATATTCTGGTCAGAGGTCAAGGAGCTTTAGAGTGCACATTGCCATCAAGGCTTCTGCATCTTCAACACGAACATCCCATCATCCAGATTCATCCTCACTGCCTTTTTACATTGAAAAGAGCTGATTTGCAAAGAGAGAGTGGGTTGACTTGCCTATGTCTTTTTCCCTGCCTCCCTGCTTCTCTGCATCTGGGCAGAATGGGATTAAAATCAACTTCTGTCCATCACAGGATGGACTGTAAGTCAGGCAATAGATGCTCCACCATGAGTAACCTGTTGTGTCTTCTGTAGGGCTTCTAGAGGGGTAACAGCTGTAGTGTTCAGTGGACGAAAAAAATATGAAAGCACTGAGAAAGGGGAGAAGCTAAGAGAAGTGATAAGTAGATGGGGGATGAAATTAAGAATAAAGGGTGGATGGAGGGGAAACATTGGAAACTGACTAAAACCATAGTGAGATTAAAGAATAAAGGCAAGAAAAGATGGGGCTTGAGCTGAAGAGAATGGAAAGGAAATTAAATTGCATTTGGACTGGATGTGATGTATGGAATGAAAGAAAAGCTGGAAAAGGATATAAACACAGAAAAACCTCATCCACACAAGCACAGAGCACCAGAAGACAGATTCATGACAGAGATCGATCTGAAAGGAGAGTGAGGCATACCTCCAGCAGATGGTTGTCTGGGCCAGTCATCAGCTTGCCCTGAGTAATGGCTGAATCAGCCATCACCCACCAACTAACTGAGGCTCACAGGAGAAGAGCCCTACAGATGTTTGCCTTGTACACTATTGTCTACCAAGAGCACAGGCCAGATGAGATCAGAGCCAAAATTAAATTTGTTAATGCTGCATTGAGTATCCATTATGACTGGCTGTTGCCAGGGATTGTTTGTGCAGTAAAAATGTATTGTAATCAGTATTTTCAGTTCTTGATATTTAATGTCTTTTTGATTTTCTCTCCAGCGGATGTGTCAGCTGGTGTTTCAAGTATCAAAATGAGTCTGAATCTGTTTAGGTCAAAGGGTGGTTCAGTGTTGAATGTGGCCCACCTCTGTGCCAGTGTTCTGCACTGGCAGCTTCAGTGATGGATATCTTCACTGTGACCTGAAGTGGCCCAGCTCTTGCCTCAACAATAAGAGTGAGAATCTGCTCAGAGGGGCTGCACTGCTTTCTCACCTCCCTCCACACAATGTACAGGCACACAATTCATCCAGGCCTATTCCTATCTCATGAACAGGGTCAAACATGGTATCAAGAGTATCGGGGAAAGTTATTTCAATGACTTGTGCCAGCACGGTAAACGCCTGAAGGCCTGGTCTCGATATATCACAGACCCAAGGTAAAGAAAAGCTAAAAATACTCTCCTCCTCCTCTCTCCTTAAACAAAATGCCGAGGTTGGCAGACTTGGCTTATGGAACATCTCCAGAGATCTACTGCTCCTCCTAACAAGAAAGTGTGCCGGGTTTGCTCAGAGTCAGCGTTCAGTTTAGCAGAATCAGCTCTGTTTAGTTAGTGAGCATGCCAAGAGAATATGCAGGTATTTTGAGGAACAATGCTAAACCCCCAGCTAGATTCCAAGAAAAGAAAGTTGGCTTCAAATAAACAAAAATCAGATCAAGTAAATGGCTAGTGGTGCCCTGATACACTGGTAACAAATGAAGCCAATAAAAATAAATAAATAAGACAGGGAGGCATCAATCTATAAGCTATTAACTTGAAGGCTTACTTGAACGCTCCAATTTAAACTTCATGCACTGTGATTTCATGACTTAATTTTTGTTTTTTTAGAGGGACTGAAGGTGTAGGGAGTTAATGGGTGTGTTGATTAGTTTTTGTCCAGGTCTGGTTTATACAAAAAGATTGTTTGACTGTTACACTGACAGTTGCATCAACCTTTTTATCCTGAGTGACAGCATTTCTTTGCCATGGCTTGTTATTGTCTTTCTTTGATCTCATTAATACATTTTAGTCATCTCTAACACAAGACAATAATCTCTACTGATGCAACCACACCTTTCAACCATTTAGCCTCACTCACCTTCAGCTTACTGAATCCTCCCAGCCACGCGTCCTGCCGCGTGCTTCAAGCTGAAATATTAAAGGACCTCCTTTGAACTGTCAGAGTGTATTGTTTTCCTACAAGCGCTCCTTTTGTCATCTCCATAGCTTTTACTGCCTTCCTCAGCAGTTTACTGTGCAGCCAAGGTCGTTGCTGTTATTCCCCAGCCTCACATGTGCACTGGGACCAGAGGAGAGCAGCTCCAACAAAGGAAGGTCAATCTCCGTCATTGTTAATGACCGCATTATATCTTCAGTATGAACCTTCATGAGCATAACAGCTGTCCAAAACAAAGAGCTGCACATTACATATGGTGACATACTAGAGTGATTTGGCTGTTTGCATTCTGAACAACGTGGTGATCGTTAATGGAGTTCTGCTGAGTGATGACATGATGGTTCCTTAACATGTTCAGATATCTGTCTCGCTCTTTGTGTCTGCCAGCGTGTCTG
Organism: Rachycentron canadum; assembly: GCA_038496675.1. Taxonomy (NCBI): domain Eukaryota; kingdom Metazoa; phylum Chordata; class Actinopteri; order Carangiformes; family Rachycentridae; genus Rachycentron; species Rachycentron canadum. The sequence goes on from CM076661.1 coordinate 15,513,978, forward strand.
GTGCATCAGCGCTCTTGTGAACGGTCATCAACTTATTGTCTCCCACATCTTTCTTTTTCTTTGATTGATCTTTAAAGAGGTTATTTTCTGTTCGGTAAGGTCAGTAAAATCATCTGTGAATTTCACAAGGCAGGGGAGTTCAAAGGAAAGCCAGGTGCATGATTAACCCCTGCTTCAAATTGACAAGCGCTCACCTCCCCTCATCTAAACTCACATTCAGGATCTGTCACAGCGGCAACTTGGGGTGAAAGCCTTTGATGGAAAATGTAGGTTAAATACACAGAGGAGCAGATCTTATTAGCGTTTCCCCACGAGAGGAGTAGTTATTTGATCTGCATTCTTGTTGCATAACCAAGAGGAGTGGGAGAATGAGCAAGAGCCTTAAATAATCCATGTTTGTTTCAGGAAAGCACATTCTTACTCAGATGATGTCAATGAGGGTCCAATCAGCTGTAATGAGAGCTCAGATTCTCTTGGAAAGTAACTGCTTAATAAGCGCACCATCTGAACTGTACAGGCTACATGTCACAGGTGTTACTGTACAGTATTCTGATGTGAAACAAGCTCTGGTTAAGGCTATAAGCATCTTCTTACATTAAGTTTTTCATGCTTTTAGCATTCATGTTTTTTTTTTTTACATCTTAGCTTTAATTAATGTTGAATATTTCATGCTATACTACTTATTTAGAACCAAAAACATTTTTTTAGCAGAGGAACCCCCCAGTTTGATGAAACATGTAGTTTTTGAGCAACAAAAAAATAATCACCAATTATTTTAAGAAACCATTACATGTAAGCTTTCAAGTAAAAATGGAAAAACATTCCTTTGTTCCAACTTATCAGTTTTGATGATTTGCCACATTTTATTTTCAAATTTGATAATAAAATCATCTTTGCAAATTGTGCTGGGAATTCTTCATTATAGTCTGACATATTGGCCAAAAGAATTAACAATAAACCACGAAAATATATTGCAATATTAGTTGCAGCCGTAGATTAATCAGATGATTATCTTCTTGATTAATTGTTTTTTCTAAGAAATACCAGATTAGATTTAAAGAGATCACAATCCTAATGCAAAAGATGGCACCTTTGGATTTCAGGTTTTATCCACCCATCTGTCCAAGCCAAAGCTATTTGGTTTACTAGTATATAACAAAGAAAATTAGCAAATCATCATTATAGAAACTGTCATGTAAATTAATGAAACACTTAATCGGTGAAAATTGTTGCAGGTTAATTTTATGTCAACCAACGGATTGTTTCAGTTCAATTTCAATCTTTACTCTCACCTACTTTATGTTAATTATGTCCAATTTCTTAATTTTATTGAAAAGTGTACACGCTTTCTTTTTTTTTTTTTTGTGGTCATCATATATATATATATATATATAAAATTAAATGGTTTCACTAAACTAGACTAATGCAATTCTTCAGCTGTTCCACTCTGTGCCCAATTAATTGCATATCATCAGCAGCTACTTTACATGTTGGCATTTAACTCATGACTTAGTGTCGGATAAACCGGACAAGGAGATAACTCCCATACCCCCAAGCTCCCATGGGTGCTGTTATTATTTCATTCATGTATTCTCTAATGCTGTCATCTCAGTACAGAATGACAGGACTGGGTTGGGTGTGGTATGAAGAGAATCCCTTTTTTAAAACCCATTTGCACATAGTAATGTTTTATGGATGCATTTTTTAGTCGGACTGAATCTGCTGTATTTGTGGGTGCTGCATGAACAGCCGGTCTGCCTACACTCACACAGTACAGCCTGCACCATCCAACAATCTCTCATATTTGGCAGGAAGATGAATGTTATCTCCGCCCTTATCATCCACGCATAAAAGCACACAACAGACTGCATACAGTAGGCGCGTTGCTTTCACAAAATAGTTTTATTGGTAAAAAATAGAACTACTTGCACAAGCACATTGAGACAACTGTATCAGAACTTGTGAATTGTTCATCATCACAAATATGCTCTCGCAAAGTAAGAAGTGCTAAAGCATCCACAAAAATAAGCTGCAGTTATCAAAATGATAAATTGATGTCTTGTTACAGTATATGCAGGAGAGTTGTAACTCTTTAGACTTTTAGGACCTAGTCACTTTGCACTCTGGCCATTTATAAGCTAATGAAATTGCGTGCTGATGATCAAGCTACACAGCCACAAAAAAGAGAAATCTCTAGCTCCTATTTTCCCACTGAATCCTATCAGGCAGAAATCGTTCCCTTTTTTTCCAGAGTGCCAGTTGTGTTATGTATTTTTACTGGTCCAGGGAGCTTGGAATGCTCAGCCATTTGAAACAAACTGCTGTCAAATAAAGTAACACAAGTAAAGGTGCATTGAGTAGTCTTCTTATAAAGAAGATATGATATGAACATGGTATTGTATCTTATATTGAAACAATCTGAGGGATTCTGATCCCTCAGTAAAAACAAACACCTTTTAAAAGCTTAGATACTTGTGTACAGTTGTCACCGACCTACAGTGACCCTGAATTCCTGACACAAATACTTTTTTTTTTTTCATTTATAAAATACCACACTTATGTCTTCCCAATGAAACTCTCATGCCCAGTGAAGTCTTGCTGTGCTTTGAGAAATGAGGAATAAAGAGGATTTAAAATAACCCTCGAAAGCTGCACTGGACTGTACACAAGCATCTAGTCGACTTGAGATTTAGTCTGGCAGAACAAATCACAAATCCATAAAACATTTGTTAATGTATAATTCATGTACAAACAACGCAATAAAAAAATAAACAGAAAGAACTCCAGATAGTATTAAAACGTGTCATCATGAGACGATTTGGCACATTCTCGAAACACATCGTGTCAGTATTAGTTGATGACATGGCACATTCTTTACTTTGTTTATTGCATTGGTTATGGTGCCTGGGCAGTGAGTCATTGTCAGGAGGCCAGTTTTGTCGGCTTAAGTCTGCACTGGGCAAGATGGCGAACTCAGGGTGGGGTAGAAACCTGACCCTAGAGGGCTGCCAGGGCCGGCAGTAGTGCCCACAGAGATGCCCGTGGCGTGCTGGTAGCAGCCTGCAGGTGGCGAGCTGGACTAGCCATCTGCTCTCCTCCAGGAAGCTGCATGTTTATGAGAGAGAAGGAGGGAATGTGCACTCCTATACATCAATGCCAAGGCCTGTCTCAAGCACGAAAACAATATTGCTCCGATATCCATCCCTCAGTAAAAAGTAGACGCACTCTGGAACACAAGCATTTAAAAGCGTGACAGTGCTGCTGACATATGAGTAGGTGGGAGTTTTGTTTATGTGTGCCTGATGTGTAGGGCAGCCATGCTTTCAACATGCATCAGCATTCGCTTGTCAGCAATCACATCCATGTGACATGTGACACAAGCAGGACAGGGAGAGAGTAAAAAAAAAAGATTGGTCTGACAGGTAGAAAATAGAGCAATGGTGGCACAGTCAAGTGGCCGCAATTTAAGACACCGAGACCTTCTGCAGGTGCAGACTGCTAGTGTATGCGCAATGCTGACGCACTTGGAAAACAAGTCACATATGGAGAATGACTCAAACCTTTTTTAGCTGCCTGCCACACAGCTACTCAGTCCACCATGACTCAAGAAGGTTCTCCCTCTCTGCCTCTTTTTTGCCTCTCTGCCACCGCACCATTAAACATCTGCTCATCCCTGTGAGACTCAACTTGCGTGGTATAAACACTATAACAGTGGGAAGCAAAGAAGAGCATTTTCCAAAGCCCTCTGACCACGTAACAGGGATGCTGCTTCATGTCACTGGCTAATAAAGGGGATTAGTGAAAGTAGTGTAGGCAGAGGCTCTGATTAAAGCTTATGGAACCATGGCGAGAGAAAGAGACGCCCATACCCCCTCCACCCCCACAAAAACAATTTCAAATCACTGACTGACATGCATGTACCCCCAGACAATAAAGATATTTGAATGCCGGTTTCCATGGCAGTGTGGAGGAGGATGACAGGAGTGAAGAGCACATGCAAAAAGCCAGCATGTCTGAGTGTTTACTCTGTACATGAAGACACACAAGAGCATGTGTAAGTGTGTGGGTGTGCATGTCTGAGGGAGTGCAGGAATGGACTTGCTACTTACAGGGACAATGTTAATGTCTGGATGAAAATATGAAAACAGCACATCAGATAGTCCACTCTGCTGAAGGATTGAATCTATCAATTTTTCTCTCCATCGCTCTCAAGTTTCCACCTGCAGAGAGAGAATCAGGCATCTGTTTGTCTGCATTTTCAGTCTCAAATCCAGCCCAGCAGCCCACATCTATTCCTCCTGACAGTCCTCTTTGAACAGTTACAGCAGGGTAATGTTTCTACAGCTTTTCAGGCACAGGCATTGTGTGGCTATGTCTCAGTCTTCTACCAAGCATTCCCCTGTATTAATACACAGACAGGCTCCACACAGCATGCTTTAGAGGCAAAATATCAACATCATTCTAGTAGCTAACAAAAATAAGACCATTTATTTCAGTCAATTCCACGTAGCATTCTAGTGGATAAGAATACGAAAATCTACAATGGCTTGCTATGAGAGGACTTCCACCTACTGCTCTCAGGCAATATGTTGCCTATTTTGTCAAATGGGAGTGTACCAAACGATTGTAAATAGCAGCTAAATGATTGCTTTTTTTTCTTTCAATTCAAACCTTTGGCGATGGGGAAAAAAAAAAAATCTACTCGGAAGCCTTCCTTATTTGCTTAATCCATTCCCCAGGGAACTCTTTCTGTGATTTACTGATGAAGGATGTCTGCATTTGGTTAGCGGCTTCCTTCGATTCTGCAGCACCTTTTCCTAGCTCCTTACACATTCAGATTGTTTGTTCCACGGCGCTGCTTAGGGAATACCTCCACTGCTTGTGCTTGCAAAACAGAAAAAAGGAGAAGAGCCAAATTGAGGAGAAGGGGAAAATAAAATCAAAGTTGTTGCCCTCCTCCCTCATTTTTTTCTCCACCTCTATCTAGAGTAGAGCCCAGTGTGTAGCAGAAGCCGTGATGGTTTCCCCTCAGGCTCATCTCCCTTTACCTGTAGCGTACACAGCGCTGTTTTATTACACATAGTCCTGCAGGCTGTAGCCAGTCTTATTGTCTAATGGGGAGAGAGAGCAGTACTGGTGCTGGAGCTCCTGCTGCTGCTGGAGCAGCTGTTGCTGTTGCTGCTGGAGCAGCAATTTGTCAGGGGGAGGGAGCAAAACCAGGTCCTGGGGGCCATGCCTCTTCCCTGAGCAGGACATACAGAAGATGGACCCCCCAACAAAAAGGAATCCTGCTGAAACAAAGGCAACATATACAGCACCCCCAGGCTCAAACTTATTGCTCTCGGGCACACTGGAGTCCAGGAAGTTGGTGATAACCTCGTTGGTAAACCAGGAAGCAGGCACCAGACACAGAAAGCCTGCAGCAACAAAGCAGCCACCACTGGCAATTGCAGCGTGCCGCTTGGAGCGCCGTCCACCTCCCCATCGTGTGCATTTTAGTCCCAGTGAAGCAAGGCAGAGGCCCATGGCAGCCAGTACGCAGCACAGCACCATGGTGGTGCGGGCAGTCTGTAAGTACGCAGGTAGTGAAAGCACCGAGTACTTGAGTGTGCAACTGAACATGCCTGTGCTGTACCATGTGCAGTCCATCCACAGTCCCTGCATCTGAGAGATTGCTGTGATGATGTTGGAGCCCACATCTGCGCTGACCTTCCAGTTAGGCAGCACGGTGGCCACCATAGCACCCATGATGCCCAACAGCGCTAGGACAAATCCAAATATCTGCATGCCCGTGGATGCCATGCTCCTTTTAAAAGTCAATGATGCTGCCGCCTCAGCCCTTGTCCTCGCCTGGCAGCATTCACCCAGCACCAGCCAGACTCGTCAACCCCACTGCCCAGCCGCCTCGCTCCCCTCCCTTGGTGCTGTGCCAGCTGCCAGTCAGATCCCCAGTTCCTCAGTTCTTCAGCCGCAGCTCCACTGGACTGGAGGAGAGAGACGGAAATAAGAAACTGAACTGAGTGGGTCCCCCCTTCTTTCCTCCCTCATTCACCTCACACAAGCACAGACTTTTTCTGGCTGGAAACAAAGGACAGCATGAAGCATGAGCTGTAAGAGCCGGCTCAGACTGACTGTAGGTAAGCAAAACACTGGGGGTTGTTGTGCATGTGTGCATTTCGGATGTGCTGCCTTCTCCCTTTTCCTTAACGGAGCCCCATAGAGCTGTTATTGGAGAGGCAGAAATGAGTTTGTGGTATTTGCAATGCTCAATAGCTATGTGGACTTAAAGCTGCAGCGCCCTCGACCCATTCTTTTACAATATATTTCTACCACTTTCATTTCAGTGCTGTTTACCTGCCTTTTTTTAAACAGTTATACGGGGCTAAATTCAGGTACAAATTTTTGATATTATTCGCAGCCGCTAGAAATAAACTTGAGAATGTACAGTTCTTTTTTCTTTTTTTTTAATTATTATTAATTTGTCAGAGTTTCCAGTCGGCGTATTGTGGTCTTCCTCATCTAATAATATGAAATCATAATCACCCTCGAAGCTCAGTCTAATTGTTTGCTGTTGTTACACGGTCTAAGGAGAAAAGAAGCGATGTTGAAACAATCCCTTACCCCGGCTGGTGCAGAGCTGGCGCTGAGGCGTCACGTTGTTCGCTGTGATTCCTGTAAACACACACAGTCACACAGTGAAACACAGGCGGCTGATGAGGGGGCGAGGAGGAGAATTCAGCCCGGAACACGGATCCATTCAAGTCATCCATTTCCTTAGCAACAGTGTGTGAGAGGACATCCCAGCTCCTCAGACCACACAGGCTCGGCTGGAGCCCGGGAGAAATAACCGTCTCTCTCTCTCTCTCTCTCTCTCTCTCTCTCTCTCTCTCCCCCTCTCTCTCTCTCTCTCTCTCCCCGGTGTGTGTGTGTGAGTGTGTGAGAGCTCGCGTGTAAATGTGCGCGCGCGCGCTTGACAGCAGCAGCCTCTGCCTCACGACCGCAACTTCAAAAACCAGCGGTTTAGAGGGAGTTAGCCGGAGGAGCAGGTAAACTAGTGGTAGCGACCTGTCACGGCAAATGGCACAGTTCACCAAGGCGGTGGAAACACGTTGTCACCGACCTCTGGAGGCTTCTGTGCAGAAAGCTTCGTTTTTATTTGCGCTGAAGCTCAAACAGCGTCAAAGCCTTTTTGTCTGAAGTATTACCTCCGAAAACATTTTGCATTTTTCTGCGTGTTATGCCGCATGATAATACATAGGTTTGTCTGTTTCATTTCACCTCTTTTTTTTTTTTTTTTTTTAATTAACTACCGATGTGACATTCACTATTTTCACAGTCAGCTGGTGATTATGTTAAAAACAATTGACATTAAAAACACTCTGAACAGGGTTCAGTGTAGTTGTGTTACCTGTAAACATTATTTATAGATGTGGACATTTGTTTTTGTGAAAAAACAAAATGACATCAACCTAACACTTAAAGTGGGTTACTTACTTAAGTACTTAGTTTAACATCAACCATGATTTAATTTTCCTCTGGGGATAGATCTCTCTCTCTCTCTCTCTCTCTCTCTCTCTCTCTCTCTCTCTCTCTCTTTACCGTTCCCTCTACCCAAATATTGCCAAGCTGTAGAGAGTGGCATTATTTGTTTCCTCTGGATGGAGAAAATTCTTGCTACGTAATGTCAGCTATAAAACTACTTTTAAATCCATCCCTTTCCCGTGTCGCGCTGCTCAGTAAACCTAATGCTGTGCTGCAGTTGTTAAAAGATAAGTGATGCAAAGTCTAGATACAATTTCCAAGCATAGCCCCACTACACAACTGGGAGGGGTAATCGAATTAAGTAATAATAAGAAAAGCTGCCATTTTTATGACCAGATTGTGTTCTGTGAAAGATTTGTTTGTTTATATGTGAGTCCAGAGGCAAGAGAGGAGCATGTGCACCCCACCATGCCAAAACTGACCCTCCCTGGGGCATCATCTTCATCAGACATCAGTCAGCAGGAGGCTAAAATTCACAGCTGCTACCCTGTCTTTGCTTCTCTTCCCTCTCCTCTCTATAGAGGACATACAAAACAAGGGTGGGAGTGGCTAGGACGGCCTTGATTCATGAATGACAAAGAGGACAAAATGAGAGGGGGGGAAAAATCAGACAAGGCTAATACACCTGATAACCTTGGAAACACAGATGTGTGTTGCTATTATTTTGCTGCATGGGCAAATCAGCAAAAACAGCCAGCTGTCGGACATTATTTTGCCTATCCCCCCACTTACGGTGTAACAGCCAGGCATTGACCATATTGATGTGTAGCCATTACATGTAGATAGGTAGGTAGCAATTGATTTGTTTAGCTATTGATCTGTTTGTTTAATATGGCCCAGTGCTATCTCCGGCCTCTATTGTTTTCTGGTACCCCAAGAGGCCCCTTTTCTTCAAATGAGATCTGGACGGCACGCGGAGATGGCGCACACCACATTACCTCCAGTGTGATGTTGTTGTCGACCTTCAGCACTACATTTTCAAAGCTCTTCGTGGGCTACCACTGCAGCAGGAAGAGAAAATTTTCTTGGTTTCTGCAGACACACTATAGTATAGCGTGTGACCTGTCTCCTTGTAACCGATGAGATCCTAAGTGCTAATGCTGGTGTTGTTCTGTGGGGAGTAAGATAAATAAATAAACAGATTACAGAGGGAATAGGTGAAAGGAGGAGGGAAAAAAAGATGGGAGGTGAGAAGAGCAAAACGTAGTTAACATACACCCGGTGAGTGCAGATGTGTGACACTGTGATGTGTGAAGATATTGCAGCCTATTATAAGTGAGGTCTCCTTTATTTTATCACCTCGTTGCAGAGCTCTATAGCCTTTCTGCTGCATAGCTCTGAGGTACGGCCAGACCAGCCACACTCTTTTGCCCACATCAGGGTCTTTTATCGTTTAATTTGCATTTTCCTCTTTTATGTCCTCCCTTGCGTAATTGGTTTTCGTGGCCTCCGTTTAGCACGGGCAGTTTGTTCACAGTGGTGATGCAGTGTGTCCTGTGATAGCTGTGATGTTGCTGTCAATGCAATCTTGTTGTGGAGAAGGGCCTGGGTCCAGTTTCACCATAGATAATAGGTGTAAACCTGTCCAAAGCAAAACACTTGTGACATGCTGTGAAATTACCGGTATTTGCTTGATTAAAGAGTCTCCTTAGCTTACTCCATTAAGACTGACTCCCAAGTGAACAATGTGGGATGGCATTTATAAGTTTCTAAATATCACATCAAAACTATTTTTCCCACGTTGGCCTGCTTTGCTGTTCCACTGGTCCAGTACATTTCACATTTTTGGCAGAAATTCAAGCTTTTCTATGACGAAAGCATCTCTCCAAGGAGCTGATCTTGTCAAGCACCAAGGCTACAGTCTTGAATGTCCTGCCATGGGTGATTTCATGGGAAGTACACCAAAGCCCTTCTTCCCTAAACCCCTCAAGCAACATCAGTATATTCAGTAGCATTGACTGCTGCCTTCTCCTCTGAGAGGCTGTCTCCCTCCACTGATGTAATGGAGGTTGTCTTCTCAAGGTATTGTCATGATTAATGCAACTCTTCCTCCTTTGGTTGGTGGATGGATCTCTGTGAGCTTTTCTCTCTTGTATTCCCTGGCTGTATATAGCTTCCTTCCATCCCCCTGCTCTTTCTCAGAACCTGCCATTATGTAAGTGCAAGTGTTGGTGGTTCAGGTAGCGCAGTGGCTGGTGCCCCAGGGCCCCTGCCATCTCATCTTGGTTACGCTTAGAGGGACATGACAAATTACTGCTCACACGCCATTGGGCAACTCACCAAGAAAGAGACATTGGAAGTGGAAAGGAGGAAAAGAGGGCTGGAGAACCACAGGGCAAAGCTGGAATAATGGAGTTCCCTGCTGGGCTTTGGGAAGGTCAAACACATGAAATATGGTAATGCACAAGTATGTTAAGATCAATGTGTGACTATTGTGCTCAAGTGGGTCAGAAAAGGTCTTGAGCTGTGGACAAAACCCAATTTGTGACTGATCGATAGAGATCTGTTGTGTTTTGCCCTTTTCAAATGCTCCACCAGGGGCAACGCAAAACTTTTTCTGTTTTTTTTTAACAGTAAAAATTCAAGGTGTCATTGCAGGTTTATCTGATTTTTCAGTATACCATACACAAGAGGAGATGAAGGTTCAAAGTCTATGTAAATGTTTGAAGTCTTTGTTTTCGAAAGCTCTGGTCAAATTAGCCAGATTGAGAGAGTCGGAGCAAGGAATTTTCATGAGCTTGTGTATAGATCCTTACATAACAATCTCATTTAGAGGCCAAATTAGTGGTAATGATTCACTTGTTTTTCCACTGCTGAATATGATTGCTTGCTCAAGCCTACGAGAAATTATTACCATCAGAGCATTTCCAGCCTCTGTCTGCTTTGTGTGTAAGATTCCTACTGCCACCCTTGCAAAGAACAGGGTAACGGGCTGAGGGATAGAAGTCTACACCAGCGGGAGGAAAGACATTAAGCTTGTCAGATAGTGTCAATAAGTCAGTCTGCTACCCTAGTTCAGGATCTCCCCCAGCAGATGAAGAGTATTTTAGGATTTTTGTGAGGAGGGGAGGGGGCATGTTCATAGCACCTCAGTGGAGGGCCCAAGCGACAACATGTGATTTAAGATGGAGTTTCCTTGCATGTTGAGGTTATAAGGGGGAAGGATTAATGGCAGGGAGCGGGATATATTACTTTGGTGCTATCTAGTGAAGCCGTGTAGCAAGGCCATACATATATCATAACAGTAAAGTGACTTGGACAAGCTGATGGGTGAAATGCTGCTGCCTGTATAGTCCCAATATCGACTTTTCCCCTTGCTCCTCTCTTAAATCATGAAGTGCGGAATATAAATGGCCTAATTATTCCAGCAGAGAGTGAAATTAAAGGCATCTCTTTTTATTGCATCTTCCTAGCAGATGGTAGTCTGATCTTGCATCACCAAAGCACTGATAGAAGATGTCTGCAAATCCACATATAAGATCCTGACCAAAATCCTTACTTTTATGTGACAGGTAGAGGAATTGATTCTCATAATACAAGCATCACTTCCAAACCAAATGAGGCAGCCGTAGCTCTCAATGCCCTTGACAACACCTGCCACATGGGCTTTGTATTTAAAATGCATCATCTGAACTAAAAGGGTTAGTGTATTAATAATAGACTCATCAAGATGAAGCAAGACCATTACTGGCATTACAAATAAAGCATAAAGTCATCATTCAATGTTAGACTGTGTTTAACATGACAAAAACCAACATTAAAATTAAACATCAGATTAACAGCTGTATACTACATGCACTCACAGCTTCATCTCATAACATCCGTCCTCCAGGTCGATCCATCTAATGCTGAACCCAGGAGTTTGAAGCTTTTTCTGCACTATAATTGAGCATAGCTTTCAGGGCTGTTGAGACAAACAGTCTTCACCAGTGCCATCCCATTAAATGCCACTGCGGCAGTAAACTCGGCAGCAGCCAGACGTCTCTGGACTACACAGGGATCTATAGATCTGATAAGAGATAGTGCTGCAGTTTACAAGTGCTTCTAAGCGCTACCTCAGTTGTTCACAGAAAAGCAGAATCTAAACACCTCATTAGAAATCCTCCGTGCGCCCTTGGACCACTTCAGATCCCCCCCCCCTTATTATCGACGCCAGCCCTTAGCCGAGAAAATGCAAAAGGCACCTGTGTATGAGAGTGAGTCACACAATCCCGAAATACAAGCTTCAAGGATGCATGAGGAGCTCTGCGGGGCATGTAGCCTCAACAGGAGGGCTGTTGAGCTGAGTTAGATATCCTTTTATTTTACCTCTTTGTATGAGTAAGAGAAGAGCATGTATGTGTCTTTTTACATGTTTGTCTTGTTTTAAATGTTAAGTTAGCATGCTGTATGCCATTACCATTCATGCACATGCATCCTTCCTTCCTTCACAACTTTTGCCCCCTCACCATTTGCATACCTGCACATATTACAGCTGTTTCTCTGTTTTCTTTCTTCTCAGCTTGTATATCCTTTTCTTAAAAAACACCCCATTCCACTTCCAGGGTCTCAGAATCTTTTTCTGTTCAGGTGTGAACAGCTTCTACACGTTTCTTCTTCTTTTAAAAAATCATTCAATGCCAAAAAGCACTTAAGGGCAAACAAATGTATTATTATTTCAACTAACACTGCTCATGTTTCTCCACGGAGTACCATTGTCAGTCGACTCCGGCAGTCAAGAATACAGTCCCTCACAGCGCTCCCCCACTGGGGAAGTAAGGCTATCACCAAGTATGGAAAGACAGACAGGCGACTGCTCCGCTCTGCTGCCCACTGTCTGGCTGTACCATTGGTTCACATGCAGCTCTGATTGTGCTGTGTCCCTTTAAGTTATAACTTGTAGGATTGAGCACCGTCATGTGAAATACCCTTGAAAGATGATGCACAACAGACACACAGATCTAGAGATTCAGAAATTTTTCAAGTGTTTAAATTGTTTAAGTGTTCAGGGGATAAAGAGCAGATGATCCTATACAGGAAGCAATAGAGGAGATGTGGACGTATATGTGCTTGGAAGCTAAAGAGGGACTGATCTGAGAACGAGAGAGAGCAAGGCTCTGCTGAGTCTGGCATGATTACTTCAACAGTGTGTCATGTCAGCTTAGTGCTGACACGCGAAGGATTGGGAGGCGGCAGCTAGCGAGAAACTGGAGCCAAGGTCTCCACTGCCACCACCATCACTACCACCAGTACTGTACTTGCGGCAAGGGTGCATGTGGAAGACTAGAGTAGGGTAGCTCAACTTATTTGAAAAAAAAAAAAAAAAGAAACTGTGTTCTATTATTGCTTTATATAATTATGATTATGATGATAATGATTATATAACAGTGATTTAGAGTAAAATGAACGCATTTGGGACATGCTGGGTGGCATTGAGGGGGTACTTGAGTTTGTCTGACAGGGTTCTGGGCGAACAACACACATAAAAACCAACAAAACATCGCAAACCACTGCTCTCACTGTGGAGGACTAGTTCTGCTGGGATGACCTTCAAAGAGCTACATCTCATCCACCAACTTATCAGAAATATGGCAGCTGAGCTTTACAAAGCATGGGTTTCAGTGGGAATAGTTTTTCCATTGCTTATTTTTGAGTTGAAAAAATAAACAATCGGAGTACATTTATCCACAGAGTCTCCCATAAAGCAGGATATGAGCTCTGCGGCTGCCCATCACTGGATCTGTGTGCAGTATGTTAATGCTCCATTGGTTTCACCCTCAGTGGAAATGGTATAGACAGACAGACGAAGACGAAGGGATGAAGAGAGGAGCGCTACAGTGAGTCAGGCTTGTAGGTATTAAGTAACCCAGCGGTGGTGCAGTGACAGGATGAGAGGCAGGAAAGAAAGACAGAGGCTCAGTTTCTATGGTCCATCGCACAGGTGTTACTGTGGCAACTGGAATGGGCTCACCAGCCAGTCAGCCAGCCTTGCTGCGTCATCTTATTTTCTGCCTTTCCTCTTTTCTTTTATCCCAGTGTGCTGATCCCTCTACCTCTCTCTCTCTCCCTCTCCTTTGTATCGTTCCTGCCATTTGTCAGGCAACCTTTTGCTCTAGCATTTTTCACCACACTTCCCCCTATCTCCTCGCACCGACTTGTTCTTTCTTGACATTTTTTTTCTTACATTCACCTGAGTACATTCTTTGCAATCTAGTTTTGACCCTGTCCTTTGAATTCCTCTCACCCTGTAGGTGGATGTGGGAGTCGTTCACTTCACCCCCCTGGTTCAGCCCCAGATCCAGCAGCCCTTCAAGCTTGTGGAGAAAGTCGTCAGAAACATATTCCAGTTCCGCAGGAAGCACTGCCATAAAGGAGTAGAGTAAGCATGATTATACAACTTGTATGTATCTTGTGGAGCATCTATCCTCTCTCTCGCTCACTGTTTTACTTTTTAATCTTGTCTTATGCTCATCTATCATTCTCTCCTCTACATTTTTCATTCTGTCTTCTGACAGCAGCATCTTCATCTCATCTTTAATTAGGATGGTTTTTGATTTGCTTTCTTTTCCCTGCATACACACCATTCTAAGAAATGAAGGCAAAACTTTTGAGGCTTTCTGAGAGCCCCCTCAGAGCTCTGTTGAAAAACCACTAGCGACAAACCCACACGCCCACATGTACATGCTGCCCATTGCACCAATGCCTGTTAGGAAAGTGCATGTGGGCCTGGATAACAAAAGAACACTGGCTGCGTGAAAGAGAACAGCAATTATGAGTCATTGAGGTGGCACAGGAAGACGAGGCAGCATATTTTATGTAACTGCAGTGGGTTGGCGGCAGCAGAACCAAATTGGAGAGGAGGCACCAGCGGTGAAGCGCCTAAAAAGCATCTGTACTGCAGAGTATGTGTAACTGGCTACTGCTCATTAACCTGCAGAAGAATACAGAAGAACATCTTGGGCAGTGCAATGTCTTTAAAAATAAATAGCTACTTCTGTGTATTGAATGTTCTGGAGAGCTTTTGATGGTCAGAGCCAGTAAAATAAATGGAAATTGGAGATTTAAATTATAGCAGCACTGTTTACGTTAGTTTGTGTCTGAGAGAGAGGGAGTTTTGTGTCAATGTCTCACATCCCTTGATGTTGCATGGTAGTGGAACAAATTAACAATTCATGAGCAGTTCTAGCCCTTTGTGTGATTTCAATTAACTTCACAGATTTGAAATAATTGCTGAGGGATAATTTCTTTCTGTTTGAACTTTATAATGCCATTAAACTTGCATGATTGTTAAGATATCAAAGCGACCTGAGTGTAGGAATCTGTACTATCAATTTTTCTCTCCTCCCCCCCCCCCCCAGAAAGCTGTTCCCGGCGGCGTGTCGTATTGAGCTGACACAGGAGATGATGCAGAAGGCAGATGTGGACCCCACTCTGCGTCCTACCGAACTCACTATATCGCATATCAGGGATTTAGTGAATGCCTACGCTCAACTCTGTGCCCATGAACCCAGTCTGCTCAGCTATGAGTTCAGGGAGGAGCTGAGAATGAAGTCCATCACAAGGGAAGGAAACACATCAATGGGCACATTTATGCACATGCCAACCAGCAAACCACCAAGCCCTCTGCAACCCCGCTGAAAAAAAGGAAACCAAAATCTCACTAATAGCCTCTGTTAGCACAGGGAGACAACAGACTGCTCTTAGCTTTGACATTTCCACCTGGCATAAGCATGCATTTTTAAAATGTTTTTCCCTGTGCTGTGGGAGCAATGGTTACCTATTGGTACACATGAAATCCTGGGACAGAGACAAGAACCAGAAGGCACATAAAGATCCTGAGTGGGTCGGGCCAGCTCCAAGATGAGATAACTCAGTGTAGAGTTGTGTGTGTTTGGTAGAATAAAGAAAGCATGCTAGTTACCCACAATAGCTTTTTAAGAGTGAATGCCTCTTTACATCCCAGTTCTTATTCAGATCCAGCTCTCATAACAGCTTGTCCTGTGGGACCTGAAAAAAACGTCAGTGTTTTCAGGGTGATTTAGAAAAGGAGAACAACATGGCAGCACCATATCCAGGCCAATTTTTCCTTTTGCTATGTACTGTATTGCTTATTCACTTGGGAGACAGAGCTTAAAGAGAGGAGGAAATTGCTGAGAATTTGTCAGCTCAAGAAAGACTCTTGTTGTATTAAAGAAAGAGATATCCAATTAAAATAATTTTTTTGTTTAAAAAACCTGGCAAAGTTTTTCTGTACATGCACATCTACTTTAAATGAATGATAAATGATGTCATACACATTTGTTACGTTTCATGTCCAGAATAGGCTAACGCTTATGATATGTATCTATTTATATAGTATTTAAGATTTTATAACAATAAAAGTGTTGATACGTGTTTGATATTTGAATGCTAGAACAGATCATCACCAGCAGAGTGTGGGAGGGCTGCTTCCTGCCAGTGTGGCAGATGGTATGCAAGGGTTGACTTGCCAGGGGGAGAATTCACTCAGTTTTGATGATTGGTGGATGTTAATCTGCAACCACAATCAGGGCTTCGTCTGATCTGCATGGCAGATAAGTATGCAAGACTGCCAGTCGTGATGCTGTGTAATCCAAACAGCTCAGTGACCCTGAAGAAGATGCACTTTCGCATTCCGATAAGCTTTTATTTTGGTATGATTATTGCACGTCTGGAGAGCGATTGGAAGGTAAGGAATGATGTCATGCACAGTGAAGGAATTGGCCACTGATGAGAGACACCTGTGCATTAGTGAACAGACGTGCACTTGCACCACCGGGAGCTAATGTTTGTTTCTTTGGACAACAATTCAGGTGGGTTGAAACATTCATATATCTTACCTGTAATTGTATATATTTCCCAAATTCATGCTTGGAAGAATCTTCTAATGAAAAACATTTACTTTAGTAGTGCTTTGCCAGTAGCACTTAAGAGTAAAGGTCCTGCATTCACAATGTCATTCACATACTATCGGCAAAATGTCCTCAAAAAGATCAAAAGTACTCATTGTGATGGACTACATGTGGTCTGACAACTGTGATGGAAAATCAGACTCAAGAGTTAGAGGTGACTAGAGGGCATTTAACTTTGTCAATCGTTCCCACGCAAAATGAGAGTCATCATTTTGGCAAAAAGCTCAAATTAGAAATAATGACCCTCAGGCCACCTCCCATCATAATTAACTTACATACCCTTTACTATGGTTTTTGCACCATTAAACTGCCACAGCTGTTTTTAAGTGCATGGTAACCTTATAAATCTTTCCCAACCTGAACCAAATACAGCTGCATCATTCTAGCCATTTGACAGCTTAAAGTGTAGCTGCTACCCAGCCACCATCGTGACAGATTGATCAGTTATTTGTCACAGGATGTGAGGTGCAATGACTCTTAAGTAGTGAAAGAGCACTCGATTCTGCCCCTGTTCATCTGCCAACATTATTTGTCTGAACATATTTGAATGCCCCATCATCAAGCTGGCTGTCTGGTCGTCCTCCACACCTGTTCAATGTATCATAAAAAATGTTTGTGGCTCAGTCTAAAACTTTGCTACAAGCAAAATGCTAATCCTGGCCCTACACAGAGTTTCCCTTGTGTAGCCCATGAAAAAAGAGTTAAGAGTTAAAAGAGTAAATTTACCCAAAACTTCGTTTTCCTTAATCCTATGAATAAAGAAAATGTAATAATATCCACCAATTTAATCCACTGCAGTTTGCTGCTACTGTCACGATTGGTCTGTTATGACCAATAGCTATATGGTGACTAATGTGAGCAAACTTTAGCTAGAAATTACTGCTGAGACAGACATTGAGTCAGATTGCTGATTTTTGACTCGTGTGCTTGTGCTACTTACTGTCCTATAATTGTCATGTGGTCACAGTAGCAGTTGAACATTAAATGTTACATGAATGTTTTAAGCGCCGCAGTTTAATTTCATTCATCTATTAGATGAGTTAGATAGTAGGAAAATAAAGCTGGAACTAGATAACTTTATACTGTCTGTATGGCTAAGTGGTTAAATTAATGTGACTTGCAAAACATCCTTTAGTTGATGAGGGTGTTTTCAGTCTGCTGACTTGAATAGAGAAAGACATTGTGTAATTTGGAGTTGCTAAATATGTTCAGCCAATAGAAAACGTCCCAACATGCAGCATTAACTGCACACGTCTATTTAAAAAAAAAAAAAAAAAAAAAAAAAGCACAACAAAGCACTTTCTCCTCAGCCTTTCTTCATGTAACTGACCCACTTCTGTCATATAATTATGTATTCCATCGAGAATGTGCCTTTCCTTCAAATACCAGGATATAGAAATGTGTGTTTTGTTTGACAGCTAATCAAGGACTGGTGGCAAGTCAAGCCTTGGGACTGCACTTAGCTCCCAGCACTGCTTTACCTGTCAATACAACATAAAAGATATGCAAAACCGAATCAACAGACTTTGAAACTTCAGTTGAAAGCACTGTTCTCCAGACATCATTCACAAATAAAACTTTTATTTATAAAACAATTCCAAAAGAATGGAATAATGGGGCATTCACATTCATTGGTATCCTAGCATTAAAGGCATTGTAAAGTTGAGCTGAGAAGGTAAAAATGTAATAGTGGTTTGCCTTTTAGTATCTCAACATGTACTTAATACTATGGCAAACAATGTTTTACAAAAATATCAGTTGCATTCATTGTAAATTCCTGCCTTGTTTCTCATCTGTACAGTGTCAAGTATGTATATGTATGAGAGAATAGATACACGTGTCAAAGACAGAAAAGATTATATATACAGGACATAACGAAACATTGGGTTTTAAACATTATTGCAGTTCAAATTGATCAATTAAGCAGCCAGATCGCAAACATTTGTACATTCAAATGCATATACTGGAAATTACAATCTTCAGCGAAAGACAGTAAAAATCCAGTAGGCTACATTTAAAAGTGAATAAATGCCAAACTGTATTACATATTTTTTATTAAGTTGAGTTAGACCAAATCTTTAGCCAACTGTTCAAGCCTTCACCTAAAAAGTTACTTTGCTAAGATATACATAATCAAACCTATTAATAAATAAAAACAGCATTAATAACATTAAAACCTGTACAAATAAAAATATTTCAAATATATAGGCAAACAGTGTACTGTAGTGCACAAAATACCGCAAAAAGGCTTTGTTTGCGACTTGCTGTAAATTTCAGCCCATGGCCTCTCTCATCTGGGAGTCTGACTTGACAGCCACAGCTCTTTGCGTGGATCTTAATAGTCCGTGGGAGCTTTTACTCAGTGCCTCCTTTCATTAATTTTTTTTTTTTACAATTAATACAAGTCGTACTAAGTGGTGACCAACAGTTTTTGGTTATGTGAAATCATATACAAATTAATATTTCACCAACCTGTGAAAACCTCCTGTGCCAAAACTGTCCCAAACCACCTGAAGAACTTATTTCACCTCAGTATCTCAAGGATGCACTGTGGACTGTCCCTGTCTTTCAATTTTTGGGACTGATGGACAAATCTAACAGACCAAGGACATTCTCCCCACTTCTTTCACTGAAAAGGTCAAAAACTGAATAAAATCTGCCAGTCAGTATGAGCTGCAGGGGAAACTTGGATGGAATACGTCACTCAGACAGTTCGTGGGGAGGAGCCAAAGCCCAGAGAGCCGAGGATATCGCGGGTACGCATCAGTGCTTGGCAGATTCATTGCAGTCATCATAGGGACAGAAATCACCTTGCTTCGCCTCTCTTGGGAGAAAAACTGGGTCTGTCAGCCAACAGGGTTTCATTAGAATACATCATTTACACCAAACCCTTTAGCAGGCAGATGTGTGGCTCACTGAACCGACTTCAGGATCGAGGCACAGCTTCACAGCCACCCTGGTAGAGCCCACAGTGAACAACAGGGGCTTCCCCTCTTGTGATGTATGGGCTTGTGTCAGCCCCTCTGACCTCTTATGACCACTAATCTGTGGCCCTGCTGCAGCATAGTCCCATCCACCCCACCCCTTAGGAAGAGGTGGCATTTTCAGAGTTCGTGGCACAGCTCTCAGCTGGGTCATAGAAACAGTCTTCATTGACTACCGACGTCAGACTTTGAACACTAAATTCTCGCTCCAGCAACACATTGAAGTCCATCATCCCAGATGATGCTGCTGCATCCGTCTGGCTGTCCAATGACCTGCTGTGCTCCTTCATGTTCAGCAGTGCACCCTGACTCCTCCTGAGACTGTTGGGTTTCCTCTTTACAGCACTGAAGTTTCCCCATATCTGTTTGGGTTGGGTCTCTGGAGTGTCCCCAACTCCCTCAGGTTGAACACAGGGTGCGGGTGCACCTTGTGACACAGCGTCCTCAGAGAGCTTAAGTTGGAGGAATTGAGCCTCAATGGCGCTAGTTGGGGAGGCGCTATCTCCACTGTCCCTCCTTGTTCCCCCCTCACTAAAGCCATCATCATCCTCATCGCTTAAAATGTCTGACTCTTTGACAGAGGTGGAGCGGGACTGCGGGTTAGACTCAGGGGTCTGAGACCAGTTTGGCTGGACAGGGAGATTGTCTAAATCAGAGGAGGTGCATGGTAGAGGAGCCCCAGATGAACTGCAGGTTCCACAGCTCAGACTTCCCTCATCTGAGTCTGTCCCCAGCTTGGTATTCCCAGCTTGGGCGGAGAGATCTCCAAGTGGCTGCTTACACAACCAGGAAGCCCTGGAGGAACCTGGTAATAAAAGGTGGAGACAGAGTTTACAAATGCCACTCTTATCTGAGCAAAACACTTGCAATATAAGTCCCCCTAGCACTCTATGGCCTAAAAAGCAAGATATGATCGTCTGCAAAGTACATGCACACTTTGCAATACAGTTGATGATTTTTAAAGCCAAATGACCTTAAGGGCTAAATGCCAGTCAGCAAGAACCCCTCCCATGCCTTATGTGGACTTGTTTTTGTTTTTTGTTTTTTCCCCAGGAAGCACTGCTTGTTATCCCAAAATCTCTCAAGGTTTCATAGTTGTTTAACTGAAAGAAATATCTCCCCCATAAAACAGAATATTTTGCTTCTGAACACCCACCTAGCCTGGCGGAGGAGGGCAGGGTGCTGCGCAGGGGGGCCAGGTGCTCCTTACAGCTCCTGTCCATCGTATCCTTGCTCTTCATGTTCCTCCTCACTTGCTCCCTGAGGATGGAGCGGATCACCTTGATGATGTTGACCTTGCTCTCCGGCACACTGAGGAGGACACAGCAGAGGTACCATAGTAACATGAGCACAGGCTATGTTAAACTTGATTTCAGAAGCTAAATATAGATTAAGAGGATTGTGAGAGAGCTCTATTGTGTCCCCAGTGTCATGGGTGATTTAATTCATTAGGAGTGATCCCAATTTCACAGTGTATAATGAGAATAACCCATTTGGTCACAGGCTTTATTCTCAACACTATCCACATGTAGATATTCTGCACCATGAAATGTGAAAAAAACAACTGTAAACATGGCAGAAAATGCAGATGACACTGAGCTGCTGTGCCTTTGTTTATGAAAACACATTTTTAGCTTTAAAAGATTAGATTATTGGACTACATATAAAAAAAATGCACGATTAATAGTCAAGCATTTGTATTTTGAATTGAAATGAATTGAATTTACTGGAAAAGTAATGTCTGATTAAAGACTTCACTGTTTCTCTTAAGATGGATCAGCACCCACCCATTTTAATACTGGTTTACTTTAAAAAGGTGGCAATTCAGGGAATGATAATTCTAGTTTATTGCTCCTTGGATGTTTAGTTTTTGCCTCTCCCATGATTTCCATCAGTAATAGAAACATATAATAGAACATGGCAACATTGCTAAAGAGAAAACTGACTAAGGTCTAAGATGATCAGGCAGAGTCTGTCTGTCTTTTAACTGCTTGTTGGAAAAAGCAGAGAGCAGTCCAATTTATGTGGAAGAGAAAATGAGGGGGAAGGATAAAAAAATTATTACCTGTTGCATTGTAAACACCTATCACAGCTTACAGACCAACTTTAGGGTTCGTAATGGTATGTGCACAGTTGTGTTATTACCAATATTATGAGTGTGTTCACTTTGGTTTCAGGTCCTGTGGGACCAAGCTTTTGCAATGTCACCATGTTCCCAGATCTTAGCAATTACTTTGGTGAGTACGAAGTTATCATTAGAAATATATATGGTGGCAGAATAGATAAATCTTAATGATCCTTTATAATGTTCTCTAATTCAGGAATGCGTAATAATAAAAAAACAAGCAAAAAAAAAAAAAACTATGGAAACTATGAATGAACTCCAGAATTAATCATCAATGCTTGCACCTGACAGTTTAATCTCTAACCTGCTATACAGCTGGAAGACTGTCTCCGGTCTCCCTTTCACTTCAGACTTCGAGTGAACCAGCTCCCAGATGCAGCTGCTTTCTGTGCCTGTTCCTGGGAGAGCAGGGAAATAAAGGAGAGGCTTTTAATCACACAGTCCAAATATGGTTTATGGTTTCAGAGAGCGATAAGGAGGGGGGGGGGGGGTGAATGGAAATGCCAGAAGACACAGCAGACGACGTGTGCCAGAAGACGTGTATGTGTTTGTGGGCAAGGAGAATCAGCTTAAAGGTGTGTGGAGAAATATGAAAGTGGAGAGAGAACAAAAAGCTTTAGTGGATGTATTTTGTGAGTGATTTAGTGGAGGTTATGTGGCAGCCTCTTACCTGCAGTATTTCCCAGTCTGACCTGCAGTGCAGAGAGCGGGATGAGCCATCGGAACTTAAAGGGGTCTGAATCTCCATGAGAAAGTGCTGAACGAGGGTTGGCCTGGTCATCACATAGAAAATTAACATTAATGGGAGGTTATGTTTCACGCCAAAGACAATATTTATAAGAATAAATGAGAGCAACAGACACAATACTTACCATCTTCTTTTTCAGCTTGTTGTTTTCCCTGTAGACCAATATCACCGCTTTCTTGAACACTGGAGAGAGAGAACACATCAGCATCTTAGTTTTGACTGCGAATGCCTCTTGGGGAAAGCCGACTGAAGCAGTGCAACCCACAGAAGCATTTTAGATGCCAGTTTGAAGCCTTAAAGCATATATCCACGCTACGGCTACGGATATTGAAATTCATTGAGATCTGTTTTGAGTCCTTCTGCAGACAATTCTGTGTGGCTCTACAGCAAAACCAATTCACTGGGTTTGCACTGATTAAACATTTTAACTGCAAACATGGGTGACATGAAATTACATTCTATTTGGTCATTTGGGCTGAGTTGAAAGAATCTGTGTAGTTAAATAGCAATATGTGCCAAAAAACATAGAATTCTGGCAAGGTGGGAACGGGAATAAAATGTTTCCCAGAAGGCAGCAGTAATAGTGGCAGAAGCAGTGCTCAGACTCACCAAACACGGTCATCTCGGGTTCTTTCCTTATTCGACCCAACGACGGATGTGGATTGAGCCAGACGACTGAGGAATGCATGAGAAACTCTCCCATCGAGATCTCTGTGACCTGAGAGAGACACACAAAGCAGATGTTTTGAAAGAAAGTGGAGGCAGAAGAATAACAAGCCAGACGTTTGGCTTTTCACTACTGTGTGAGATACATACTAAGTGTCAATGTCTGGTGTTGGTACATAGGGCAAAAGCTGATTTTCATCACTTTCATTTTATATGGTCTGTATCTAAGTGCTGTTTAAATACATTGAAAACATACAGTGCCCTAGACAACATTATTTAGCATTCACTTTGAATATTTATACTGCAGTGCTTACCAACTAAATATTCCATCAATTTATAAATGTATTCAGTCCCTGGAGGCAATGCACAGAAGACTGCGTAAACAACATAAGAAGCTAAACAACTCCTCTCTGATGTACTGATAGTTTGCTGGGTTGAAGTAGATAAGTATTAAGCATTTCATTTAATCTTCGAAGAGAAGCCCATGTAGCAGGTGTCCTGTGAAATGCAACGTGATCTAATTGATGCCAGGCCAAGTTTAAATACGTGAGACTATTCTTGGTGAATATGAATCTGATTCTAAAATGCGCATCTACCTCCTTATCATGGCCAGTCTGCTCAGCAACTAGCTGATCAAACACAGAGCCGTAATCCTCGTAGATCTTCTGCATCTCGTTGATGTGACTGGCCACCTTCTCCATGGCTTTCAGAGCCTCTGCAGGGGCAAGAACAGAAGTGTTGACTGTATACGTAGCTGCTTTGCGTTACAGTAGCAGTATTTGTTCATTGGATGTGCTTTGTGTGTTGGAATAACACCACTGTCTGTCACTTAAATTTCCCTGTGTGGCAGCATAACAACATGACAGTGAAATGATTGTGAATGTATATATTTTTAGCGACTCTTAGACGAGTCAGGAATGTGCATCTATGTCCGTAAATGCATGTGTATGTATAGGTAATTCTCTCCCTACCAGTGAGGTGGTAATGCTCCTCGCTGTCAGCATCGGTGAGAGAGACCAGCTCCCTGAGCAGCAGGGGGTACTTGAGCACCCTCTGCACTGGTTTAATCAGGTAGGACTCCAAGGTGGATGAGTGCTGCTTGGTGGGGTTCCTCGCATCCAGGAATTCCTTGAAGGCTTGATCCGTCTTAGCTGAAATAACACATGTACCGTATTAATAAGGCAGACTGTTGTCTTTATCTGTTTTTGGTGTTTAAGTTTGTGTTTGTTTGAGACAATCAGGAAACACAGAGAGATTTGTGGCTACATTGTAAGCCAAACTCAGATGTTACACAGGAAAACTGTTTGGCTTTCAATAGCGTGTGATTAGTCCTATGCAGGCTAGTGCAGAATCATGGTGCAATAACATGTCTCCAGCAGGGGGTAGTGTAGGCTTCTCCTCAACCTACCACAACAACTTCAGTGTTAAAGTGTAAACATATGGTAAAGAATCCATTATAATCAGTGCACCACCTCCAAGAATCTTAATAAATTGAAGACAGGGTGTTTTCACACATAAAAGGCACATAAAAATATCTGGGTGAACTACGAGGAGTTACTTAAATACTTAGAAGAGCTGTTTTATTTACAACCTGTTGAAAATGATTAAGTTGAGATTGCTGAGTTTACACTGACTCCAAAAGTATAGTGTGAGCTAGCAGTTATAATAAAGAACCAGCCTTCTGTAAAGGTGATGACATTTTTGCTGAACAGTATGCTACCACAACACGTACTGAGGGGGGCCATTAAAGTATTAATTATAGCACTCACAGCCACAGACAGACAGCTGCATTGACACCTCCCTGAGTAATTGGCAGGCAATTAACAAGTCGACAAATAAACAGAGAAACTAAGGCAACCCAGGGCCTCTGGCATGATGAGAAAGGGAGAGGAGTGATGAAGATGGCAGAGATGGGCATATAATTAGTTAAAGGGTTTACAAACGCCCACAGATTTCTTCTCAGTGTCCTTGGTTGTGACCAGGCTGTGCTGGATGTTCCGTATCAAGCTGAGCCGCCTACATATTCAGTGTGTGCACTGTGCAGCTATCGCCTTGTTACACTTGTTCTTATCTGTGCTGTGCAATTATTATAGTACTTGTTGCTCCAATATTAATGCATGGTACAAGCTATAACATTTAAAGCCCTGGTTAAAGAACAGGGTGTATAAATGCTGTGAGTACTGGTGCTTTGAGTCTGGCTTCTTTCCACTCACTGAAGCATTTGGAGCCATTTTGCGTTAAGTTGGCACTGCCCGCAGACTGAAGCACTTAACAACAATCATTATGCGAAGACTTAAGTGGCGTTTTGAGAAGGTCAGTCAGTAATTTTTTACCATATGAATGCCAAGTAAAAAAATTAAATAAAATAAGATTTGAGAGCTTTGACTCCTGTTTACATGTGGATCACAGATAACAGCTCATGTCTCTCTCCCATGGTTTTATAGCCCATTAGGGGGATAGTATATAATTCATCATAATGTCTTAATTGTTTTAAATTAACTACACAGAAAATCCTTCATTGCACCAGAGTTGCTATAGTATAGCTATAGTAACCATGCTTTATTGTCCTGTAGATAATTCTGACCCATCAGTGTTTTTCTCCTGTCTAATCCTATTAAACATCTATCCTGCTGCTTACTTCGAAGAATATCCCCCGCAATTCTGTTAATGGGGCAGATTTAAGCAGCACAGTGGGGCATTTTGCCCTACCCACCACCCCCATGTCAGCAAAGTAACCAATCTTCTTATATTTCTCTCTGTAGCGGGCGGCGTTCCCAAATAGTGGCAGAGAGGCTGGCATCTTAGTGGCCTTAAATCAACTTTAAAATTTCTACTCTGTCACAAGCTGAAGGAGACGCAAGGAATTATTATGGCTCTCAGGTTGTCACGGTCACACATCTGCCATTAGTGGACAAGGTTATCCAAAGTTTGTGTAGAAATATATGCACATATTTGTTTAAACTTCAACTTGCCTGAATGTTGAAACTGAAAGAAACCACAGATCACAAAATGAAAGGCAAGCAATCCTCTTTTTTGTTATGCTGATAGTTTGTGCGTCTGTGCATGATCTTAGAAATGGAATGGGGCTTGCAGTAAATTGGAGAGGCATCACTCATCTCACTTTCATTCACTGTCTCACCCCGGGACATTTGCTTTCTTACATAATTGATTTGTTTCCCAAAAGAGAGGACCAAACCTTTAACAGTGAGCAGTGTGAGGTGTCTCTGATGCAATATAGGTGCAAGGAAGCTGAATTTAACAGGGGTGTGGCACACTTTGGGTTACTATGTATCTGCAGTTGTGTTATTTGCTTATTCTCACTCCAACTTTGTGCAGCAGAAATGAATTTAGGTCGTCATGTATTCTTCACGTGTTTGTGTTGTACCTCTCTCCAGGACCTTTTGGACCTTGATGTGGTTGGCACAGAATCCGCTGTAGAGTTTGAAGTGGTCAGCATAGTAGAGGAACGAACCCCCAAGAGAAAAGAGAAGCTTCTGTAAACAGAGAGGGTGTGAGAGGAAAACAGACACAAGGAGTGAGTGTTGCACACAGATGGAGAGTGAGTGATGCTGCACAACACCAGAGAGAGGATGAAAGAGTGCAAACATGTGAAGTCGTAACAGACCTCTGTCCTCCCTCTCCTGGGAGACTATTCAAACGGCCCCTCTGCCCTCTCCCTCCAGCCTAACCTTTTGAGCATACTAGCTTTCAGCAGCTTACAATTCAACCAGTGAGCCACTGCCTCAATCAATAGACCCCACATCTTGTCATGTCAAGGCTATAAATCAGCCAGCAATGCACCCGTCACACCACCTCAATTATTTATAAACCCCAAGATCTCAAAGATCAGGCATTTCTATGGAATAGTGGCTAAAATCACCTGGTTTGAGAATAATGTTACTCTGTATCCTCATACTGATGGAATCTAAACTGAATCTTTGGACATTTAATCAATAATATAATATGTTACTGTCTGTATCTCACCTTGAACTGTGAGGGAGTCTCCAGGGTGCTGAAGTCAGGCGAGGTTGCAATCCTCTCCTCCAGTGTCTGTAGGAAGACCCTCTGGAAGTCCAACATCTCTGGGAGGCTGCCAAACAGACTCTCCATCTGAGGAAAAGAAGGGGGATAGAGGAGTAGTGGGATAAAAGATAGAAAGAGGCAAAGAAAGGAGAGATATTTTGAAATTGTGGGAATGTGATGGATAAGGATGTATGAGAGGAAAATATTGGAGAATGTGTGAGTGGAAGGAGGGTAAGGAATATGAGGCTACAAGAGAAAAAAGAGCCAAAATAGCTTGTAATTCATAACAATTTGTCAGAGAGGCACCCTGGTGTGTTATAAAACCTCCACCCTGATGGCTCCATCTCTGACAAAGGCACTTGGGGACCAGCTACAGTCCTGATAGAAATACAGCACACACCCATGTACAAACTTCTGCAGTCTGACATACTTTTGCCACCCCGGGTAAACGCTTCCCATCATTAAAAGGCATTCAGGGGCTAACATGCCCTTGTCCATTGCGTGTCTGGACACGTCCTGCTGTCCCATAATGGCCTTTTAATTTGCACCAGTGCTCAGTGCCCTATCGACTAGTGTGTCTTCAGAGAGGCATCCTGTTTGAGGTCACGCCTGGTGCAGAGCTGCACACAGGGCTGGACCGCAACACTAAGGTCATTAGCATACTGCAGCTTCCCTATATGTCGTCACAGGAACTCACAATTGCGGTTTCTTTTTTAAATGAAGGGAAATCACACTTTCTTAATGAAAATTATATACTGAAATCAGTGGACAGCTGTAATGTGGCAATGTGAAACTGAGGTGAATGCTTAAAGGGTAGGTTTCCTCTTAAGCTGGCCTTTATTAGTGTGTTCCTCTGGGACGTTAGAAGGTCATCGTGGGGGAATGCTAATTTGTCCTACAGCCTATCACAGTGGTAATAAGGGAGATATGGCCAACCAGAGTTCATCACCACCACCTCTGGGTAATAAACACTCAATGAGTTTGACTTCTTATAAAGCCTTAACACCTCCCAGAACACACCTCTCTGCACTAAACCTCCCTTCACATGTTCCCTTCTTCACACATACAAACACTTGCCACCTACCTCGTCCAGTGTGAGGAAGGTTTCATTCTGAAGAGGTTTCAGGTAGATCTCAAACAAACAGGCCAGGTCCTACACCAAAAATCCAAAAGGTTAATAACAAGGAATCAAACCCCTAGAATAAACATTATCCCTTAACCTGCATGTCCTTAAACATCCCTTTCATCAACAGATCACCCTTCATTCAGCCTTTATAACCTCTATCTGCCTGCCTCCCACAATCCCCCATCTCATTCCTCCACCATGTCCCCCCCCCCACCTTATGTGGCTGTAGCTTGTCTTGGTATCAGTGGGAATATTCTCATTAGGTTGATTTATGGGCTTCCTCCTGCTCCTCCTCTGCCTCACCCGCCCCCCCTTAGCTACCTTAGGCACTAGTGGTGCACAGTTACGGGTGAACAGCCACTATGAGAAGAAAATCTCCTCCCTTAATTACAAATCAACAGCAGGTTGATTTGTAATTGAGGGAGGGGTGCACGAGGAAAGGGGCTCAATGAAAAATGAGGAGATGAAGAAGAAAGGGGAAAAATGCCAGCTCGTGTGTTGCAAACAAGAGAAGATCATGAATGTGGCCGCTTAATGTGAATCAGGAAGGAAAAGGTCATATTAGAAAACATGAGGGCAGCAAAATGATTGGGTGGGAGGAAGATAAATATGGCAAGGCAGGAGGAGGAGGAGCTCTAACTGCGACACAGGAAATGGCATCTCAATCAGTCCAGCTTTTGTTCTTTATGTCCTATATTACTTCTAAGCACAATATCTTACATTAAGGGAATAGGCATGACATTTGTGAAATACACTTTCATGCCGCGAGCTAGATGGGAATATTTATAGCACTCTCATATGTGTATGGTGAATATGTAGCTGGAGTCAGTAGCTGTTTAATATCTTAATTTAGCTTAAAGAAGTTAAATAGGGGGAAACAGTAGCAAAATCCACACCAAGCAC
Organism: Rachycentron canadum; assembly: GCA_038496675.1. Taxonomy (NCBI): domain Eukaryota; kingdom Metazoa; phylum Chordata; class Actinopteri; order Carangiformes; family Rachycentridae; genus Rachycentron; species Rachycentron canadum. The sequence continues at coordinate 15,543,004 of CM076661.1, forward strand.
ACCTAAAGCTAACTGAATTATACATCTCATTTGTTTAATCTATACAAAAGGTAAAAATGACATCTTGCCAATTTATGGGGTGTTATGAGCCAGACTATTTCTTGGCTGGGACGAGTAATGTCCTTTACTCTCAATATAGCCAGGGACAAAACCTCTGAAATATGTTGTTTTTACACTTGAGTTTTCAAACAGATTTTATAAATGACATATAACATGTTGATTATTGATCTTCAGAAGTTTTTTTTTTGTTTTTTGTTTTACCTTTGAACAGAGCCATGATTGCTGTTTCTCCCTATATCCTGTCTTTATGGCAAGGTGTTACTCATTGGATCCTGGTACATATTTGCATTCTTGTCTTGGTCGAAACAATAATTTTATCACCAAGGAGTAAATAAACAATGGACAATGGGGAAACTTTCAAATCTTTGGAGTTTAATCAAACTTCCATGCAGGCTTCTTAGAAAGAGAAATGCTGAGAAGACAGCAGTCAAAGCTTTTTTTTTGATCTCACCTTCACATAGGACTTCTCTGTGTCCACCAGCTCCTGGATGACCTTTCGTAACCTCTCAGTGGCACTCATGTGTTTGGGGCAAGGCCTGAGTAGGGTGGCCTCTCTCGTGGGACCTGACCCCAACTCTCCTCCCTGCCTCACCCGAGGTTCCTTGGTGTCCTCCATCAGACCACCAGTGCCTGAGCCTGCCCCTTCCTGGAAGGACTGGTAGAGAGTGCACACTGTATCCACGCTCTGTAGGGGGCAACAGAGGAAAGGGGGTGGTATTTAGGTTAGCTCAGGGATTATAAAGAGCCAGCTGGATAAAATCAGGATCACACTTGTAATAAGAAACTGCTTTGCATGCATGCAAACACAGTCACGCATCTGCCCACAAACATATTCTCTAAGATGCATTAAAGTGAAAAAGTTGCCCCCTTTTAAATATTCACCACTAATGATTTCAGTTCCATCACTGTATGAAATAATGATGTATATACAGTAGACACACTGTACATGGCCAGCCATTCCTCTGGGTATACTAAGGGCGTTATGGAGATTTAGTTATGCACTCCGTGCTAATTGGCTTTGCATCAAAGACTTTACAGAGCATCTGAAAGACTGACTGGATATCCCAGCAGATAGTATTATAACATATTACATTCTTCTAAATCCATATTGGACAGTTATGCAGCTTTGTGTCACATCAGTTCCAGAAAATTTGAAATGCCAAGAGATCCCAAGAGGTCATGTATTAGTTTGTAATAGTTTGTATTAGTGGGAGTAGAGAAGGGGGTTAGTAGCATCTCATTTCCTAAATTTAGTTGGTAAAACCTCTGCTCATTCACAAATAGAACGTTTTCCTACAGCCTGCTTTGTATTTCTTTGATAGGTGGAACCCCATGACGAACTCAGCATCGTACCATTTACAGAGGTGTTTGACGGAAACAGATAATCCGCATTATTTCATATTGGACTGCACTGCCTGGGGTAAGGAAATTAACATCAGCTCTAGGCACCATACTGAGAAGCCTTGCCTGTGGCGGGTAGGATTTTGTAGTCTGTGAGAAACTGTGGCAGAAAATTAACCATTATCAGCCTCTCTGTTCTATTCCCTGGACATGAAAAAGAAGCAGTGAGGGAGAAGCCACCCCCTTCTCTCTACACTACACTATAGTTACCACGTCGCTTTTTAAGTACTGTAGCAAATGTATGTTCATGTCAATGAAAATACAACTTAATTTCTTACCTGCCAAGCTACTCAAGCACATAGCTTCCATCAACAGCACCAGGCTTGCTATAGTGTGCAAGCCATCAATTCTGATTACTGTGCTAAAAATAGTCTCATGATGAGCACCCTTTCTTATTCCAAGTAAATGACATGATGTAGTATTATAATCTGTGGCCAGGCACTAAAATCAGCAGAGGCTGATAAGTGCCAGTAATAGCAGGTTCCAATCCGCTGCACAGCAACACAGCACGGTGGGATGGCCACGCTGCCAGGCAAAACAGCTGCTCAGCACTCTCCATTTTCCTCTGTGTGTGTATGTTAAAGCGTGGGCATGCTGGTGTTGAAAATATTGCATGAGCAGGCATTCAAGTGCAACTGACTACTGAAAGGCTGTACACATGGATCGATAAACCCTCTATTCGGACACTGCAAGCATCGACGCACGCACATGCACACTTCCTGAGCAGTGTGTGAAAGCCCGTCTGAGCCACTCAGCTCTAAAGCTGGTGAGCGCTACCACCCACAACCTAAACCACCCCCACCGTCATATTCTACTCCCAGTGAGCCCAAAGACAATCAGGGCTTCCATTAATAAGCCTGCAACTCATCAGCGAGCTCATTATAGCATGGTCACTCCAGAGACGCCCCCAAAGCTACAATATAGACTGTGTGACAGCCCGAAACACAGAGAAAAGAGAGAATGAGACAGAAAGACAAAAAAAAAAAAATCCTCTCTGTGTTCTCAATGCATGTCTGGGTTAAGACCCTATCAAGTGATCCACCACCCACTGCAGCACTCCACTCTGGGTTTCTAATTACAACAGGGCCTTCATGTCTCCCTGTGCACTGATGAGGTGGACCAAAGATAGACTCAGACATACTCATACACTGCACATAGGCATACCTGTACATGCAAGCACACACCGGGTTGACAACAAACCTTATGCTCAACTCACAGTCAAAGCAAGTTGACAGGGCTAAATGCTAACATCAGCATGCTAACATCAGCATGCTAACATCAGCATGCTAACATCAGCATGCTAACATCAGCATGCTAACGTTGTTCACAATGACAATGTTAACATGCTGACGTTACGCAGGTGTGTTTACGATCTTGAACGTCTTTGTGTTAACATGCTAACATTAGCTTATTAACAGTAAACAAGCTAAGGAGGATGGCTGAAAAGACCGTATGGCTATTTTTGTAGCTACGCTGCTAGGTTCGTTAAAATGGCTTTAATACAATAATAACTTTTTTAATTTATCTAGAATAAAAGTGTAACTTTCTCCAGTTGGATGACATTGTATTTCTTTTAGCCCACAATCATCATCTTCAGAATTTGAGCTGAGGAGGAACACATGTAATTCATAAATAACATAAGCATATCATACATGTAACTACAGCTGCTGGCACACACCGTCCCACTGAAAGATAACAAAATGTGCTTCACACACTGATAATGGTGCCACACACAGCGCCAGTCAACTTCCATTCACTGATACAAGCTCTGGGAAAACTCCGTATTGCACCAGGCAGGCAGACAAGGGGAGATTGCCTGAAGGAAACACAGAGGTTGAAGGATATCAGAGCGACGCAATCATCAAATAGGCCACTGGTAGCTCCAGACATGGGAGAGCAGCCTTGCGGAGACAGATAACAGTCATATCTGCCATTTATTTCAGCTACAGGCACCCAGAAAGGAAAGTGGAGGCCTGCCTCGGTCTTTAAAGATGTGAGTTTACCTGGTAGCACACACCACTGCTCAAGTGCTGAGTAAATTTTCATCACACTTTCACACTGGAAGGATGTAGGCTCATGTTCACATTGTGCATACACAAATGAGATGACTAAGGAGCCACAGGGTTGTGATGGGGGGTGGAGGGAGACATATATGCTTGATTGGATGCTTAGGGACATGTATAGAGAGAAATATATTTTCACTACTCACATTGCTTCCTAAGTAAAGACATCCTCAACATTAAATGGCATATACCTGCAATAGAGCGTGACAAGAGGAGGTGGGCAGAAAGAAAGAGAGAAGGTAAGAGGAGGGGAAAGGTGGGGGCCCACACAGCCTCATGACTCAGGAATTGCAATTGCTTCACAACAATCCAACCAACACAGACTGACATCTAGCCCAAATAACCAATTAAGAAGCAAGGACAGGAGCCAGCAGAGGCGGGAGAAAAGCCTGGGAGTGCCAAGAAAGACAAGTGGATTCGACAGCACTGCTGTGGCTTCCCTATTCAGGTTTTCTCGCTGACAACTATCAGCTCTGCATCATGTTCCTGCCTCTTCTCACCACTCATGTCCTCAAGTCAATTTAGAGAAGAAGTCTCTGTCAAAGCTTGCAGGTTAAAAAAAATAAAATAAAACGGCCCGAGTTCCTTCTGGCAGTGTCCAGCAGCATTTATTTCATTTACTTCAGTTGTCATACACATGTACATGATGTTCATTTGCTAGATCCCCTAGGACAAAGTGAGAGGGTGGCTATATACTCTGTCAAATAAAAATCATTGTTTCTCTAAATCGACTCACATTTCATTCCAAACTGACCAAAGAAATCCCCTCAACATAAATTAAGGTACCAGCCCTCTGAAATGAAACCACATCTCTTCAATCCAGAAAGCGACTATTGAACCTACTCAGTGTCAGAAGCAGTGATACGTTTAGTCTGATACTGTTGACTTTCTATTGTCAATTTTTTCCTAATAAGCCCTCTTTGTAAAAGTGCATTAAATATGACAGCATAAACAGCGTCAGTCTCTCTAAATATTTACTTGCTCTCTCGGTCCTCTGCTCACCATGAAGAGCAGTCTGTAGAGCAGCCTCCAAGCTGCTGTGGCCTGCCGCTGAGTCCTCCGGGCCAGCGAGCAGCCCTTCCTACGCAGCCTGCCTCCCCTGGATGCTGGCATGGTAGCTCCAGAGATGGTGTGTGGTTTAACAGCTTGACAAAACTGGCGAAAATATCTGTGACAGAACTGAGAAGTTGGCTTGACCGTCGTGGAGATCTTTTCGCTCCGCCAGCCTCTTATTTTCCATCTGATGGTCAGTCGATATCCTCAACTTTTCTCACCCTCCTCCTCCTTCCCTGCTCTCTCTCTAATATGCAGATGCCCGTCCCTGTTAGGCCCAGGGTCAGAAGCCTTAGTCTTGAGTACGCCTCAACCTCTGGGGTGGAGTGAGCTTTGATGGAGATCAAGCCATTGATCCTGCGTCCTGCAGTTCTGTGGGCGTAGGCAGAGAAAAAGTGCTTGCTGCTGGCTTGTTTTGCATATCAATCAGTAGTGGACGGTCTGGCCACTTGGTTTGTAAAAATTGAGGGGGAATTCCTCCCCTTGCATTTGTCCTGGCTCACTATCAGTCTGCTTGCTTTAGCACTGGTCAGCCTAGGTCTTTACTGCCACACCCTGCCAGCTATCCTACTTCCCTCCTCCCATTTGCCTCCAGATATCTCCATTTCTTCTTCCTCTTCCTCTGGTTCATCCCCTCCTTTTAGGATCCATGTGACCTCTCTGGTGTGAGAGGTCCAGAGAGCTGAATGGGGACGCCCGGGGCTGTATCAGTGTCCACTCTCTCAATAGCAGCAGTACAATGTAGACTGTTCTGGCTTGTTACCTCCACACACAGAGGAATGGCTGACTCAAAAATGGGAGGCTCTGAGCCGGTGGGGGTAACAGGGCAGGAATGTTAACTATGGCCTCACACAAGAATAAAACGTGCATGTATCGCATCATTGTACTTTCACGTGGAATAAATAAACAGATGAGGTCTCTGTCCTTGAAAACAGTTTTCAAAACTTGCTCTATTCAATCTAATTTAGCTTATTAGCCAATTCATTTGGAAGGCAAGACTTTGGCTCAGGTGTTTTCTCATCTGGTATCCTGTTAAACTTCAGTGCAGTATTGAGAAGGTTCCTTCAACTGCTCCTCTATTTGACATCATGCCTGATGAAAGTCAGGACTACGTTAAAGCATTTTTGGCATTTTATGCTTTTAGTTCAGAGACACTAGGAAGAGAATTTCAAACCACACTACTTTTACACATCCGTACGCCTGGACAGATCATGTGTAAAGTGTGAAGGTGCCCACTATCAGAAAGGGCCTTTGATGCGATGGTAGAAGATCCAATACAAACCTTATTTGAATCATGCCAAGGACTTACCAATCTGGGTTTTAGGTTTTTTTGGTTTACATCCCCAATGGTTGTGAACTCACTAAGCTTGTAAAGCATGTCACTAAATATTATTCAGTCTCATTTGAGTCATACTCCAATACTTGTTTTTCCAAAGTATTGGGCATAAACACTTGAGAGAAAAAAAAGAAAAAAAAAGAAAGAAATACACAAACAGCTCCGCACTGTCAGACTGGGAGGTTGCAAGATAAACACTGAACACTGTCTCCATCTCCCTTTAAACGCTCCGATGGAGTCATTATGTTCAGAGCTCAGATGAAACGCTGCTCAAATCAAAGGAGAAGCCTTGTGCTTTACAAGTGAAGAGGGCACATCTTAACAGAAATAAACAAACAAACTTGGGAAGGGAGAGGATAAAGAAGAGGGGATGAAATACAGGCGTGTCCCTGGGGCAGGCTCTAGCCATCCCTCACAGGGAACAGCCATGTCACACTATGAGAGAGAGAGAGCGAGAGCGAGAGAGAGCGAGAGAGAGATAGGAGGCCTGGTGGCCGGTAGGCAGGCCAGTGATTCATCTGCCATGTTAGTGGGCTATAGTGCCACATTGCCATCTTCTTTTCAAAGCCCAATAAAAGCAGACACATGCTCATAAATCAAACAGAGTAAAGGGGAGGAGAGGGGAAGACGAGAGGGAGGGCTGGTCCCGTCGCGCTCCACTCAAGCCCATTTACGCCTTTTATTATTCAGCCTAAACAAATATTATTCCACAAAGTCTCTGAGGACTTTGGGAGAGGAGTGTGTTTTAATAATGACGCCAGCTTCAGATTAAAGCACCCATTCTACTGAGTCCCCTAGGCTATTCAGATTGACTACTCTGCGTCACTGCCAGTACAAAGGCAAAGTAATGCTAGCACTATATGGTATTCTTTCTCTTCCCAGATGCCTAAACATAAATGAAAGGTTAAGTGGAAATGCTTGTTGCCAAAGTTAAACACAGCTTCATGACAAACAAGTCTTGATATATTATATTATAATAACTAATGACAATCCCTGTACCGTCCCCGTTCCTGGCCTAGAAAACTTTCAATCTGAAGCAGAAGGATTCATCCTGGACTATCCACACCATTCAACTGCCACAGGGGACATGATACTAACAGATAATATACATACTGTGCACATAAGGTGACCACTGAAGAGTGAATACACGCCCATTAAGACAGTAACTGCTGGTCAAACCAATACAATTAATTCTAATAGGCACCATACTGCTGAGATAACATCATGGATGGCGGTAAAGACAGGAGAGATGGAGCACAGAGTAACACTGTGACCTTTTGACCTGCTCCTATCAGGCTTGACTATAATCTTTATAGGAGAACAGTTGAATTAAAGATCGTCAGGTCCAAGCTGTGGGGATAAGGCTTGTCTGGATGAACAGAAAAGTCCACAGCCACTTAAGGCATGCTAACATGCTCACAATGACAATGCTACCATGTTGGTGATTTAGAAGGTAATATTTACTATGTTCTATTAGCACACTACCATTTGCTAACTAACACTAAAGCCTCGGGAATGTCATTAGTTTTGCATGTACTTGGATATAAACCAGTGTAGTGGAGAGATTAAAATTCTCCAGTGCAACACCACTAGATGAAGATTCATCTATCATCGAAGCAGCAAAATCCTCTGGGCACCATTGGTGTCTGTGCCAAGGTTCATTGCAATCCATCCCATGGTTTTTGAGATGTTTCAGTCTGGATCATAGTCATGGACTATCCATCTGAGCTGCATTGACCACACCACTAGCAGGCTAAAAATACAGTAAATAAAAAAATATGCACTCATGTGTGTGTGTAATATATATATATTATATATATGGTGCATATGCTACTCTTGTGCACTGTGAAATTAATGCTACGATGCAATGCACATGATAATAGGCATACGAATTCACCTAGTGCAGACTCAAATTCCTGGAGATATTTTTACCAAATACATACAGAAGGTTGTGGGAGTTGTGTGAAACTTTGCAGCCCAAGTGTGAAGACTCATAGTATCAGCCACCTCAATTCCACAGACCATAGTTACCGGTTGTTTCTCCCCTTTGGCGTGTCTCTGGCAGGACAAACAGGCAGCTATGTTCTGGGCCAGGCAGGCCAGCTTGTCTTTGACAAGCCGTCCCAAACTGAGCAGTGCAGAGCCCAGGAACAAGTCCTTCTCCTCAGCCTCACAGCTGGACGGCCAGAACCAGCACATGGCAAGGAGGGAGCATAGGGCCTGGGCAGGCGACTGGTCCCGTATAAATAGCTCGATGAAAGTGGTGAGATAGAAGCACGACTGAGGAGCGTCATCATTCGCTGGTGGGGCAGCGATCGGTATGGCCACTGACATGGCTGTACCAGGTGCCCCGATTGTGGTCATTCTAGCCAGATCTGGTTCATGATGGATATAGGTCCCTGTTGGTCCCTCCGTCGCTCCCTCCGTTGTTCCTTCCTTTCAATATCTTATCTGCCTTCTCAACTTGTTTGCAGTCCAGTGCACAGACGAGAGTAGGCTAGCATTAACTGGACTGACAGCAGTAAGATTAGATTATTAGTCTGCTCACAGCCAGATGGTGGCTGATGGGCTTAGTCATAACACACACACACACAACCACACACACACACACACCTCCCTGAATTACCCTCCCCTCCCCAAACTCCCATCCCACAGACAGACACACACACACACAGTTGGGTAAAGGAGATTCTCTAAAGTTTAGGGAGGGGATGTTGTAGCTCTGAGGAAGACGGGACCATGTTTGAAGATGATGATCCGTAGGCATCTAACATATCTTTTTGAAGTCTGGGACCCATAATATGAGAGAAGAGTCAAAACTGATTAATTCAGTCTCTTAGTCACACATATTTATAAAAAGTGATAAAACACCTCAAAAACTTCTCTCGTTCACCTAGACAAGTAAAAAAGGAAGGTTGAGACCAGAAGACAGAGGAAGATGTAAACAAAAGGTCTATGTCTCATGAAAATGCTTTTTTCTAATACAGAGAAGAGCCTCATAACATGACTACTCAAAATAAGTAAATCAAGTACAGTGTAGTTTGGCTCTAGTCATAGTTTTCTTGATGATACCATTTATGAGGAGACAGTGCTCTTATTCAAATGTCTGGTCTGGACAAAAGCAAAGAAGCTTATATGTCTGTCTGCTGTTTTAACTTTGGTTCAATACAAGACACGACTGGCTACTTTACAGTGAGTCAAACATACAACATCAATTCATGGGGTAAAAATCAATGTCTTGTTATCTATAATGTAATCGAATTTGACATTCAGTTAACATGGCATTAATCCAATATCAGTCCAAGACTCAATAATCCACAATAAATAAGATTAGTTTAATTAGATTCCACAACATTACAGAAACTATGACCAAAATTATTGACTAGTTTGAACAATTTTCTTGACTAATCAATTAATTGCTTAGCTTCTTTCAAGACTGAAGTCGCACTTTCCAATGTACCTGCACCCAAAACATTTGAATGTGGAAATATCTTCATCTAGAAAATTATTGAAATAAAAAACAAACAAAAAAAAAAAAAAAACACATTTTCAATTGGACTGTCAAAAACCCAAACCCAGCAAATAATTGCATGCAAGAAGCTGAAATCAGTAACAATTTGATATTTCTGCTTAAAAGATTACTTAAACTAACTGCTCATACATTAAACTATCCATCGTATTGATTATTGGTTGTTCAGATAATCATTCATATTAGTTGATCAGGCCATAAATTGCTGAGTCCCATGTTGACATATCGATTTGTGTTTACTTTCATGAGAAAGAAACGCATGTGTGACTTTGCTACAATGAACTGGTGCCATGTGGTGAAACCAGACCCATGCCAGATTACTTCCCATGTCCTTCCATCTGTCTACTGGGATCGCCTGGTATGTTATAGATGTGTGTGTGTGTGTGTGTGTGTGTGTGTTCACATGTATGCGTGAGGAGGCGTTGATGACCCGCCAGCCAAATAAATCCCCCGTGAAGCCTCTACTCTAACATTTTAGCTGAGGCATGAACAAAATGGATGCTGCAGTTATGAATTTAAAGGTACTGCTGTGTTGCAAGCATGTCAAATCAATTCAATTTACGGTGCCTCACGGGAGTTATCCGGGACCAATTCAGTTGACTTCTGCAATCGATTGGTTAAGCTCATAATCGTACCATAACATTGTATTAAACCGACTGCGATGGCGCTCTACAGCCAATTGTACCATTGAGTAAGGAAATCACAATCATTATCATTGGTGGTAAAAAACATTATCAACTGTGCCTAGTAAGCACTTCACCTCAAAATACACACATACCCCTCCATACACACACAAATCTCTCTTGTGTAATAAGCACAAATTTGAATGCGATGAACCAATTAATCAAAGGGAGTCAGTTTACTGAGGTAGCCAATTACAAGGTGTGACAAGAGGCTTGAAATTAGTCCTTCCCTTCCATCCATCTCTATTGACTCCCACAAAGCTGTGTGCAGGCATGTGTGCACCTATATGCTGATACATGGCTGATTTTCTACCCAACTTTGACTTGATTTCTTTCTCCTCGCCCCAGAGAACAAACTGATGGCAGTGCAGTGATTAAATTCTGCTCTTCGTGACAGCAAAAATCTGATTTACAATCACCAATATCTCACCCTGTGTTTTTATATATATATATATATATAGCCACTTCACAGTGGCTGACTTTTCATGATGGAAGCAGAGAGTTTCTCCTTTTTTCATGCCACAAATGTGCACGTATGTAGTGACCCAAGCACAGACATTCAAGAACCTCCCTCCCTCACACACGAACACACACCTATCTTTCATTGTTCCATTCATTCCTCAGTAAAAGACAAACGGCAGGGAGCTGAGCAGCAGCAGGAGCAGCAGCAGCAGTGGTGCAGTGCAGATCCCAGCGCAGTGGGACTGACTCATGTCGCCGGGCAAACAAAAAGAGAGACGAATAGAGCCGGAATAGAGAGTTAAGGAGAAAGCTAGTTGTCCTCTCTAATCCACCTCCTAGCTGACCTCAGGTCAAATACTGCATGGCATCGTCTGACACAGGCAATTAGAATAAAGCCATGCCAGCCACGGCAATTAGCAGTGGTTTCTGGATATTTGGCATGGATTTACTATGATTGAATCGCTGCTGAAATGAGCACAACACTGCTGCCTATTCTCTTTTTCATGTTGCTCATATTATATAATGTGGCGCTTGGTAAAACTGTGCCACATCATCATTCACACTGTTGATAGCAGCAACCACACTTCTTTAAAGGACATGAAATTTCACCTGAATGATGGTGAATATGTATAAACACACATTTCCGCTCTCAGGCGTCCATCCATGTCTACATCATTAACACATGAATATTTGTGATGACCACACGCACTCATCACTGCTCCAAGTGAACACTAGCATGCACAGATTGTCCTTGGCTTACATTACCACATCACAATGGGACCAGTTTACACAAAATTTAATGACTCTATAAAGTTGGTTTACACATTAAAAAAACCTGACCGGATATTAAAACAACAGACGGGGCAGAAATATGTGTACAATCTGCCATAAATCACAAGGGACAACAATTTGGCATGTTTATAGAGCATATTCTTTTAAACTGGTATGAAACACATGAACTAATTGATAGGTAGCTAGACCAAAAAAAGGAAGAAAGGCAAAGATATAGTGAAGAACATGTAATATCTGCCTCAAATATACTCGCTAAAGATATTTATGTGACTTTTTTTGTGATAGCCTCTTCTCTCAGTCTGGATCCCATCTGTATGACAGTAATAAGCTGTGTTTACACTGGTAGCTATGATGGAATATCCTAATTATTATAGTAATGCTAAGGATTGGTGCCAGACTGGTTTCTGAGAGTCCCACAGCTGCTTCTGCAAGCACACACTCTCAACACGCACAAACAAACCTGAAAGGAAAGAGCAATGCCTTATGTAGATGTCTAAGAGACAAAAGACATTGACCCACACACACACACGCACGCATAAACACTCACTCCCACACTCTCGCCCCTCCTACCTTGCTGTGCTGAACAGGCCTGTGTGCGCAGTGGGAGTGACCATTCTCCAGTCCTACGCACAGGGACTGAACACCATCAGCTGCAGTGCACACATCTGGTAAGAGAGAGATAGGGAACAGTTTCACAATTAGGTTTAATGTCACTGTGTGTGTGTGTGTGTGTGTGTGTGTGTGTGTGTGTGTGTGTGTGTGAGATACCACCCATCGCTGCATCTGTACTATAGTGGTTTTTGCTGCAGCTCATCCCTTTTCAGACCACAAAACACAAACAATGCTGGCTGGTCTAAAACCATCATGAGCGCCTGCCGGTTGCCAGTCACTAAAAATGGCAATGGCGTTCAGTTCCAAGAAAGAGAGAACAACTCTTGACAATCCTAATTAAAGACTGTTTTCTATTTTCTGAAACCCTAAAATTGTTTTAGATAAAGGTCACTGCTCCTCTTGATAAAATATATGTTTGCATACAAACCACCTGACATGATAATATTGTCAGATTAAGTGGAAGTTTTGAAAACATTTTCCTGATTTTACCCACTTCTCATTAAATTCAAGGTCCTGAGGACAAACTCTCTAGATGTTGGCACATGAAAAGACTTTATCCCTGATTGTAGCCTGGGAGGCAGGCCAATGTGACAGCAGGAAACAAAAAGAAAACTTCTCGACCCCCTGTGGAGCTAAACTTTTCCTTTTTTTGAGCTCGCAATCATAGTCAACTAAATGTCTGACGGCTGGAACAGCATTACAGCGATATCTAGTCATCTGAATTTGATTCTTTTGTCTTAGACATTTGCACAACCATGAATGAATACAGATGACAGATAGTTTCATTTTTGTAATTTGTGTCAGACAAGTGTTAATTCCTCACTGTAGGCATTTGCCTCCCTGCCTCCTTATCAGCCTGCCTGGAATCACATGCCCTCTAGAGACGGAGAAGAAAACTGCATTGATCAAACCACTTGCTATAATAAGGCCTTCAAGTCATTAATCCATTTGTGTTCAATTATGACTGCACAGAAAACACTAATGAATTACTACCATTAAGATGATGTTTTCTCTAGAACTGACTTTTTTGACTATTTTTGATGAGAAACAAAGGATCAAATGTTCTTGAAGGAAAGTACTGGCAGCAGACTTTTTAATTAAGTTTTACACAAAATCTGCAAGTCACCCTGTTCATTGAGTTTTAGCAAACAACTAAACTAAATAAAAAAAAATAATTTTTACTTGTCAAGGAAAAAACTGGCTTGATGATCATCACACATCATTTTCGCTGGCTGAATTTCCCTTACCTTTAGTGTTAGGCTCGAACAAAAACAGCTGGGTATCAGCTGTGCCTGGCCAGCAACATGAACGACCTTACTGCTCAGTTCTTAAAACCTCGAATCCGCAGTGAGACTGAACCAAGCCGACAGAGCACTATATATTCACTGCAATAATCAGCCCTCTGCGGTCAAAAGCCCCTCCTGGCCTTCTCTCTCCCCGAGTATGCGCACTGTGAAACTTTAACTGAAGCTTCATCTTTTGAGGAAGTAGAAGACCTAACTGGGAAGGAAGTGTGGTGGTTATCTTGTGACTGAGGTGAGAACACGACCTAATGCCGCCAATTACTACTAATGTGAGCAACTGAACAACTTGTAGGTTTACACAAATATCCCTTCCCCACAAAGTACTGCTAAAAGAACATCAGAAAGCCTATTTAGATAACAAATGACTACAGGATGTGATAAAATTAAACACTGGGATTAAGCTTCAAGCAGGCTGACACAGATTACTTACAGAGAAAAAAAGAAAAGAAAAAGAAATTAAGCCTAGTCATGAACACAGAACTGAAACAGTGCTTCATATCACAGGGACACCTCTTCTAAAGGGTGTCCCAAGTTGTTGTTGTTTGTTTGCAGCTGCTAAAATTTCTGTCTCTCTCAATCCGGTCACACACCAGTGAGGTTAACTGTCTGAAACTGAGGGGAATCAATATCAATTTTAAATTTTGCTGTGTTTCTATCAAGTCCAAATCTATATCCCTTTAGCACAAACACAGTCATACTAATGACTAAATCGTCTGGCTGTTTTGTGGATTTGTGTGTGTTTCATTCAAGTGTGTGGTTTGCATTTAAGAACCTGAGGAAGACTTGGCTCTGTGGTGCTTGCTGCGAACCTCCTGGTTCAGTTTGGAAGGAGGGGTCGGGTGGTTGGAGGCCATGTTTTGTGGTGGAGGACCATCCCGCCTCAGGCTCAGGTGCAGGGTTTGTTCGGCAAACAACGTCTGGATCAGTGTTAGGTCCAGACCTGACACACACCGACTGTTCAGCACCAGGATCTCATCACCAGGCCGCAAACCTGGCAACACACGACCACACACATTTTAGAAAAGAGACATCTAAAGCCACGTGTATCACACATGATACTGTTATTAGTGTTTCCAGGGTTATCTTTGACTTTGTAAGTGAGTAGGCACCTTCATTGAAGGCCAGTCCATCAGAAAGCACCTCACTGATAAAGATCCGGCTGTTCTTTTGGCTGTCTATGTGTCCTGTTACTGCAAAACCTTCACAGAGGAAGAGAAGAGGAAAAGAAAGAGATGCAGAGAGACAGATACAGTTAGACCAACAGAAGGATTACTTAAAAGATCATGAGGTGTATAGAAAATTGAAGGTACAACTAGACCTCAATAAATCCACATCTGAGTCTCACTCACCAAAGTCTCCAGTGCCACTTGGCCTCCTCATGTGCAGTGTGAACACATTAACTGGGGAAACCTCCAACTGATCATTGGCCTACAGGATGATATCAAACAAATCAATACCCATGAGGAAGGTTTTAATCATGAAGAGCAGTGTGTATCCAATGTGTGATTACGCACGTTTGCCCTCCTCACCATATCCCAGACTAGCTCCCCAGGTGCCACATATCGAACCTCTACCTCCTGCCCTGCTCGCCTGTGCATTCGTAGGCAGTGCAGGCCCGGGTCCAGCTGTTTCACCTGTGCACACAAGAGCCCCTAATGTTCAGCAGCCTGCATGCACAAAATCATCCCACATGCTTCATGCACCAACACTTATGTATGACAGCTGCTGCCTGGCCAAAGCATGAATTATTCACTGACTTTACACTTAGTGATGAGAAATTTGTGGTTAACAACCACATTCTGCCCAAGGGACTACATGTATGGTGTGTGTGTGTGTGTGTGTGTGTCTGTCCTTTGAGGACTGTGGAAAGTCAGACAATGCATGAATAGGTGTGGCATTTTAAGCCCCTTGGGAATATAACACAACCAGATCTCCACACTACAAATTCATTAACAGGACCACACCTGGTGTATTCACAGGTGACCAAACCCCACAATACAGGAAATATATGTCCTCAATATACATACTATAAGTGTGAATGTCAGGATTATGTTAAAAACATAAAATTCTAATAGACAACTACATCTAAATTACATCACTGCCTTTGTTTGGCACTTTCTGCTATAACTGTCAGGAATATTGTTCCCTCATTCTGGTGACGCGTCATCATTTCTCTGAAACTAGCTGCCAACCCAACCTTGCAGACTGCAGAGAGAAGGTCAGAGGCTGTCTGGTCTCTTCTGACGGGAACTTGGACTGTCAGGCCGTCTGGCATGTAGACACACGTCAGCACGTCTGCAGCACTGATGCTGTCCCACAAACCGCCCTCGGGAGGCGACATGGAGTAGATACTGGTCAGTACGTCCAGCCTCTGTAGGAGCAGGGAAAGGGGGGCAAAAACGGAGGGCAAAGAAAGATAAAAGGAGGTGGGTGAGCAGAATTAGTGGGAGGAGAGAGTAAACAGAAAAGGAGGAGAAGGAGGTAAACAGAGAAAGGAAGGGAGTGAATTGAGAGACTAGAGCTTGAGCTGGAGTTTGAGCAACAGCACACAAATCAATAGAGTTCCATTAGTCTAAATGCTTGGCTGTGGATCAAGTAGTGGAGCAAAGATGTCATACAATTAGCCTTTCAGAAATTCATTTGACAACACAAACGGCAGCTGCTGCACATAATAGTCATGGTAATGACCGTGTACACAAGAGGACTGGCAAAGGTCTTGATGTCCAGATGATATCTGTGCACTTCTCCAGGACTTATTTGGTTTGAAAAGCCACAGGCACACTTTTGACAATTTACTTCACAATCAGTCAAGCTTTTGGGAGGTAATTATTTGCTGGTGTCACTAACAATGAGGTTTGAACTAGGCATTAAGGCTGGGGGGTTATCCCACTGCTTAGCCTCACAGGCAGCCATTTGGGGGTTTTTGGTTGCGACTTTGTGTCTCTGGTAGAGAAAGCACCACTGCTGCATGGTGGGGTTGTGGGAGATGCCACAGTGCAGCCTAAGACCACAATTATCAAGAGTCTAGATCTGGAAGAAAGGCTCAGTCACGCCAAATGTACTGAAACTCAGAGGCTGAAAAAGCCAGCGATTCATCACTACTGACAAAAATATGAAGCCTCAGTTTAAGTGAGACGCGGGACCAAGAGAAATAACTGCCTGAGAGAATAGGTCTAGTTATATAGCAATGTTTTAAATGCATTATGGGATCATAAAACTAAAGAGTGGTGTGTGTCTGAGGCTTTCTGTCTGATGTGCATGTCTGTGAGCTGTTCTGTCTGCTTCAGAGGCTGGATGCTTGCTCTTGATGAATCACCTCAAGAGGAAAAAGACCTTTTTTTTTTTACTGCTTGACAAAGAGCCTAAAGGGACAAGCTAAGGTCTCTGATTCACAGCATCACTTAGTGCCACACAAACAAATACACACAAATAGCAGTGTAGATCAGAAAAACAAAGGCACACAGAAAAACTAAGCATCCTCTTGACTAGTTTACTTCAGGAATCAGTGCTGAAATAAAAGCCACCAATGTTTTCTCACCAAAATGTTCCCCTAACCTGTTCGTGATGAAGGAACATAAGGTGCCACTTCAGCACCCACCCTCTGCCCACGTCTTTAAGCATGTGAGGTCATGCTTACAAACTGAGGATGAAAAATAAATAAATAAATAGTTAAAAAATAAATAAATCTAAAAAATCAGGCAGCGACTGGTTGCATAACCACTCCATTTGTGCCCCAGCAATATGGCGTGACCGGAAAAGTAAGATTTGGTTGCCTGCACTGACCTGACCAGCAACTGACTAACACTATACACTCATTCATGGTCGGAGAGGGTTGTGACGGAGCGACGGTTTCCTGGTCAACGTTCCATGAGCTGCTGCCAAGAGTACAGTCCAGGCACGCGCTGGACTTCAACAAGTGCTCTGTGTGGTGAGCGTGTACTCTATTTATGTTTGCATCCAGCCAAATAATTCAAACCAATACTTCAGTTTTTCCTCTCAAGTGTGGAAATTATTTCCAAGCAAGTCAACCTCCACCCTGGAGCTTCTAAAGATGGAACGTGGAGTTATGGACGGTTTGGTGGCTGCTGCACAAATACACCCTTTCTGTTCCACTTAGCAACTGGATAACAAAGATATAACAGTGCTGCCTTGAATAGATATGGTACAGTGAAGAAGAAGAGTAAATGTATCTGATTTATCTATTAAAAGTATATTACTGTTTATTTCCTAAAAGCTCCACCCAAGATTCCTCTTTCCACCTTTCCACCTCTTTCGACACAAAATCACATACAAAGTGGCAATAATGGCCCCTAAGACTGGCACAGTACAAGAGCTTGTTCCTCAGCAATGACTCTAAAGTCAGTGTGTATCCGTGGGTAGTGGAGTGTGGTGACACAGAAAATGGGATCAGTATGTCATGGACGAGAGTGATAGGGTGGAGATCACAAGCCACTAAAATATTTCCACAAACCTCTTCTGGACTTTACTCAACAGAAGCAGGCATTTGCATACATTTATTCAAAATGAGTGCGAGTATGCAGCATTAAGTTAGCAAAATTGAGGTTTAAGGAAGTTGATATTTTTTAGCCGTCAAAAGATATTCACTCTTGCCAGTACAGACAGAAGAAGTGGGTGGATTGAGGATGTGAAGTACAATTCAATGTTTTAGCCTCTACAGAGGCCAAGGCAGCTGCTAGAGTGACATCTCATATATGATGTTCATTTCTCTCTGCTTTATGCAACCTAGGGCTAAACAGTGTTAGCACATCCTCAGCCTGTTGAAATAGCTAGTTGCTTCAAATCGAGTAGGAAGCACACCAACCACAGGAACAAACCCACATGGACAGCCACATGCTATACAAGAGCACACCAGCCAATACAGCTACAATGAAGCTTGAGCGCATACTCATACAAACATACCCTTTGCTTGACTTCACGTCAAAGGATTAGTGGAAGATGGTTACTTATTAGAGCCCAAGTAGTAGAGCACAAACAAAGTCATCAAGACAGAAATGAACTGTGTGTCGACAAAAATCAATACAGCTGCGCTAACTTCTTTCCCTCTTTTTCCTATTTCCCACCCTGAGAAGTCTTAATCCTCAATAAATCAAAATAGATCCTTGTGATGAGCTGTTTTCCACATTCACATCCAAACCGCGGAGCAATCCAAGCATGCAAGTGAGGGGAAGCCACGACATTAAAGCAAAATTGAGGCGCTGAACCAATGAAAGCCATTATTGTTTCCCAAACCATTTCCTGTTCTGAGTCCATTTCAAAACACTTAATGAGGGCAGTTTTAACACTTGCCACATTCACCATAGATTTACACTATGAATCGTTGTATCCTGTGGAGCAGTGATCACAGGATGCAACACCCATCCTGATCTGGGTCCATTATTCTCATCTCTCAGCACCACACACATTTTTTTTCTCCAGGAAGTTTTTGATAAGATTTTATTTGAAATGCAAAATATATTTATAAAATATATTATGTAATAGATACTTGTAAAGAAATTCATATATTCTAGCTTCCTTTCATATATTTTCAAGCTTCCTTTTCACATAGAGGATACAACAGTGAAGGAACAGCTCCAATTGAAGTTATTTTGGTTACTGGCTCAAATGACTTGTCAGCAATAGAGAGGTTTGTCAACAAAAGTGTTCTCCATTAAAAAAAATAGTTTGACATTTGAGGAAATCGAGACGTTCTTGTTTGCTTTCTTGTTGTGAGTTAATTGAGAAGATCAGTACTGCTCTCATGTCTGTTGAATACGTTAAATATGAAGCGACGGTCTGCAGGCGGGTTGGCGTAAAGACCGGAAACAGAGACAAAGAGGGCCTGCCTCAGTCCAACTGGAAAACGCTCTGTGCAGTGTGAAAACAAACAATTTTAGGAAGGAGTGCTGAGCTATTGGACTATGGGCACAATGACTCTCTTGACCGCTGCCCTCAACTGTGCCACAGCCAAGAAATAGCCCTGCACCTCCCCCATCAAATGGGGGAGGTGCATGGCAAATTGTTGTTTTAACACTTCACTTATGCACAAATTACACTAACGAGTTAGGTAGTGAACCTCATTGGTTTTGGTAAGAGAATTATGCCACTTCTGGACAGAGCCAGGCTAGCTGTTTCCCCCTGATTGTAGTCCTTATGCTAAGCTATGCTAACCAGCTGCTGGCTATAGCTTTGTATTTAACAGCCAGACATGAGTGATGTGGATAACTGTCATCTGACTATCAAGAAGACAGAAAATTTCCTAAAATATGAAACCTCTTGAGGTTAATTCTGGTTCATTGCAATCTGAAAATATTTCTGAAATCTAGTAAGACTCAACTTTGAATAAAGCAAAATTGTCCTTTAGAGAGTAGTCTCATTAAGCACATGCCTACTTTACAGCTGCTGATGAAGCAAATGAAAATGGCTCACCAAGACTACAAAAAGATGTGGAAGCTTGAGGACAGTACGGTTTAGAGCTGAAGCTTACAGCATTATTTCATGCTTCCTTGATGGAGGCATGTAACCATAAATTAACCTGCCAGTGCTGCAGCTCCAGTGTCTGGCTGCTCAGATGGCCAGAATTCACACTCATCAATCATTCAACACTTTTAACGTACACCCATACACTCACAATTTCAATAACCAACGCTTCAACCCAACACCCTCCATTAACTCAATTATGGTGTGAATCGGATCGCCCTCCACAGCCGAGTCTACGGGGCTCTACTGCTGTAAAAATCTCTTGTCAGATACGCTGCCTGTTTATCTTGCGGACACCTGCAGATCTACATGAAAGGAATCTCTGCTTTGATCCCGGATATGTAATATTCGCAGGCTGACACACTCACACACCCCATGTGTTAAAAATATCTTTACACAGCCCACTATCAAAGCCATGGCAGACAGCAGAGGTCAAAGCAACAGATGACTTGTTTCTGTCATGGCTACTTCACGCTGAAATTGATAATTCAGCACATAAAACGATACCACAGGATGAATATGACAGATGGCTGTGGAATTTTTAAAAGACATATCAAAGATCCTCAAACCATAATGGACGGACAAAGTTTCGCTACACTATGACTCACCTCAGTGCTCCTGGGAGGCAGGGTGTAAGTGTGACCCCCAGCGTCGCCATCAAAAATCTGAAATCAAGAAACAGACGGTCAGAACGACAGACAGAGGGGCACCACACTGACTGACTCATGAGAGATTAAGTGCCCAGCCACTCTGGCAACACAATATTAGACACATACAGTGCTATTATGTAGTTAATTAAAAACTACGCGTGGTGAGTGCAGCGCTTTGATACTGCTTCCAGGCGGGTCTGTAGCCTTTGAAGGTACAACAGTGGAAATATAGTCTGTGTATGTGAGTGGAGGGGGTGTGTATGGACCGTAAGTGGTTTCTGTATAGCAGGGAGATGAAAGGGGTAAACAGTCCAGTTACAGATGAGAATAGGATGAGCTCTCTACCTCTCTCCCTCTTCACATTCACCCTTCAGTGTCAAAATCTTTCACTTCTTCATCCATTCCTCGCTCTCTCCCTTCCTCTCTAGCCCCTCTCCCCAGCCTGTCATTGTAAGGCTTGCTGTGTCTGGCTAAGCCTCAGAGCTGGAGGTGACTCTGCAGCCTCAGAGGGCTTTAACAACTTTATAATACAGCAGTGACACAGAGCTATCCGTTATGTGAGGGTGTTACTCAGGTCCTCACTCAAATCGGCTGCAGTTATCAGCTTTTGCTAGGATACTTTGTCACTGGGCAGGAGAGCCATTATAGGTGGCATAGCCGGTGACAGAAATGGGGCATCTTGTTCTCAAAATGGGTCTAACGCAATCTCAGGTGTTTGTATGGTGAAATTAGTTCAATTGAAGCTATTATACACTAAGAAAAAAGGACAGGTCTCTTTAAGTCTCCTCCATACACCAATATTTGGGGGTCATGATTACTTTTCTCCAAAAACAAATCACAAGAAAATTCCTTTACAATCAGAAAAACTCCAGCTCCTGTTATGGTAGTAAAAACCCTCATCTGACCTCTGATGAGCTGACTACAGTAACTGTCTCTCCCCAGCACAAGTACATTTATAAAGTGGCTGTAAACGGTGCTGCTTCGCCGTAAACTGACTAATTTTAGAAAGCTTTACTAACTCTCCCACAAATCCTGAAACCTTTCTGGCCTACTTCCCACAGTGGACTGCCGGCCAGCTCCTTACTGTATACATAGCACTGCTAAGACGGATGAGAGATGAGAAAACGAGAGGAAAGGAGACGGGGGGGGGAGAGCATGACTTTGGAGAAAGGTTGTCAAGCGCAGCGTAGCAGTGGTAAATGGGATTTAGGCTTAGTCAACACAGATGAGTCAGTATGGAAACTGTGGGAGAAAGACCGCCGGGTAACGCTCTGATGTTTATGCTCTGTGGAGGGGGGGTTTGAGAGAGAGGACGAGGTTGGAAGGGAAAAAAAGGAAAGACAAATGGCGAGAGAAATCGGGGCAGAGAATGAGATGAAATTCTAGCTTTAAGAGATTAAATAAGCAGGAAAAAAACGAAGCAAACAGATAGTGGGTTCGATATGGAGGAAAGGGGATAAATGTAGAGCGAAAGGGAGGGAAGTAAGGCGATATCTTGGAAATCTTGGAGAAAAGCAGTGTCTGAGAACCTGAGAAGGCAACAACAGATTAAGTGCATTGAGAAGACTTTGGCTCCTGAGATGACCTCGCTGTCCAAATCCTTCTCCAGCACACACACATCTCATCAGTACCACATGAGAGCTCAACCAGGGAGCTGGTGATAATGATGATAATAATATTAATAATAATAATAATAATAACAACAACTTCATATAGCACCTTTTAAAAACAAAGTGCTTTGACAATAAGGATCAGAGCAGGACAGGGAGCAGATAGCATACGAAGACACATACATACAAACACGCATATTAATAATAGTAATAAGTGATAAAAGGATAACGGCAAGGACTAAAAAGAGGTTAGGCAGAGTAAGAAGAAATAGATGAAATTAAAAAGAAATACAGAAGAAACAAAGAGACGATGTCACATAAAAGCAAGTCTATAAAAATGAGCTTTTAAAAGTGATTTAAAAGAAGTCACTGATTCCGCCTTATCTCCTCAGGGAGATCGTTCCAGCGTTGAGGGGCCCTGAGACGTCGAAAAAGCACTGTCACCTCTAGATTTAAGTCTCGACTTAGGAACGACCACAAGGGCTCCACCCAAGGATCTAAGGCAGCATACTGGCTCATAAGGGCTTAGCAGTTCAGTTATGTAACTTGGAGGCAGACCGTGGCATGCTTTGAAAGTGTTAAGTAAAATTTTAAAATCAATTCTAATATTACCAGGGAGCCAATAGGGGGAAACGAGGATTGGAGTGATGTGATGCTGTCTGTTAAAACCAGTAAGAAGCCGAGCTACTGTATTTTGGACTAGTTGGAGGTGGGACAGAGAAATGTGATTTATGCCAGAGAGGAGGGAGTTGTAGTAATACAGTTTTGAGTATATGAAAGCATGAATACCTTTTTCTAGATCTGAGTGTGTCAGAAGCGGATTGATTTTTGAAATGGATCTTATTTAGAGGAAGGACTGGGCAGTTTTTTGAAATACGGTGGCTTAGGTTTGAATCAAACTTTAGAGAAGATTTCTGGCAAAAGGTTGAATATTTGGAGACCAGGACCAAGAGCATTCTGAATGATCACTTAAAATGGCCATGGCTGAATTTCCCACAGTGAAATAATAGAAAATTATAGAAATTAACACTACAATGGTCTCTCTCAAAAAAGGGCAAACGACACACAAACAGCAGATGTTCAGGAAAACCCAACACTCTGAAAATCCCTTGAAGCACAAACAGCCATTAAATGCTCCCTATTAGCCTCTATGTAAAGAAGAAAACACCAGAAAAGCACTAAAAAGGGCTTGTAAGAGAAGGAAAGTAAGCGAAGCTGTTTAATATTTAGCGTCTTTACACCAACCATCTGCTGATGTCTGCGGGGCTGAGGAAAGAGTGGAGAATGCTATCTACCACATATGTCTTTTAATAATTCATGTGTGTGCTGCAGCGCCACCTCGGCCTTCTGCACTGTGAAATGTAACTGGGCTTCATTAGGCCGGCTGGCTGGAGTTCCCCCAAAAAATAATAATACACACACGCACACACATACCTTGTCGCTGACAGACGTGTGCAAATGCTCAACATAAATATCACTGAGCAGGTGGTGGGGTGGATAAGCTAGATAAGCGGAAGTGAAATGGGACAAAGAACATTTTGAGAGCAGTCAAGAGACATGGCCCACCAGGTGAACAACATGAAAGGCGCTTGGCAAGCTGTGCCTGCTCTAAATCAATAGGACCACCTATTGATATCACAGTATTAAGAAAAATTGAGGTAGACTGTCGTTAATCAAAACCACTCTCATCTCCCTTCCCATAGTCTCAACTAATGAACAGGAGGTCCATAAAAGACTTGTGCAAATGAGTGTTTCCTGTGGCGATTCCTAAAATAGACCACCACGAGCAGAGTGCTCTCCAGGGCCATACCTTTAGGGTACAGAGTGGTGGATTTCTGTATCAATAAATAACCAGTCTGCATGAGTCTAATTACAAACCTGAGAGGATTTAGACTCCCCCTCTGCACCTGGGTAAGGAATGCTCCCCTGTGTTTATGTTGATGGGAGGTTTGCACTTAAACTTACCGGGAAGCAGAAGGGGGACGTGTGCTTCTAATTAATATCTCCTCAGGGGGAAAATGTGCTGAAAGTGCAGCATGACTGTAACAATCTCTTGCTTTCTTTCATGTCAGCGCAGCCATTGTACATGCGAGTAAGCAATAACGCAACATGTTTTCGGGTTGTTTCACTAACAAAGTTCTTCTCACCAGTACGTCCCAAGAGACAGGGTGGATTAACACTCACGCACTTACAGCAAACCTGTGCACGTATGCTTATGAATTCTACATGCTCATGTTATATGCATGTGCATGCATAGTTTCCCCGATTGCTTAAAGAGGTAGGTGATCCAGCATTAGAAACCAACTGATCCAGACCACCAAAAGAGTTTTATTACTCTGGGGATTCGTTAGTGTCACATCAAGGTCTAAGTGCTGCTGTCAGACTTCCACCACTGACAAATACACAACACATATAGTTTGTTACGTAATCTTTCATCCTATTACCATATCTGTTTTTGACTGAAGTGATAGCTCGTGGGCTTGCTACAAGTCACATTAAAAATGCCTCCATCTTTCGGTAGTTCAAAATGACGCGGTGGCAGAACACAGTAATCTTTGTGACAAGAAAATAGCTGCAAAGTACACCAACATCTTCAACCTAAATGAAGCTCTATGTAGTGCACAACTGTATCCTAAGGCAAGAAAGCTGAACTGTGTTTGACTACAAAGAAAAACACTAAGCACTGCATTTTTAATGTAGCGTTTTACATATATGCATAGAAATTTTTGAATACTTGTTCCTGAAAAAAAAGTTTAAAGATATTGAATATGAAGATATTAATTATTTTAACAGCGGCAAGTTAGAAGTTCTGACCACTTTGCCACATCCTGTACACTGTTAATTAAAAAAATAATAATTTTAATCATAGAATCCAAGTTTTGTATTTCTCAAAATAGCTCATATTTCTGTCCATCTGTCCATTGTGCAGTCAGTCATACCTGTGATGCAGAGGGCCTCTTGTCCCGGCCTCTCTTTGTAAGGTTGTCAAGGCCTTTGAGCGAGGAAAAAAGACCTCTCTTGCGTTGTCTGTAAGTCAGGGACAATGAGCGCCTCCTGAGTGTGGCCTCATCTCTGGAACAGATCTGTAAAGATTACATAATATCAGGACCAGGATCAGTTAGCTCAACAAAAAAAAATTCCTCTAATCGAACCATTTTAATTAGGTTTATTTTCTTAAAGTAATGCATAAAGGGAGCGTTAGCAGGATGCTTTTTAGATTCAAATGATTATGAGATTTTAAAGGTTACTGTTAGACATCAAGTAAATTAAAACTGAAGTATCACATTCAAAAAGAAAGCACCCAAAACAGGACACTGTTGATTGTCTGATTCTTTATTTAGCATTTAGCATTCATTCCTTGGTCCTTTCCCAGTGCCCGTGCTGTGGCTCCTCACCAGTGCATGGAAGGAGGAGACAGAGAAGATCCCCAGGCGTCCAAGGGTGGTTTTGGTGGGACGGCTGGCAATAGCTAGCAGACTCTTTGGGTTGGGCAGCTCTCCACCCTGTAGGCTGGCCAGGTAACATCGCATCCTGAAGAGATCCATGTTAAACCTCTCCAGATTCTGTTCCCACTGCTGAATCTGAAGGAGTGGGAAAAATGTTATTTTGGTAGTTTGGGTAGAGGTTTTCAGTCTGAATTGGGTGATGGTTTTTGGGTGGCAGCTGAGAAAAGAGAGTTGAGAAGAGGTAATGGAGCGAGCTAGGAAAGGGGGAGGGACGGATAAGGGAGAGTAAAAGAGGGAGATCTAGGGTCAGTTCAGTGCTTTCCATCAAACTGCAATTGCTTGCAGATGTTGGTGGAGGACATGAATTGGTGGAGGTTTGATAGTCAGGGGTGACTGCGTATCTAGCAGAGGAATGAGTGCATGTGCAGTAAATCCAAATGCCCATTTTTTATGCAAGTCTAGAGAGGATAATGATGTTGCACAGACCACCCGTTAAACCTCCACTCCACACACAGACACACACACATACAGTATATACAAGCAATTTACAGTTGCCTTCCTCCTAACCCTGTTTGGAGTATGTAAGTTATGAGAACGCGCTTATTTTGTTGGCTGGAGACTTGTTTTAATGAGAACACTCGAGCTAAACAATGGTCTATAACAACTGACTTTAATGGGTCTCGTCTGCACTGCGAGTTCATTTACAATAACGCACCCTATGGCGTCGTCCCATTAGGTCTTATTAGAAAAAAAAAAAAAAAACAGGAGGAACGTTTTATGAACCCCTGACTTAAACATATTCAAACATTAAACAAGGAATTTGCGCAGAAATCACCAAGGGACCATACTGAGCTATGTTAAGTGTTAAACTCATGAAAAAACCCTGTGTATGTAGCTGTGCAGGTGGCCTTGGTTAACAAGTCTTGAGTCAGTGACATTCAGCCATTATTCCCATTCCACACCATGAGACCAGCTGCTTGGAGTCTACAAGCTTTGGTTAAAAATGACCTTGTATTTTGGTATGTCAGTCACGTAAATAATTAAACGATTAAAACACAAGTGAGGCATTAACAGCATCCAGATCAAACTTCATCTCCAGGGAATCAGTGCAGTTCAACTTTGGGACAGATCTTTCAGTATTTCATTATGCTACCTGCATGCTAACATTAGTTAAGCCAAACTAACTTTTTAAAGAATAAATGACATGTTTTGCAGTTTACAAAAAAGTTTAAATAATGAGCAATAAAACACAATGTTTCTCAGTTATACATTAAGAGTTTTTTCCGCTACAGCTTTACCTGGTCTTGTAGCACCAAAGCAAACGATTTACCACAGACACATGGATGACTTTGGTGTCTTTTATCGTAAGTACGATCGCTAACCTGCACTCTAACTCCCTTCCTGCCAGGTCTGATGTTGTTGTGTTACTGTCCAGAACCTGAACTTAAAGACCCTGTACATAAATCCTCTGATGTGTTCCAGACTTCCAGTGAGTAGTCTGAACATGACTTTAGATGAGGAAGGAGGTATTACTGGAGTAAATCAGATAATCTCCTTCCTCAAAAGTAAAGACAAAGGAGAGTTGCTGTTTTGGATAAACTCATGTCTATGTATAACTATGACACAACATCCTAACATGCTTCTGATTTACATGCCATCTGGATGCATTTGACAACAGTTAAATAATTCTATTTTCATTCAGGGATGTTCAAAAATAGTCCTGGGCAGAAAATATGACTTGATTCATAACAGGGTGTATCATTAATAACACCCACCCTTTTTTGATAAAGGTTGATATGCAGTCTATTACTTCATGTCTCTAAGCAGTTTTGAATCAGTGCACTGAGACAATCAACCAGCATTAGTGAAAAGCAAGGCATGTTTGGGCCCATCTGGCCTGCATGCACCACGTATTCACATCCATTTCAGAGCCATTGAGCTCAGCAGAAATAGGCCTCTCTTTTAACAGATTCTCATCTTTTCTTGTTTGCCCTCTTTAACATCTGCTGTCCAATCTCTGTAAAAGTCCAAATGCATAATAAGTCTTTCAATGCAACTTGATCGCAGTGTATGTGTGTGTTGCAAACTTCAAAAGAGGTCTACTGGCACTGATTTTAGTAGACATGGGTGGGGGTGGGCGGGGACATCAAAGTAGTGCCCTGTTGGTGCTAGACAACCCCACCGAAACCTTAAATCTATCATCAGCCTCTGGGCGCCTGTATCAGAGTCCTGTCCCATACCCCTCTGACCCTATCATTGACTCCAACCCCGTCTGTCTCTTTGTCTCCTCTGAGGTGGCATACTGGCTAATTGGAAACAGATCCCAACACACAGTCAGTCAAGTAGTCAGGCAGTGACATCTCCATTGGTCATTACTGCAGTGAGCTGTAAAGCTTCTATCTGCTCATTCTTCAAAATAACACTCATATTTCCACTCAGGGGTCTTTGAAACAACAGCCCTTCCAAAAAATTGACAGTTTTCATTTTGCTTTTCTAGCACATAAGCAGTCACTGTGTATGGACGTGCAGCGGATGAAATGTGGCTGCACACGATGCAGAAAGTATAAATGTACATTGATTGCTTTAAGAGGCTCTTTAAGCCTCTGACCATTTGAGTCTCAGGTATAAAACAGCAGCTGGATTTTCCCACATTCCACAACAAGCACTAATTTCTTGTTAAAGTATTTCTTGCTAAGCTATAGGTTATGGGCTTTTTATACCCGTCTGTGATCGGCTGTATGTAGGCTACAGCACAGTGCAGGGTGCTTGGGATTCTCCCCCAGGCTGTGAGGAGGAGGAAGAGGATAATGCATGTTGAGAGCCCATTACCAGAAAACATCTGGAATCCCAATCTGATGCTCAGGGAAGCAAGCTGCTCCCCTGGGCCCCTCATGATGTGTTTGGGGACTGATGCATTTAGGCCACTTCACCCACCCACATACAAAAATAAAGCACAGGCTTGTCACAGTCACAAAAACAGAAAAATTAAGTAGGGCGCATCATGTGGTTGCTACATGTATCATGCATAACAATGACACACAGAAGAGTCTACAAATCTAAGCCTGGCATGAGAAGAGCAAATGTTACAGAGCTGATTTAACAATAGTGTAGAACAATACAGCAGATTTTCTGTGAAATGTATCCCAAGGCCATGCACTGTATAATGCAATGTAAATACTGCAAGAGCAGCCTCCAATATTCTCAGTGACGTGGTGTTAATTCCACCAAATTTAACTGATGCCTCAGTATGAATACCATTATCAGCGTCATACCTGGTTCTCAATAGCTTTGCGGTTCTTTGAGTCATTGACCACAGTCAGCTGCAGCTCAGCCATCTTCTTCATCTTTCCGTCCATGTCGATCTTTTGCAGCAGGCCTCGGACCTGGCTCCGCAGCAGGCGCACCGTATCCTCCTTCCCCTGGCGCTTGGCCAGCAGCGAGGCACTTGCAGAGTGGATTGCTGTCACCCAGTTCTCCAGGTCCGTCTGGTTGCTGGCCTGGAAGGGCAGAGAGAGACAGGGAGTTAGATTTGATGAAGCTGTAAGAACACTATCCCTTTACAAGATGGATTCAGATAACCAAAACCTTATAAATCTCCTAGGATTGCCAATGCACTGCTAATGTGCTATTCCATAATTTATCATAATAAGATCATTGGGTGTTGAGCTGGGCATTAATGGATCAGTAAAACAAGCCCAGATTTTGTTTATGAGGAAGCACAGGTTAATTCATGTTTCTATAACTGTTGCTGGAAATCAAATATGCATTTTCCCTGTTAATAAGGTATTTCATGATGATCTGTGATTCATCATTGGCTGTGAAGCCTCTCTTTTAAATCAGACTCGTGCTCAACAGCCCATATCAGTGGAAACAAAAGGATGAAAATCAGGTTCTATCTTTATGTTGTAGAGGGTTTCTCTATGCTTGCCTTTGAGGATACGTCACAAAACTATTTTATTAGATGTAGGTCTGGACCTCATGACACAGAGCAATCTAAGAAACCTGTCATCTTGAGTGGAGGCGGTTACACATATGGAGCCAGTGCTCTGCATGAATTTGGTACCAATATGTAGGTCAGTAAGCACAACGGGTAAACAGGATCTTCTCTCAGACCCCTTAGCTGAGATTTCTGGGCAACCACAGGGCGAAATTGGTAACTGCATATCCATGTGCTGGTGCAGTGCACTGTGCAAACATGCTGGTGTATATCTATTTGTATCTATTTGTTCCCCTTTAATGTCTCCTACTATTGTATGTACTTTCACACATAAACATTTGTTAATGTTGTTTAAATGTGAATAACCTGAAATATAATTCTGACTATGACTTTAGCCTGTGTCACTGATGGCTTGACAGATACATGCCCAAAATATTTCAATGATTTAACTTTTCCAATTATCTGCAATGGAGGGTAATTGTTATATGCAGAAAAGTGTGTCAGCTGATGTGTTTTACCTGAAAGAGGTAGACGTCTCCATATGAGTTGCTGAGGCAGAACACATTCTCCTTTTTGGGATGCTCGGGAACAGCCTGGACAATGCTGTCCTCCGCCAAGAGAGCATAGCGAGGTGACAGCTCCTGCTCCGGAGAACCTTTACCATAAGTCTCATAAAACAACAACGTACATCCTGAAAGGACAGAGTGGGGATACAGACACAAAGACGAAGAGATGGACATGTAAGTAAGTGCTGCAGAAAGAAAGTGTAAATCATCGAATTGAGTTTCTCTAATATTGTGAGAGTCTGGAGCTTTTACAGCTGTCGCTTAATGTTTTACAGACAAAATGCCCTTGTAAAAACATCCAAGAAATGAAAAGGTTCAGTGTAACTGGGATATTTGCAGCAGCATTGAAAGATAAAAGCACAGACATTTTACATACTCTAAAAGGCAACTTGGAGCCATAAAAATGATAAGACTGTCCTTGCTTGTACCTTTTTTTTTTTTTTTGGTAAATTCCAAAAAGTAATCTTCAGTAAATACTTGAAAGCAGGATGTGGATATACACACATTTGGTGTCCTGGTTTTTATCAATTTGGCTCAGAAGTTCTTAGGTTGGAAGGAAGGACGAGAACTCAATGTCAAGTGTGATACAACAGTTGAGGACACAACTGCTGTTAAAAGGAAAAACTTGAAAAGAAAAAGAAACCCTGATTTTAATTACTTCAATTTGAACAATTTACTTAGCTATTCATTTAAAACCACAAGCCAGCACACTCTTTAAGTCAACTCCTCCAGCCCCAGAGTCAAGCTCACCTTTGAGGGTCACCCAGTACTGCTTCCACTTGCGACGGTTCACCAGTTCCAGCTTCCTGTCTTTGTGCAGTGTGACAAGGGGTTTAAAAGAAAGCCAGCCAGCCCGTCTGACCACACCTTGCTCCTTCTCAAACAGAAGGTCCAGCTGCTCCAGGGAGCCCTCTGCTGACTCGCTGCTGCTCTCCCCCTCTTCGGTGCCAGTGGACGGGTCCCTTCTCTCGCCTCCTCCCCCTCCTCCCTGTCCAGTGCCGGTCTCCAACTCCCTCATGAAATTCTCATAAATGTTCTGACGGAGGGCATCACTGGTTGTTTGGTGGATGGCTCCTGAAGATTGAGCCCTTGAAGCTCCTGGGAACCAGAGGAGGCTAGAGACCTGGGAGGGTGAGCTGGTGTCTGCTGTCAGGCCATCGACTCCACTGTCAAATGCATCGCTCAGGTCCTTGTACCTGGTTTCCTGGTAAGGCACAAAAGACAGTGGAACAGCATGATGACTGTGGGGATGTGGAGGATAGATAAGACTTTCATGAGACCTAATAGTTTTATTGATTAGTTGGCTGGGCTTGTTTGGAAATGTTTAACTTGGTGCAGAAGTGAATTGTCCCTATCTACATTTAGGCAAAAACACACCCTGTTTGCCAATAGATGTGCACACCTCTATACACGACAAGCACTGTGAGCTTACCCAAACTTTTTTCAATTAGCCCAGAGGCACTGCAAAATTGCGAGAAAAAACTTCTGGGAAAAAAAAATCTAGTCAAACCACTCGCACCTACTTCAAAGTCTGCATTACATTCTCCAAATCTAAATCTTTTGCGCGGCTGAGAAAGTGGGACAAATATCCTGTGATGGCACCTGGGAGGTTGGATCCCTCCAGGCTCAGACAATTTCAAGTCATTTGAGGTCTGCTGTGGCTTCCCAATTCCCCAAATGAACACTTGATGGAATTGCACTCTGTCATGCCTAATGACAGCCTACCTACACTTGACTAGATTGCAGCATCGATTCTGCCCCTGGCAACAGAGTGGAGGGCTCTCCACATGCAGACACATTGTATGTGCTGTTGTTACAGAGCTTCTCCATCTTTGTTTGTCCATGTGTCCCTCAGCCCTGGCCCTGTCTTCTCTATGCACATTATCCTGGTGCCATGCCAGTTCAACAGTTCAGTTAGCAAACATTTCTTGAGTGCTCCTGTTTATTGACAAGGCAGCAATGGCCCCTATGAATGCCCACAATGTTCATTTAAGGACAGTCTTTTAACCATTCTGTCCAACTGAATGCTTTGAAATATTATATAATACACAATATTTGTTTTGTAACCTTAAAAACATCTGTCATTGTGCACAGGGCTTTGTTTTCTTCAGCTTTCTCTAGTTTCCTTTAGCAGGCACAGCCCAAATTTTTCTACCCTCTCCCTCACCCTCTCCCAGCTGCCTTTCATTACAAGCAGGTTCTTGGTCTTTGGCACCAGGGTCACAGGGTAACCTTTAACCCCTCAACAGGGCCCTGGAGCCTAGGTGTGGCAGAATCAGAGCTGGAGGTACTCCTGATTTTGGTTGACCTGCTGAAAGGAGGCACTGTAACCAGCCCTATGCCACAGAGAAACGGCAGTCAACAAAACAGCCCCCAAAGGACAGAAGAAATTCTGTCCAAAAAATTGCTTCAAGCACCCTACTTAACAACATAAACTGGTTGCAGGCCTCGTCAGTGAATTTTCCCCAAGCTTTAATGGGAATGTAGTCTCCCTAGAAATGTCTGTCAAAACAGAGCCCAGCTTGTTGTCACCAGTACCTGAAGAAAGTATTTTCTTTGATTAACCACAACTCATTTTAAAGTTTCTTGAGGATTTCTGCAGGCTAACAGCTTTCTGTCAGCCTGATGTCTGAAGAGGGAAACAAAGGCTTAAGTAAATCTGTGCCCCCGAAACTGGTTAAGCACCCACACATGGTTATAGATTAGCAAGCCATAATGGCAAGCAGGCGATTTAGAGGCAGACATTACTAATGTAAAGTGAAAGCTGCAGAGCACTCAAAATGAATACTGCCTGTCTAGTAGGTATTTGTCACTACAGAGTCAGGTGACAGTGTCAAGGCAAAGTGTGTTATATATTTCACTCAGCATTATCTGCTATTTAAGCACAAGGGGAATCTCACAAATTCTTAGAGTAAAATGCCACGATTGTTATGTTCTGTCCATTGGTTTGTTGTCAGACCCAGCTGACTGAACAGCAATCCCTATTAGCAGATTTAGTCTACAGGGATCATAGGGTGAACCCAGAAAATCTGCACCTCACAACAGTCAGAACAACCATAAGTCATTAATTATCATTAGAAGAGAGGTGGAGTTAAATCTTCAGCTAGGATTTAGTTTCTCTCTCACAGAGCCTCATAGAGGCTTAAAGCTATTCTCTTGGCAGT
Source organism: Rachycentron canadum (assembly GCA_038496675.1). Classification (NCBI taxonomy): domain Eukaryota; kingdom Metazoa; phylum Chordata; class Actinopteri; order Carangiformes; family Rachycentridae; genus Rachycentron; species Rachycentron canadum. Next base: position 15,576,149 of record CM076661.1, read on the forward strand.
GCCCAAACAGTGTTCTTAAAACTTTTACAAGGCAAAGCTAAATGAATTAATGCAGAAACAACTGCTTTCAAGCCTGAAAGACAGAAGGACATGAGCTCAGGCTCAGTTTGAACAAATTTCTATGTCAAATTAAAGCTATTAACAATGTAGTGGTTGTAGCACGAAATCACATGGTTCTTAACACATGTGCAGGCAACTTGCAGACAGGTTGCAGTTATTTCCAACCTCTCCTCTGACCTGGGCCAGTATAGTACAAGTATCATTTTACTACTGGGAAAACGTTTATGTACACATCAGCTGTCTGCTCTGTGTCTCATATGTTGCACTGCAGAACTACAGAAGCTATTCCATCCCCTAATTTCTATGCACATTGCACATCAGCCATTAGTTCAACTGATACAATCAAAACCTTTATCAATAAAATGCAAATCTTGGTCTAAACCACGATGGCTAAAATCACAATTAACACCATTCAGTTAGATTAACACCCTTACAGCCAGCATGTGCATCTGCCTGAAAACTAAAGAGCTGAAAATATTAACATCTACTATACATTCAACAGCAGTCAAACAATCAGTATAATACTTCAGATGTACCCACCAAGATACAGTCATTACAGCATCTGTATGCCAGCCCCTGTCTTCTCATCCTCGGAGAATCATCCATGTTTTACATTGTAATAGGTAACATCTCTCATCTTTGTTCCACCGTCATAAAAAGAACAAGACCCAGTGCTGGTTGCTTTACAAATTTCATTTTGTGCTGCCCCACTGCGCCCTGTCCTCAGACAGCTGGTGTTGTGGTGCTAAAGACCACAGGACGGTGGTTGATTACTGGCCGTGCCAGGACAACTGCTGTGGCTCACGATCAAATAAACCTTGCCAGACAGAAAACTGTTTGTGGATGACTGTTACTGATGCACTCTCCTGTCTAATAAGCTGTTTCTCCAAGTCTAATGATGAAGGAACAACAGATAACAATAAAACATTTATACATCTATCTACTGTGTGCTTAAACTATAAGTAATAGTAATAACTATGACCTAATGTTTTACATACCATGTAGATAAGATCCTTGTATGAACCCTGTGAGTGACAAAGGAGTATACATTATTAAAGACTGTTGAGCACAGGACTAAATCCATGTGATATGCAAATTCATTGTGGCTAAACTTACCTGAGACTTTCTTTTCTTGCGGCTGAGGCTGCCTGTCCAGTCACTTAAGCGCCTGATGCGATTTTTAATGGAGTCTTTCTTATGAAAGACAAAATCTGGCGCACCCTGCTCCTGAGGCTGTTCCCCATCAGCATACTGGTCTAGGTCCTCACTCATGGTGTGGGCTTTTGGCCTGCGACAGGGCAAGGTGTATGATGAGTACTGCCTAACCTCAGGGCATTCTTCCTCCAAGGGCACATCCAGGACAGATGCAAAGGAGGCTCGGTGTGGCCTCTGGCCTGGTTCAAGTAACTGGGAGGACAGGTCCCTGGCTGTAGGAAAAGTAGCAGCCATTGTGGAGTCCCTGTAGAGGTCTGTGATAGACACAGGGGGAGATTGTTCAGTGAATGAGTCAAGCTGGTGAACGGGGGAGTGAACTAGCGTCCTGCTGGCAGAGCAGAGTTGGTCTTGCTCACATAGCTCTGTGCTCTGCCCCCAGGGGGAATCATACCATGACCCATCAGAGCTCAGTGAACTACCCTTGCTTGTCCTGGCCGTAGAGGAGGTAGAGGCTGGTGGCGGTCCACTGCGGTGGCCACCCTGCCTACTACCACTAGAACCAGGCAGGCTGGGAGTGGAGGCAGACTCCAGGTTGGGTGAGAACTTGAGGAGTTGTACTGGGCCAGAAGCCTCGTCCAGGAGGAGGGGGTTACCTGAGGTGTTGGTGAACTCCACCCTGAGACTTCCATCCTTCTTGATCACCACCCGAGGGCTGCTCTGTTCCTCTAAAACCTCTTGTTCGTCACTGTGCCCATTCAGGGTGTGCCCATTGAGCTCAGCCCCATATGGATTATCTTCATATTCATCCGACACATGACGCCTTCGTATACCACATCCAGGGGATCGATGCCAGCGATGTTCACTTGGGCTGCTTCTCGCTCCCTTGGAGACGTAGTCATAGTGCCGAGCAGAGTACGGCTGGCGGCTTTTTGGAGGGGACAAGCAGCCACGGCCAACACACCTGGCCTTGTACCCTGAACCTACTGGAGCACTTTTCCACCATGTATGAGGTGACAAAGCGTCATCTTTGGCTGAGCGGAGCTTCAGTGAATATGGCTTCTGTTTCCCAGGGAAGACAAAGCTGGTGCCTTTGGGGCTCTGAATACTGTACTGGCTCTCTGAATTTCCCATCTCTGCCTGGAGGAAATAGAAAAGGAAACAAAACCATAAAGTTATAAAGTTATGGCAATCGTGCTGGAAGATTCATGGTTACACAGATATGAGGCAGTATAATATACATAGCATATGATAGCATGACATATTGCCAGATCAGGGACATAAAATTAACATATTACTAATAAACAATAATGGCTAAACTCCCACGCCACACACACACACATATAATAATTTAATTTGCAGTGGCAGTTTTCCATAGTGAAACTGCAGCAGCTAACATTTTCCTTATGCCTTTCAAAGAGAATAGTTATATGTAATTCTGTCACATCTGGCCATTAACCTGTTGGTCTAACTCCCACTCATTTTACAACATTCTTCCATTCTTTGTCTGAAAGTCAAGTCAGACGAACAGGCTTTAGGCTGTCATGGATGTTAAGTGTGACAGATTTCAGGACAATGAAAAATCAGATCCAGATTGTCTACAACACTCTTACATTAGTGCCAGAGAGCCATGACCAGGCAGATATTTCATTAAAGGGCTGATGCTTTACCACGTCAACTGTCAAGGACACTGCTGCCAGTAAGACACAGTGCTGGTGGCTGTCTGTTATGGGATTACACAACAGGTCCAGGTAAACACAGTACCTTTAACAGTCTTCAAGTCATTGAATTAGCACATCAAGTAGATTAGGAACTAAAACAAACCTCTCTACAACATGTGGAGGGGATAAATAATTTAAACAGTTTAGCTACACATCCTAGGAGAATTATTACACTATAATAAAAACATCCAGGTTTAAATAATAAACAAATGATGACCATTTCAAAAGGACATATGATATATCTGTACTTGTATGACAGATTTTAATGCGTATACTATTGACAAATGTAGGGGTAAACATGAGCAAGCATAATAATACAAATAAATGAATTGCAGGAGCTGTAACTTTTTTCAGGTAAAATGTGTTTAAAATTGTTAGCACTGGTAGTCAAGAGAAGATGCTTATTTGATACAAGCCCCCCCCAAAAAAAAAAACATTAGTCCAAATATTTGTGAAAAAAAATTGCAATATTTTTTTTTTTCAAGGTTTTTTCTTTTGCAGACTCACCTGTCTGAAAGTCTTGTCTCAGATTGGAGCTCCAATGCACGGTTCTCTCCGCCTCATTTCTCAAAACAAAGTCATTCCTCCATCGTCTGGCTCATCTGAAACACACAGGGAGAAGTTGACTTAGCGACTTATTCTCTTTCCACAGCACTGTAATTTACTTCATGTAATGAGCTGCATGTTTGATAACATGTGTGCCAGTTAAAGAGTAGATCCTAATCCCCAGCATTTAAGAGAGGACGGCATTTGGTAGGCAGCCCTATGTGTTTCTCACTGGAATGAACAAAGCCAATGCAATGCTGAAATAGAAGTGAGGCTCCTCCACTATCTGTCTTACTTTAAGTAGTGTCTGGAAAAAAAACAAAGATTGTTCATATTGGCAGGTTTGCAGAAAAAATAAAAAATAAAAAATAAAAATACAGCCAATATTCCAGATTTGAAAACATTTCCTCTCAAAAAATCAAGCAGGTCCAACGAACAGCTTTGTACTGAACAAGACAGTACAGTTAAGTAGTGCCACCTTGGCGCTGTGACTAGTTTAAAAATTCACTCCACCCCCCAAATTTAACTCTCCTCAATCAGGCATCCAAACCAAACATTAGTCACATTTTTCCACCTCCCCACAAGTAAATGACGTCGTCTTTGATCAGAGTTGGGAAAGTTTTTAAAAACCGGCTACAGTTTGCCTGTCTGTTTATTTTTAAACCCTGGAATCCCAGCTTACTCCTTTTTTTTTTTCTCTCGTCACCGCCAAATTTGTCGGGGGGCAGGATCCAAAACCAGAAACGGCTGAGCGGCGTTCTTGCAGAGGCACCGGGCATCTTCTGAGAAGCAGCGAGACTTTCGACTTGTGAATGTAATATAACCCACTTACATGGAAGGAAGGCTTTGAAATAGTGCTAACACCACTAAGCCTCGCAGCACACGTACAGCATGTGTAAGGTTACAGTGTAAACAGCCAACTGCCAAAAGCCCTAACCTTCAGGATTAAGTGATCTGCAGAATTAAGAGTTTATCTGCTCCTGCTTCGATGCACCTTGACTGTGAGGTGAGATTAAACAGCGCTGGCTCAATAAATTGACTACTGTAAAAAGAGCTTGTTTAATAGATGAAGGTGAGAAGGAAATTCCAAGGGACCTCAACGATGTAAGTACAAAACACATGTGGCACCGGATCCCAGAGTGTAAGGGCAGGGCAAAAATCCAGTGTAATGTTACAAAAAAAATCAAACATGACAAAAAGCCACGCAGGGAAATTATTCTCTCCTTATTTAAACAGTTTAGAGCAAGTGTGAAATCACAACACATGAAAGTGCAGAGGAAACTTGGCTGGAGACACGCAAGTCTGGTAATGAACTTGAACCATCCTTTGAGCTGATCAGAGGATTAACTAAACACTTGCTTCATTCGTCATTAGTTAAAAGGGCAAACCAGAGGGTGAACACATTGAACACAAGTAGCATTGACACCTAAAGGCACTATAAGCTTTTCAAGCAGCCACTAACAAACAAATAATTCCCCGCTTTGTCATGCTACTTGAGCTGGGACCCGGGGCCAAGCCAATAGCTCTAATGGATGCATGTTCAACTCTAGATACCTGTGGGAAAACTGGCATATTTTCTTACTCAATCCCTCATAACTCTTTACATCCAATGTCTAAAACCCTCGCCATGCCTACACCGACTGAACCCCCCACTTTTAATAGTATCAACTGCTTGAATTGAGCCGAGCAAGCATAAAGTGAAAGTGAAAGTAGAAAGACTCAAAGTACCTCTATATAAATGGAGAGTAACTAAACAATGCTCTTTCTGGAGTAAAGATGGAGAAAGCAGAGGCTGACAACAACAGAAGACAGCATAAAGCCGGTTGTCGAACTTGTCACAATGACTCGTTCTTTTAACACTACTACTGGCGCTTTTCTTGCAAAGTTTATTCAAGCAGCAGAGGGCTGTGAGCATGAAAGGCTCAAAGGCGTGCCTGCCAACACACAAACTTAAAGCCACACACGTTCGCCTTCTGCTGCAAGTTGAACTGGAGTATTGTGTGGCTGTTTTGGGAGAACAACAAGACAAGTCTTCCTTTTAGCTGCAAACCACTGCGCCCAGTCTGAACTCTCCCCTCCCTCTTCCCCTTCAATCCTCTGTTCTCATCAATAGGTTTCCTACAGGCCATCTGCTCAGGGGCCAGGGGACCACTGCCACCCCATCGCTCCTCGACACACCCCATGACCTGGCATTCTTCTCAGGCTGCCCCTGGGTGACTCCCACGTAAGCTCCATGTTTAGTCTGGCACTGCTTGTCTTGGGTCTGGAGCCCAGGATAACGTTGAGGAATGAGCCACACCTCGACATGGAATAAACACAGCAGGTAGATGAAGTGTCACGGAGGTAACTGTCTTTTTCCTTCATAGGGACCACGATGCATCTGAGGAAGAGAAGCTACAACTTCTCCCTCACTAATGCAGCATCTAGAGAAGTATACTTGCAATTATGACCCTTGTGTCCTTGAATCTAAACTTGAAAAACAAAGCTGGAGGAACAAACCACTCACACAGCAGAGTGAAACACAAAGTTACTCCCCAGGGAGCTAAATCATATAGTAATTGCATGATGCTGTTAGTGCAGTTTTTTTTTAACCTACTGCACCATGAAACCTTGGAGATAAAAAAAAAAAAAAAAAAAAAAAAAATCTCCACTGTTTCCTAAGTTTCCCACAAGAGTACATTCAGTAAATGAAAATGTGGACTAACCATATATCTAATTGATATGTGGTTCTGATAGAAGACATTATAAATCAACAATGCAAATGACAAATTAAGTGGCCAAAATAATGTCATACAAACTAAAGTACCAACAAGCTTAATGCTTTTGAAATATTAGCCTCTGAACTAGAAATTATGAGGTCATTTGTTATTGGTAGTGGCTGTTAACACAATCGCATTGCCTTCCTCCTGTCAAATCCTGGCCCATGGGACTTGTAGCTTATCACTTCCCTCTGGCGCTGTGACAGCTGAGCTCTTAAAGGAGCAGTGTGCTTAAAGCATCTTTTAAAACACAACTTCAATTCAAACTTATGCAAAACAACCAACAGGTTTGGTCAGAAACAAACAGGAAGTGAAAAGGAAGCGAAATCAGATGCCTGCTGCCTGTTTGTCCTATGAACCAGATTTAATGTATCCTGCAGAGATTTGCTTATGAGGAGAAATGTCTATCTATGAATCACTTGCTGAAAGCCTATATTACTGTGTGGTGGATTCAGCCAAAGCCACCAAACATCCGTCAAAGTGCTTGTTAAGTGTCTTTTGGATTCGGAATACATTTAGAAGCTCCGCGCCTGGCGCCTGACCAAAAATGACATGGCAACCTTCTGAATGATTTATACATCTATACCACTGCCATTCCAGAGTGATGCCAAGAAAATAAAGCTTATGTTCAAATGTGTACAATGTGCCCCCACGGAGCAAGCACCCAGCAGCTTTAACATGAGATACAAAGTTTAGACAAAGTGGTCGAGTTAGTCAAACACGTAAAATGCTGACAACCTTGAAACACAGAGCAACAGAAGTGATAAAGTCTGAGATTGTGAACGGTCACTTTGTTCATTCACGTGGCTATGTGATAAAAACTAAACCACAAACTGCTATCTGGCAGATACAGGTGGAAACTAAACAGGACTCACATGCAAACACAGTGTAACCCACAACTGCATCTCAACAATTTGAAACACAATGCAACCTCTTCACCCCAACCACCTCTTCTTGGAGTATATTGTAGAAACAACGGGAGAGAAAGATAAAACACAGAGCACACAACATCTCTTACCTCTGTAGCCAAGGCTTTAATCTAGAAGCTCTTTGAAGAGCTTGCAAGGGAGAAATCTAGCTGCTGTTCTCTGATCTCAAAGTGGATTCTCCCTGTGAAGACTCGTTGAGTCTTAAAGCAACGCGCACACACTCTGCATCTGACTCACACACCCAGACACACTGGAGGACACGTGGAAACTCCCTCCCGGCTTCGTAGCAGCAGCAAATCACAATCCTCCCAGGGTAACCCTGGGTAACGGCGCGCCAAGAGGAAAAGCCGGAGAGCAGAGAGGAAAAAGTGAAAAGTTCTCAACAGAAGAGCTCTCTCAGAACGAGGAGCGAGGATTTTTATAGCACTCATCCATTAGAGTCTCCACTGTGTAAAAGGCTCCACTACTCCACAGTGTTGTTTTTCCTATATCCTGCTTTTCCGTTGGTTAAGAGGAGGATGCAAGGCTTGTTACAGCCAAGGCAGTTTTCCATTGCTGTTTGAGGCAACTGGCTAAGACACGCTGGCGTATAATGGCTGCTCCACTGCCTGGGAGGCACTGAGGAGGGCGCAATGACTGGAGCTGTTGTCTGACCCTAAATACCACAATGACCCCAGAAGGAGGCTGGAGAGGCAGCCAGCTACTGGAGAGACAGAATGAGAGAGAGAGAGTGTGTATATGTGTGTGTATTCATGAATGTGAGCAAGGGAATAAGAAAAAAGTCAAGCTAAAGTAGTAAAGATAGCAGCTTGGTGTGAAAAAGACCAGGGCCAAAGAATAAATTACACAGGAGGAAACAGAGTTAGCGACATAGCTAAGCTGTTTGAAAGTTTCTTGGGGCCAGAGGGGCCACATTTGCATTTCATTTCAACCAGAAGTTAATTAAAGCAACAAGAACATGACTCAAAAGTGCTCTGGAGTTAGAATTTCTGCTACACACTCAAACCGTTTTGACTAAGGCTTATTCAGGGAGAGACACACGAGACCGCCGTCAGTCTAAAAACACACACATGCCTCCATTTGTCTATGGTTCACATAACTGTGGTCACACCGTCAAACTGGACCCATTCAGAAAGCCACACCACAACACAACATAGCATCAGAAATGGATGGAGTGTGCCAGACTGTTCCAGGAGCTGCTCCCAGCTCTCTTGCAAGTCAGTTGTTTTGTTTTAGTGCAACAGAGTGAACATTATTAGTGCTCAGGGACGTGTCACAGCACTCCTACAGATGGAAAACATGAGTGTGTGTAACTAGGATGCTCTGATCAGGTCCTTCTTTAGAAGCTCCTCTTGGTCTGAATAGCCATTCAAAGTCATGTCCATGCCACGGTGCATGAGCAGCTGTGGAATAGTTTGCTGCTTGACATAGAGACATCAGCGCCACAACACAATATCAGCAGCCTTCACTAGGGCTAAATGACATTGTTAACAACACAATAGTTCTAAGCTCCTCTCAAAGCCCTTTGTCCCACTAGAGATGGGCGCAACTAAAAGTTTGGTCAACAACAAGCTCAGAGAGAATGAGGGGCATGAAAAAAGTGAGGCACTGAGAAAGGAAGGGAGAGGGCAGGGAGGACCGTTGGGCTGCATATTCATACAAAGCAGGTGCTGGCTTTAATTTCACTCAGTCAAATGGTCTGAACCCTAATTAAGATCAATTAAGGCCCCAGCAAGCTCTCCAGAGCCAAATGAAACCTCTCTATTTCCAAATTCTGGGCAGCTAACTCTCCTAAGCCTAATTTCCATTCATGTCTGCTGCTGAACTATTCCTGAACCTGGAAGCTGAAGGTCACATTGCACTACATCATGATAATGACCTAATTCAGCAAAATACCAACGTCACATTATGCCTGCATGTGGCTTACTCAGGAATATCCAAGTGCATCACAGGAACCACAGGGGAAAAGGCATAGCCCACAGACAGACAGACAAACNGTATATTGTGCGTTTTTGCTTATATTTGTATATGTGTACAGTGTGTGCGTAAAACAGAGAGGGAGAAAGAGTGACAGCCTGGAAATCCCTAATGCCTGCTGGTCATTAATAAACATGATCATGAATGTTTAATCCCCATCAGCAGGGTGGCAGGGGAAGCCTCGTGGGTGATATTGACAAAGTCACACACACACTATCTCACACACACATACTCGACAGATTGGAAGAGCGGCAGGAGGGAGGTTTGATGCGCCCAACACGGGGTTAACTACTCTTGAGCAGGACACTGGCTCACTTTTCATTGTGTTAACCGTGTGTGGGAAGATGAGGATCTGTACAACTTGTTTTACATGTAAAGGTGGAAATAAATGTGGAGATAAAACACTGCTCGTGTGTCTGCACACACACACACACTGCCGTCCAACTTTAAAGAACCTATTCAAAATACGAATGCAGATATCTACTGTCAGATTTAGCCAATAGGGCTGAGGAAACAAGGATACAATGTGAAAGTGGGCCCGTGGAGGGATAATTCCCTTGTGTCACAGCAGCAGAGGTTTTTGAGTAGTTCAGGAATTTTCCATGAATTAGCATCTTGAAATAAAACAGAATAAAGTATATCTCTGCACTAGACTCAAGAAAGAGATCCTGATTGAAGAAAGAAGTTGGTTTGTGGCAGAAACAAGCTGGATTCATCTCAACCCTTGAGCAAAAATGTTTTCAATTGTTCCAGGAAAATCTGATTTCAAGAATTCGTTAGGAGGTAAAGTGCAGTTACTTTCTTCAGAAACACTGAACCAAAGAGTTAGGATGATAAAATATTTATTTTCCAACCATTTCTAAGTCACTGGTATTGGCCATGGACATGATGCACATGTTCTGCTGGGGTGGGATTTAACACCAAAAGAAAATGTTAATACTATTATACCTATTTCTGCTCTGCCTCAAATTATTCAGTCATCAGGCTCAAAATCTGTTTTTGGTAAAACAATAAGTATCTAAAAACCAAATTACTGCAACTTGATGCCTCTCTTTTTGCTTTGTTTTCATTACCATGCATGTAAAGGCTCAATATGGAAACACGACATGTCATTCACTGTGCTGTTTCAGGGCCTTTTGTCTTAGTAGTTTCATGTTCAATTCATGCTTAGCGTGAACAGTTTCCATTGGAACTACTTTCAGAGGAACTAGTCCCTGCTAAAATGGTTGACAGTGTGTTCTGTCACTATCCAAAGTACTTGGGACATTGGAAATAGATGATGTTTTTAATTTGAAGCAATTTATCTATTTTGAGAGCCACAAAGGAAACTCCGATCATAATAGTAATAATATATAGTATAATAAAGCAAATAAATGTCTTTCAAAACCTGGAATCATAAAACCCAAACTATCGGTATGATTAGACACCAGTCAAGATGAATGTTTACTGTAATATTCTATATAATATTGGCCAAAAACGTTGGCAGCCAAAACTTAAAGAACTTGAATATCTGCTTTCAAAATGCCAGCTCTATTTCAAACATGTGATTTGACTCCATTTTGTCGTTCAAAAACATCCTTAAAAATAGCACCTTGTGTAGACTTCCACTTACAATGAAGCAACCCCCCACCCCCCCGCCAACCGCATGATTCTGATGAGTCAGGAATTTCCTCTCTTTTTTAATTTGACACCGTCTGCTCCGTCTCTTGTGCACACTTCTGAGTGACGCCTCTGACTCTTGGGAGGGAATCTGCTTCTTCCCATCGTAAACAAACACACAGACAACAAGGAGGCCTGCAGGGCTAATTACCAGTTAACTGCTGCTGCTGCTGCTAACGAACAGCAAAGGGCAAACGAACAAATGAAGTCACATGTGTGGGCAGGTAGACAGACACACACATACATGCGTTCACTATGGTCCTTAACGGAAACAATGAAGCTTGTTTTGGCGGTTGATGAACCAGGTGTCACATCTGCAGGAAGAAGCTGAGTCAGCCTTTAATAAGCAGCTTTTCTAAGGTTTCCTCTTACAAACGATGACAGACATGTGAATGGAGACGACACAGAGAACAAAGTGAGTATGAAATGTCTGCAGTGTATGCAGGCTATGTGAATGTGTGTGTCAAGTCTTTATCGCACACCTTCTGTAGCTGCAGAGGACTGCAAGAATGAGAAGAGGCTACATAATCAGAAAATTGGTTGAGCATGCTGAAAGAGCTGGTTAAGGAAGTGTGTATGTCTGCGATTCATGCACGAGCGTGCCCACTCCCATGAGAGCGGCGCTGATGGAAGACCAACCAAGGCTGCAGCCCCTACCTGCCTGTCTTTTCTGATACATTTCATGTTTCCAAATTTCCACATTGTGCTGTGCTGTCAAACTCTCGCCTTGCTTGCTCAGCATCTCAGCACCCCACCCCACAACCCTGCATATCCCCCCCTTTGCCCCCCTCTTCCCTTTCCCCTCTTTCACATATTCCTCATTTGTGTTGTCGGATTTAATAAGATCCCCAGTCACCAAGATTACACACACAACTCTCAGTGAATCATGACTTGATCCTCTCTGAAAATCAGGAAGAGTGTTTGTTGCTAACCGTCGTCTCCTTGACGACTTCATTTTCCCAGACACCTCCCTGTCTCTCAGACAGCGGTGACCTTTAACCTCCCACACACCGATGACCCCGCCCTCACCCTGCAATAGGCAGCGCAGCTTGAGATGCGAAGCAGAGACACTGAAAGAAGTCATCTAGTGAATGGGAGGCAGCTACTTTGAGCAGATAGTCACGTGTAAACAGATGAGGTATGTTCACTGATATTTGTGTTTTGAACTGCAGCCACTAACAGGAAACACTAACAATGTTAACAGAGACAACAGTTGTCGACATCAATCCTGAAATGTAGATGTCTCTGTCTCTGTAAACCGTGTTTGCACTAATGGGTTTAATTCTGGTGGCATTGTAGCACCGCTGACATGCCGCCAGTACGCACACACTTAGTTATGTGTGTAGGAAAAAGGTATTCAGCGACAGGCATGTAGACCACTGATAACACACACATTCACACGCCTCCTCAGTATGCAAATACACACTGACTTGGCAAAGACAACCTTTTTCACTCTTCCTGCTCCTGGCATGGTGTAAAAAAAAAAAACAAACATTTGCCACAAAATTTTTATTCTCGGAGGGAGAATGAAATGTCCACATGAAAGTCCAGGGAAAATGAGACAGGCTGCTGCCTCCCAAGATAAAAGTGGAGCAACACAGTGTGTAGAGGAGGACACTAAACAACACTGTGAAGAAACGCTAAGCCTGAGTTCACTGAACTTCTGCTCATCTCTAGACTCTGTCTAGTCTCTGTGAGGCCAAGTAGCAGGTCAAAGTTGTGGTCCTGGTATGTGTGGCATGACTGGACTTGTGTGATGGTGGTGGGGTCATTTCTGAAAATCACTTCTTGTTGTTTTTGGTGAGAATAGGAATCAACTGTTTAATTTTAGTCATGACATGTATGACACTGTAGTCAGTGTCCACCAATTTGGTCCAGAATAAGATGTCACCGTAACTATTATGAAATTCTTAACACAGTTTCAGGCTCCCCAGAGGATAAATCCTAACGACTCTCTTAATCCCCTGACTTTGTCATTTAGTGGCCAAGCAACAGGCCAATGTTTTCACTCATCCAATGAAACAAGAATATAAGAAATAAGCCCCCATATTTGACGTTACCCATGCAGTTGAGCTGCCCTTGAGCAAGCCAAAACCAACTCCAGGGCTTCTGCACAATCAGACAACTCTTGCAGCAGGGGTGCAACCTGAGGAGATGCTGAACTCTTGACTAGGCTAAATTCCCCCAGGTGAAAGGAACTTTGGGCACCTTGGCCGAGCCATGAGGAGTCTGCTGGCCCTGATAACGGGGAGCCGGGCAGGGGAAACTTACACACACTCCCACGGTGGTGAGTAATGACTGTGGCTGCAGAGCGTGACCCGAGATAGGGGATTCCTCTCCTGCATAACTAGATGGACGAAAGATAGATAGTCCTGTTTTTTGTTTTTTTTTTGCTCTGACTCGATCTCTGGTGCTCATGAATTTGTGTGAGCAGCCACTATACCGCAGACACTCTCTCTCTGCTTGGCACAGACGCCTGTGTGCAAATATGATATCTGGGTATCTGGCCGTGGCAGATAGAGGCTGATTTTAGTCTCGAGGCTTTGGGAAGACTAATCAATAGGTTTAATCAATTAAGAATGCGGCGACTGGGAAGCTGCAGAAACAGGCCAAATCTCACACTAGAAGGACCTTATTCCATTCATCACACTGCTTCTGTATCGATCCGAAAAAAAGGTATGGAGAGAGGTATCTGAAGAATTAATTTCAGCTAGGTGACACCGTGAAGATCCTACATGGCAACAATTTTCTCTGCCATTTTCTTTACACTGACCCTGATGTTGTTTTAAAAGAAGGGATTTCACGTGTGGGCGTACTTCGCCCGACGGGCTTTTATTTGTCTGAGTGAGAGTGAAGCACAAAAGGTAAGAGAGGTGAGCACTGCAGATTTTGAGCTGTCGCACTCCAAGAAACCAGTCTGCACAAAGCACACTCCTCTATGTGCTACACTAATGAGGAGCGCTGCAGTACCACACTGACCTCAAATGGTCAGAGAAGGTACTGACATCACAACAGACTCACTGAGCACTGTATCTGCTGTGGAAATGAGCCACTAGTCTTCAATATGACCAAAACTAATTAAAAATGTTCCTCACAGAGCTAATTGGTCCTTGAAGTTAAGACACCTTCAGTTCATATCAGCCTAGGAGATTTTCTGATGTCCTCATGCCATAGTAAGACCATTTACAAGTTAACCTTCAGCACTGTCTAATTTTCTTCCTCTCAGCAGGCAACTCAATGTATCTGACCTACAGTCAAAACCACACATTAGCACTACCAGCTGGGCATGAACTAGCAGCGAATTATTATTCCATGCCATTATGTTTTAGACGCTCTCATTACTTGCCCCCCATGCTGAGGTACTCTTCACCTAAAGGTCAGGCCTGCTTTGGTGCGCTCCCCTGGGCCTGGCCAGGGGTTTATAGAGTATAAACTTGAAAGCCATGTCCACATGTAGATGTTTAATTTGATCTAATTTCCTAATTAAAGTTTACATTTGTGATGCTCTTTATTCTGCTATAGATAAATAACTGAAGGATGCTGGACTCTCTCTGTAGAGAAATTATTTGTTTTTATTGATTTCCAAAGGAGCCCTTGCCAACTGCTGTGTACATGTTGGTCTGTTTCAGGGCAGATAGTGGTTGATTCAAAGTCTCAGCCCCCGTCAAATCTTCGAGGGGAGGTCAGGAGGAGGCTGCACTTGGCTGACTGCCAGGGTCACTGGGAGCCAGGTGGGAGTTAGAAATTTATGGACTGAGTCATAACAGAGGACACACAACTGGGTATTTTCAGCTCAGCTTTATCCCTCAAAAAGGTCTCCAACTCTAGGTGGTTAATCCAGAACCAAACTATGAAATATGTTTTTGTTTTTCTCTCTCTGTGTATTAATGTTTGGATTAGCAGGCTAAGCTCAGGTGTAATTGGAGGCAGAGGCATTTGCCGTTTTCTTTCTGAAAATAAAAAGCGCTGAAATGGCATCAATGGACACCATGATGCAGGCAATTGTTCCAATAAATCCCCTAGCTTGTGTTTTCTAATACTAGACAGGCCATAAACGAGCAGAGAGAGGTGCTTGTGGATTCTGCCAGTGCAGGGCGGAGGGGTGGTGGTTAAAGGTAGCCAGCATCTTCTCCTGCCTCCACATCTCTCTCATCTATATGATCTCTCCTCCCCTATTTGTTCTGCTCTGTAAGCGCCAGATGGTGGCTTTTTGTTTATATACGTTTATTTACTTCATGATAGAAACTGTCCCGTGTAATAAATATGCACTTTCCTAGCATTTAGCAAATAATTACCCTGCTTCAGTAAGAGGGCCTTTGGTTGTTATCTACACCTTTATTGCTAGGTATGAAATATAATATACTAGTGTCATGACAGTGTGGAATTGACCATTATCCAGCATCTGAGGTGTCAAGGTGTCCCCAGGATAAGTTATTTTTTTCTATGTGTTTTTGTTTTGTTTATTTTCTATGTGGCATCTACAGTCACTGGATACTAACTTTAAGTCCATCAGTCTATAGTTTAAATGCTTTTTTATGAAGGAGCTTTAGAAATATAGTTATGAGATGCTTATCTCAATACGCCTACCTGCTATACAAGATGTCAGTCCCAGAATTGTTTTACATATTTATTGGTTTAAACTACTAACGTGTCTGGTTAAAGTTGTTAGTGTTAGTTATCTCAGGTGGAGTCTGCTCTCGACGTCTCTGCAGTGTTGATGTGTTTGCAAAAGTTCATCTGATCGGCTTCCATCAGGATTCATGACAATAAGAGTGGTAAAAAAAACTGATGCACCTTCAACTTTTATTCAACATCACAACTCCTGTAGTAGACATTTGGTCTGAGAGAACAGCAGACTATGGATTTCTGGTAGTATGTCTCAACAGAAAAGCACTACAAGTATGAAATGAACAAGAGAGACAGGAAGGTTAAAACATGGCTACAGGCCTGCATGCACAGAACAATGGAGTATATATTGTTCTCCTCTAGGTGAGTGCTGTACAACTGCCCAGCTACCATTCAAACGGTAGGCCAGTCAATTCTGTGCAGGTAGCATTCTGTTCATAGAGCTGTCTGAAACTGAGTTGCACGCACAGTCTGGTGTACATCACACAGTAGTGTTGGGTAGCATCATGAACGACAAATCCATTCAAAAAGGCACAATCCCCTCCTCAACAGTCACCCAGCAAAAGCTTAGGGAAACATACAGGCTGAAGTCATCAAAACTAAAAACTACAAGTCCCACGGTTGCATCCAACAAAGTGCTCTGTGGATGGATGGTATAGCAGCAACTTGGGTTAAGAGAACATCAAATCGACTGAAGTGACAGCACACAATGTGTACGAGTCTGTAAAGCAGTCTTAGTTTCCACTGGTCCTGGGTCAGAAAACAGTCCTAAAGCATGTGTTTTTAAAACAGACAAAGCATGTTTATTTCAAACTAAAACAATATGCACCCGACATGAGAACATCCCTCTGTTCATTTTCTTTCTCCCCCCTGGCATGTAATTTTCTGTTTGTGTTCACTGTATAATTAGAAACAAATTACAGACATTTATTTTGGGGATACAACATTTTCATGTTTTCATTTAAAAATTGTTCATTTTTTCCAATTATAAGCAGCTGAACTGGTCTCACCATATGCAGGCTATTTGTTCTCCTTAGAAATAGAAAGCATTGTAGGACACCACAAAAGCATTCTTTGAAATCTTTGCAGCAGCATTTTAAAAGAAGAGGAGACAGAAATTGGGCCAGCAACTGCCATTTTCAAGTATTGTGTTTAACTGCATTCAATCCATTGTTGAACAGCCAGGATTTCTTACTCTCTTCCATAGGAAGGTCAAAGCTTATTTTCCCCATATACAATTGAAACATTTTGGCAGGCAATTTGATAAAATTCACCAAACTTAGATTAATTAAAATGGGTGGGGTGGCATTACATCTTAAAAAAGGAAAAAGGAAATAAAATACAAACAAAATTTCTATTAATAAATCAGCTAATGAGCCTTCTATTTAAGTACACTGGTATTTGTGAGAGATAAAATCATTTGTTATCGGCTATCAGACAATAACTGATGTGAGTCAGTATTCGTCATGTCCCGTGTGGTTGTGGTGGTTTGCTGACATTAAGTACAGAGAAGAAGAGACAACTTTACAAAATGATCTTTTACCTACTGAGTGATGATTATGTCCCCTCAGTGTCTGTGACAGTGTCTACCACTGGCTGACTCGCAGCTTCCTCCATGGGCTCACTCTGTTCATTGTCTACGTCCTTAGGAGAGGCAAGCTGCTCCTGCTCTGGTTCACTTTCAGGGAGCACTGAGTCAGAGGAAGGGTCTGCAGTGGGCTCAGGAGACGCCTCAGGTGTTGGTTCAGCCATATTGCTACTGTCCATCGCAGGTCCGTTGACCCACTGAGGGTGGGGTGAGGAGGCTCTCTCTTGTGACTCCTCCTCCTCATCCTTCTGTGGACTTTCCTGCTCCTCCAGGGAGTGAGCTGTCTCTTCAGGGGGGCTGGCAGCTAATGTGAAGGCCACAGGTGAGTCCTGGGATGACACCTCACCCAAAAGATCTTGGTCTTGGATTGGGGTTGCAGTGTCTGGAGAAGCGGCGCTCCTGGATGGGGAATGGGCAGTGGGCTGGGGTTGTGATTCTGTTTGTGGAGGGGTCACAGATTGTGGTGATGGCTCTGCCTGTGTGGCAGCCTCAGTCAACGGGCTCTGACCCTTGTTGGGTGATGTGTCAGGTGATTGAGTTGAGGGTGGCGACTGCACCTGGGGTGTTTCAGATGGAGCTGAGGTTTCTGACTGGGCCTCGGCTGTAGCTGCTTGGCTCTGTGATGGAGGTGGAGACTTTATCTGAACCTGAGGCAGCTGCTGGTTCAGACCTATGAGGGGCGGTTTGGCCTGAGCTTGAGGCAGGAGTGTGGACTGGAATCGTGGCTGAATCTGGGGGTTTAATTTGAGTGGTGCAAGCAGTTTGCCTTGGTTTAGGGTCAGGTTAGGATTAAGAGGTGGAGTTGGAAGAAGAGGAGTAGGTAGAGGAAGAAGTGGTGTCCAACCCCCACGTTCGCGTTCCCTCTCGCGGTCTCTCTCTTTGTCACGATCTCTGTCGCGTTCATCGCGGTTGCGATCTCGACCTCGCTCCCTTTCGCGCTCCCTTTCACGGCTGTGGCGGTTACCATTCATCTCCCGTCTGAAGTCAAAATCCCTTTCATCTCTGTCTCTTTGTCTGTCCCAAGGCCGTCTTCGGTCATCTAGATCTTGATGTAATTCACTGTCAAAAGGTGCTGTGGAACCACCACCTCGGTTCCAGGCCTGTGGAACACCGGCAGCTCCAGCATTTCCAGGAACCCCTGCTCCTCCTCCTGCTGTCCCTGGACGGCTATCAAACCGGTTGGGGAAGTTCTGCCCAGGTGTGGGGCGCTCCTCCTGGAAGCCTTTTGGACCACCAGAAGCCTGTGGGCCTCCTCGCATGCTGTCTCGTTCATCAAAGTCTCCTCTGGCCTGGTTCCAACGGTTATCTGGAGTGAAGCCTGCAAGAGCCTGCAGACGTCCTACTAGGCTGGTCCTGGCTGGCTGAGTCCCTGGTGTCTGGAGCAAGGGAGGCCTGCCTCCTCCAGCTGCTCCTGCTCCTCCACCACCAAGGGGCTCCCTATGCTCTGGTGGAGGGGTCCTCAGCAGACCTGTGCTCTGCTTTTCCATTGGAGGGAAGCGATAGTCCTGGTCTTTGCCCTCATCAGCACCAGAGGAAGACTCATCTTCTGTCTTGGATAAGTTTTCATTGGTAAGGTTTGCTGCCCTGTTGAAGGGGTCCAGTTGAGAGAAAGGAGCCCTGGCCCGGGCCTGGAGAGAACTGTCAAGGAGGCCAGCAGTCTGCTGGGCAGGACCCTGCTGCATGAGGAGTGGGAAGCGGGCTGCAGCCCCAGGCTGGAGGAGATTAGGTCGCACATCTAGAGGCAACAAGCCAGGCATTCTCTGCCCTGCCAGGCCAGACTGATGCAACGGGTGAGTGAGGGAAGCTGTAGGGTGCATGCCAAGGAGACCCATCCCACTGCGGACTGCATTTTGCATGCCTGGTGACAAAACATAATGACAAAAATAAACATCAAAATTCTTCTTGATCAAACACAAATAATTTTCATGACCAAATAAAAATAGAAAACACTCTGTGAGTTGAGTAAGGACCTTGCAGCGTGAGCTCTGCAGCAGCATCCAATCCATCTGCAGACTGAGCTGTTTTTTCATTGGTGGCTTGTTGACTTTGGACCCCCACTGGATTGAACACACCAGCTCCAGGGATGGCAGAGGGCATAAAGCTGCCAGGGATGGTGCTGGCTGGAGGGATCATAGCACCGAATGGTGATTCTTTCACAGCTTCTTGGCCGGACCCCACTGAAGGCTGCACTAGAGCTAAAGGTGAGTACAGGAGAAAGAACAAATTTAATCCAAAACAATTCATTTATGCTAAATGACGTGAGAGGACACTTTTAAAACTATACGCATGTATTAGCTATAGGAGTAGCATATCATAAATACTTACAAGTAGTTGCTGAGGCCATGCCTGCTGTCTGTGCTGCCTGCATAAAACCTGCACAACATGAAATTGTTTTGTGTAAGCTAGTGAATTTCTCTGGATCTGCATTTTATGTGACTGTTTGCTTCTTTTACCTGGTGGAGGCTGTGAGGCATTGAAGCCAGCCCTTATGAAGGGTGGTGGCGGCCCGTAGCCTGGAGGGGGAATACCCATGGTAACAGGGAAGGTAGGAGGCACCAAACCTACGGCACTGGGAACAGCTTGGGCAACTGGTAGCTGGATGAGGGAAATGTAAGAGAGTGTATATGCAGAACATGATTAACTCATGTGATGTCTAACTTACATATGCTACACAAGTACTTATTATAAAGAAAGATGCAGACATCTGTAAAGAACAAAAAGACAAAAAAATCTTGATCCTTTTGCAAGGAATGAAAGAACGAAAACACTGTGTCTCTGTGCACTTCTCTCCACAGATTGTGACAGACCCTTTTCAGTACCTGTACAGGCATCATGGTAACCTGCTGGTTGTAGGTCTCAGTCTGGGTGTTGGATACTACTGTAGTCTCTGTGCTTACTGGTTGACTTGCAACTTCCTTCGCTGGCTCAGCATTCTTGGCTGCTTCCCACTCTGCAGAAAGAGACAAACCAGTCAAAAGAAATCTATGATGATCTATAATGATCAACAAACTTAGAAGGTTTAGCTGCATTTATCCAACTCCAATTTGTGTTCCCATTTTCCTATCTGGGTGGTGGTTCCCAATTGGATTTCTTAAAGGATTTGGGGCATTACCATAACAAAACAAACTGAGGGAATTAAAACTAATCCAGTAACATGATCAAATGCCAAGAAGTGTCTGTGTTTGGATATCTGCGTTATGCTCTCATCATTTGTGTATAAACTAACTTGTCCTGCTTATATTTAAACAATCAATCCTTCTGAGTTGCTAGACTTAGTATTTGTGTAGAAGAAACAAGTTAATAAGTACAAGTGTTTGTTCTCACCATCATTGACGGTCTCCTGGTCAATGATTCCTCCTTCAGCAAAACCATCCAGATCATCCACCTTTACCTTCTCCCAGGGTATGTAGGTGACACCCAGGTCCACATCCCAAAACTGCTTGTACTCCTGCTTAACACCCTTGTTCAGAGCCCACGCAATCTGGTTCAGATACACACAAAGGTCAAAAAAGAGCATTTTTCAAAGAAAAGAAAAGAAAAAAAAAAAAAAAAGAGAGAGAGAAAGAAAAAAATAATGAAAATAGTCTTTTGTGGGAGCTTATAAGGATACATGAGCCTGGAAAGCTAAACTACCTCTGGGGTTATAACATCAAGGGTCAACAGAAAATTACAGAAGAAACCACACTGACAACGAGAATACAATTAATCCAATTATTCGTCATATGTACCTTGATGACCTTTGAGCCAATCTTATAGGAGCCCGTGCTGAGCTTCTGGCGGGCGCGGTATGCATCCTGCCTGTGGACCATACAGATGTAGGCACAGCCTCTAGGAGGGATCATCTGTAGAGACACACACAGATTACATCGCATAGGAGAAGACATGGGCATACAATACACAATGACAAATAATGTGTGATTAATGAGATGTTTTTAAATGAGAAAAAAATGTGTAAAATAGAGAAATGAAAATAAAGAAAATGCTGGGGGCAATGGCAGACCACAATATGGCAATGATTTATTTGCCAGTTTTATTTTAAGATTCTAACATGCTGTAAATTAGAGGGTTAGCAGGATGTGGGTACACTTACATTGATAGACTCTATCTGGCCAAATTCTTCAAACAGGTTGGTAAGGTCTTGCTGAGTGGCCTTTTTGTCCACTTGGCCTACCCAGAGAGTTGTGCTGCACACTGGGTAAAAAAAAAAAAAAAAAAAAAAAAAAAAAAAAAAAAAAAAAAAATCATCAGAAAAAGCACAGTCAGGAAATAACAATACAAATATTCAATGACAACTTCAACTTACCACTTAGAGTCTTGGATCGTATGGGAGGCAGTCCTTTCTTCTGCCGCTCTTTCTCGCGCTCTCGGGCGCGTCTTTCACTTGAGTAAGACCGTGATGACTTCCTCTTGCGATCTCTGGAGCGTGAGCGGGAACGTTTACGGTGCTTGCGTTTCCGTGAACCAGAGCGGGACCTGGACCTCCTCCTTTTGGGAGACCTATGGAGGGAACACAGAAAATGTTATGTTTTGTCATATAATATCTGTGGTGTGCTGCTTTTGAGGATCAACACCTGTTTTCAAATATCATACTACTTAACACTTAGTCCAGTTTAAAAAAATGCACTGTGGAAAGAAAACTGTAAGAAGCTAGTTAATGTTTGAAATTCAAGTACTACAATACTACACTGCCCAAAGTGACTCTAAATACAGTCAAAACAAATTCTTTTGAGTTCACAACACACTTTGACAGTAGTAATATCAATATCTCTCCCTGATCTAAAAGTGAGATAAGGCTTTCTGTGATCATTGTCTGATATCTTAAAATTTATCTACATAGGTCCACAGAGCAAACAAGTAATTATGTCTTATTTCTTCTAAAGTAAAAAAAAAAAGTAAAATAAGTTCCATGACCAGGATGTTGTAGTCATTTCATTTCATTTCCACACCTTGCATTCAAACCCTGTTGTATATAGTTGTCTTAGGGCAACACAGTCAGAACTGTACATTTAATAAATTCTACCTTTAAAAAAAAGATTTCAGAAATAAATGGGACTGACCTAGAGCGTGACCTTGAGCGTGTTCGGGAGCGTGCGCTAACAGTCTTCTTCTCCTCTGCCTCAAAGATCTCCTCCTCCATCCCGTCTGGGCCCTCATCCAGATCCATGTCCTAGAAGAAGTCATTGTCATTTCAACACCTCCAAATGTAGAAATGCTGGTAATGCAGAAAACTGCAGTAATCATCAGTATCATCAGACTTGGGCCTGCAGCTAAAACACTGCTTTGTGCTGTCCTTATGTCGAGACAGTCACTCAATTTACAAAACTAAATGAATACTTCCACATTTTTGCAAGCTTAGATAAATGCCCACGGATCAAGCGTACCTGCTGTTGGTTGTCTATGGAGTCATCCAACTTGTTCTCTTGCTCAGGAAGCTGTGGCTGGCTGCTGCTCTGAGCAGTCGCAACAGAGTTTTCTTGCCCAAAAATTGAATCCTGACCTTCTATGCTCATGGCCTGGAGAGAAAAAGAGCAGTATATTTTAGGCAAATTAACTGATTGATTTATTTAGCAATGATGAGATTTTCCTGAATTTATGTTTTTTGGGGGATTAGAATTATAAATGTTGGAGTAGCTGTGTGTGTGTATGCTCAGTGTAATTGAATGTGTGCTTTCTGATTTAGAAAAAAAAAAAAAAAATAGAATTTCAATATTAACAAAGTACTGCAATTTCAAATGTGGGGTTATTTATATTTAGACATCCACAGACTACCCTGGAAGGTACACTGTCCTCCGTGTTCTTACATGTTCACCCATTTGGCCCAAAATCTCTAAACTAATGCTAAAGCTAAATATGCTTGAAATATAAAATGTGTGGCTGACTGAATAACATTTCCTTGTCATCTACCTTCTGTTGGTGCTGCTGGTGCTCTAGCAGCTGCTTTTGAAACTGCTCCAGGTTCTGCTGTTGTAGCTGCTCTGCTAACTGATGGAAAAGGGAGCTGTTGATGGGCTCGGACACCATCGGCCTGAAAGTGGTCAAAAGCTCAATTAGATACAAGCACTTAATGGATGTCTTTGATATAGTGAAGGGACATGAACTTTGGATCATTATTAACCAGTTAACATGTGATGATGAAACATGCTGAACTCACAGTTGAGATGATGAAGTGTCCTTTTTAGAGTCTTCACCACGTTCAGAATCATTGCCAAAGTCAAATGGGCCCAAAAGTTTCTGCAGCAAAGACAACACAATCACATTATGGTCCTTCAGATGATGTAGGAAATTAGAAACAGCTGCTGACTCAAGACATACCTTATTAAAAGAGGAAACCCTCTGCTCCAGGGGGTTGAGGCTGTTGGCAGTAGCAGCCGCAGTGAGTTGTGCCGTTAGAGCTTGCAATTGCACCACTAAGCCAGCATCCAAGGCCTGCAGCAAGGATGGCTGAGGCTTCTGCTGTTGCATCTGCAGACTCTGTACTAGCTGCTGCAGCTACAAGTGATAGTATAGTGTTATGTGAAACACATTTGACAATGTAAGGACTAGTCTAGTAAGGCACAAAAATCCAAGAGCACTTTTCATTTACTTCTCATCAACAACCTTTAATAGTTTAGTAACTGAGATATTAAGCGGACATGCATGCTAACCTGTTGTCCTTGAGGACTCTGTAGGATCTGTGCCACAGCAGCCACAGTGTCTGTGTTGGTAATCTGGGAAGCCCAGTCAGGCAGACCCTGGACTAAGTTTGCTGGGGTGGCCGGGGTGGCTGGGGTACCTGGAGGCACAGACATATTTATGTTGTAAAACTTGTAGTTACCATATTACTTAGGGAAGCCAAAAAGTTATCTAGAGGGTGTTTGTGTGTATTTAACTGTACTTGTGTGTGCTGACTGACCAGGCGTAGTGTTATTGACTGGGGCAGCACTGCTGGGCATGACAGGGGTGACACTGGGAGGTGGGATCCCTGCAGCCATGTCCAACAGAGGCTGGATGATGTCACTTTTGAAGACAGCATTCTTCTGCCACAGGTTGAGGACTCGCACTATCTTACTCTAGAAACACAGAGAGGCAGCAGTGAGATAACAAGACAATGACAACTAAACCAAGACAATAAATAGCTAATGCAAAAGACCAACACTCTCTGAAGGGTAGAAATGGAAATTTTAAAAAAGTTCCTTTAACCCAACTGTAAAATATGGTCTGTGATGTTGAAGGACAAAGACAAACTCAACTCAACCAAATGCAATGATGTGGGTCCACTGCCAATCCCAGATCTATTCATCAAATCACCATATATCAAAATGTCTAATATCATCTAATTAAATTATGACAAGCCAAGAAAATGAAAAGCCACTGAGATGAACACAAAACCTATTAAAAACAAGCGGACCTTATCATCTGAAGGGCAGCGGTAGAGGTGCTGGAAAGTAGCAATGATATTCTTGCTGAAGCGAGGTGCAAAAACGTCTTTCTCCGTGCCAAACTGGTGTCGTGACTGTCTAACAATTGAGTCAATGACGTACAGCCCTGGAACCTTGTATTCTGGTTTGCACTGTAATACAGAGATAGACAGCTTGTGTTAGGACATTATAAACACACTGAATTGGTCTGGGGTCTTTTATGCATTACTTAGGAACTATATCTAGGTAATGAATGTACCAATTAATGCAGCTATACTAAAACTTCAAATGGTGGGAGTGTTAAGCTCTGATTTCCAGAAATATGCCCACGACATTTACACTGAATATACAGTGCATACAACTATAAGGATAATCTATGTGCCTTCTTTCAAATTTACTGAACTTCCTCGTCATCAAATTAAATGACAAGTGAAAGTGTACATTATGGTTTAACTGCACTTAGATTGTTCGGTTGTTTCTAAAATTACTCACCTTTTGAATGAACTTTTCTACACTCTGGACAACATGCTTGTAGAACTGAAAGAGAAGCAAAGGAAAAACTTTGAGAGACAAAAACATAAATTTCTCAGAGGAGGGCTGAATCACAACAGCAGAGAACATTTAAAATGCAGCAGCTCCAGTTTGTGAAAATCCAGGAGAAACGAATGGAGAGTACATTATTCAGCTGTATATTAATTGTTCCTTTTAAATAGTCTGTGTCATTGGAAAGTTTCTCCAGTTGCCCCACCTGTGCACTACACACCCTTCTAAACACCACTACCACCAGTGATGAAGAGCCTTAGTGATGACAATGGCAACTGTTTCCTGGCAACACTTTATTCAGAAATGTGGAAATAGCTGCAATATATGACCTTCTCAACTGTCCCGACCTTGTTTCGAGACTTAGATTAGTAGTGACTATGAATAATGGAGGCGGTACATTTTCCTAATTGTGGTGTGTATCATGAGGTATGGTAGATATTCCCCTTCAAGTGCAGAAAATATAATTTTTAGTAGCCAGCCACATAAAACAATAGCCTCTTAAGTGGATGTTGCTATAAGAACAACATTTATCTGGTTATTGTTACCAATGAATAAATGTTCAGCATTAATTTATATTTATGTAAGCACAACAACCAAACTACCTAAAATAAGCATTTCATTTATGATGCAGACTTCAGTGCAAAACAAGCTGTCATTAAATTAAGTGGAGGGGTACAAGTTTCTCAATTCAATCAAACGAGAAGAAACGAGACGTGAATGCTTGGCACACTTTCCATATGTCCCTCAGATTACCCTTGCTGGATTCAGTCCATGTTGTCTTTGGTTAAATAGGACCATTACTAAATAAAAGTTACCCTGCTATTATGGAAAGTCTCCAGATCAACTGATGATACTGACATTAACATGTAACGGCCTGTGGTAAAGCAGTAACAATTTGTGACAGTTTGGATCTGTAACAGATCAAACAATATAGTAGTATAGTATACTGACAACCTGTTGGGAGTGTGACAGGCAGTGGGAAGGAAAACAGAGAAGGCTGTGGCAACTTCAAGTTAATTTCCACAAAAACAGCCAGTTATTACTGAGCTGTTTCGTTAAATTATATTTCCTTGCAGCCTAGGGGAACCTCTGCTTTTAATCTGTAAAGCCGTGCAGAGTCTAGAGTACAGCTGTTGAATTTGACCATAGAAAAATCCATGCCATCATAGAGATATTTATTTTTGTATTATTACTATACAGACACTGCACTGTTGCACCTTATTAACTACCTACATCTACCATGGAGCTAAAAGAAGAGGCTTATACATATAGTCAAAGTATAAAAAAGACCTGTCCATGTTAGGTCTTTCCTGCTATGTCCAGTAAACCAACAACAATCACACCAAGTCCTATTCAGTGGATGCTCTCTCCATCTATTTAGTTACACATGATCTGCAGCACTGTCAGTGTGAGATTGAATGATTGTTTGCTTACACAGAAATGCTGAATTAATTACTAAATGATGGATGAAAAGTCTTACACATGGGTAGACTGGCACCTAGACAACTGCAAGGATTACATGATTGTCCTTTAAATAAAAACTAACATGGTTATGCTGAGGGTTGTTTTTTTGCAAATCCAGAAATCTGGAAGGACTTTGACCAAGAGACTTAAGCAATGGGCATCTGGATTTAAGCTAATAAAACACAGTATATACAGTTTATACTTAATATCGTTGTGTAGTCCACTTAAAAGCCAAAGTTCTACTTTCATCCAGTAGATGGAGTCAAAGTACAAGAGACTGACAAGACCTGGTTTATGGCTCTTCATCGCTGTCAGCAAATAAAAGGGAATATAATAATTTAAAACAAGTTCAAATATGTCAGATGAAAAGCTGTCAAGCAACTGCAGACGTGCTTTCCAAAATATATTAGGGATCACATTTAAGGCAGGTGTTGCTATTATTAAAAAAAAAAAAAAAAAAAAAATCACAGATCAATGAGATAATGCTGTCACATTTTACAGGAAAGAGATATGAAATTAACAACAATTGATCAACAACAATTGAACTGAAACAACAACATGCTTAATGATGACTCAAAATTTTGAATTGATAAGTGCCATAAATACATCTTGAACACCTTTCACAGATCTTTGTATTTGCAGCTATCTAAATAAGCTTTGAACTCTGCATTTGAGTAAGACAAAAGAAAAAGATAGATCTCAATCAAGAGCATAGAAAATGTCCAGGAAAACAGAGCACTGGGGTCAGAACACAATGCAAAGTTTAAATACTGAGAAACAGGCCGTGAAGCATTTATTCACCAAGTGAACCATTCATAGAATCAGACAAACTATTTGTAATGTAGCCTTAAAAAAAAAAAAAAAAAAAACTAATTTAAGTCAGAGCCAGCTAAGTGTATCCAGTAAGGTTTGCAGTAAGTGAAAATTAATATTAAAATTAATGGTGTGAAATTGTGTCTCACGACATTATTTGCCAAATATTATTGAGAAAAGTGTCAGCAGCACCAGCCAATTTATTAATAAGTATGAGCTCTACTAAAGCCTGAAATTATATTAACTGAAAACATCTGATGCTCAGACTAAGAACTCAAAAGGTACCTTTCATAAAGAGCCCAACTCAACGACACTGTTAGCAGCATGTAGTAAAGTAAACAGATGTCAACACTGAGCAGATACAAGTAAATTAAACTGTTTCAATAGTCCCAGCAACCAATTACCGTGCAATATTGAAGACCAACCAATATTTACAGGTAAATACATGATAGCTTGATGATAAAAAAGGGTGTTAAAAACTTGCCATGCGCAAGCTGGGGTACACAGGAACCAAATTGTCTACTCTGTTATACAGAGTAGATGAACAGCAGCTAGCAAAGGCAACAAATTTGCCTTCACTGCTGATAGTCCAGGTTGATACCCAATCAGGGAGCGACAATGCAAGACTATGTCTTCATTTCTGAAAAAAAAAAATTCCGAAAGTCTCTGTTTTTGCCCGTCCACATTACAACGTAACACTAGAGTTTTCAGCCAGAGGCATTTCCACAACAAAAATGTAGCGAAAGATGTGCGTTTTAAAACTAAAAATGTAGCAGTGTGGATGTAGCTGCAGTTTCTGTGTGCTGTATTTCACAATCTCTATGGGCTGTATTAGGGTTCATGAAACTGAAAAGGTGAGGAGGTGTGGACTGGTGACAATGCCACTATCAAACACATTGCTGCAGAGTGGACCTGTCTCAAGGCAACTGATCAAGCATACTGCTAGGCCTGATTTCAATTCAATACTTACTCTTATTTAAAAATATGTTCAACAAACAGTCGTGTAAAATAGCACTGTTCAGCAACTTTTCACTCTGAGAAACTTATTGCACACTCTTGTGGTTGAGTACTTTAAGTGACTGATAAGGTTATGGGAAAATGTGTGTGAAAAACCACACAGAAGGGGAAAAAATATAGATGTCAAAAAAGACAAAAACAGTTGGCCAGACACTGCTGGGATTTCTCCCTAATCTGAAGTCTGGGCTCATTTATGAGATTTAAAAAAAACAAAAATTTTTAGTTTAAACAACGAAGGGTATTAAACTGAGTTTAACTAAGTAAGTAAAAGTTCTAATACATAACTGGTTGGTCAGTCTGATGTGTGTAATGTTTCAGCAAAGGGTTAGTAACCACACAAACAAAGAGACAAACTCAAATGAGCAAAAGGTAAACATGTTTTAAAGTGATAGCTGGAATAACAATGACTTTTAAAGTTTAAGTTTTAAGTTTAGTGATAAATAATCAAAATTATAACAGTAAGTTATAGTAAAACTTTATATCAATCTGAATGTCTTTTGCATTTTCAAGTTGAATCACATTCTGAGCTATGTCTGTTTAACATGTACAATAATTCAACAAACAGCATTTGATCCCCAATCTCTGAAGGAAAAACAGTACGATGAGTATTGGTGGTGATAATTCCTAATATTAACACGTGTGGAGTGGAACAGGTTACTATTCAGAGCATAACCACAAATTAAAAAAAAATATAACTTTGTCAGAACTAAGTACTTAAACCAAACATAACCTAATCCAATAATGGCTACAGTTTTGCATGATTGACATTTTACTATTAAAACGTAAACCAAACATGCCCATTTTAATTTGTAAAGTTTATCATTGCATAATAATCTGAACCACTTTGGTTTGCATTGTTGAAGGTATTGAAAAGATAAGACACCATAAATACACAAGATAAACGTTAGAGTCTGTATCTGCTATAAACAATAATTACATGGGGGATTTGGCGTTGTCATAAAAAGTAGTGCCAATGTTCATGGAATCATGGTGAGGTTCAGAAGTAGGTTTGTTAAGAGGTTCCACATTTCTCTGCTCCAAAATATTTTTGAAGAAATTATTTAAAAAAAAAAAAAACATGTAATAACAACATAGTAATATAATTATTTAGTTTACATTATGACTGTATAATCTCAGGGGGTGAACTGTAGCTGTGCTTTAATAACCATCACTTGGGTTTTGAATCAGGCCAAGAAACCTGCTCTGAGAAAGTCTGTTCGACCAAACCAAAAAAAAAAAAAACAAACAAACAAACAAACAAAAAAAACGTGACTGTCTTGTTGCCCGTTGGTTGCTTTTGTGAAAACATACCCAGGGGCTGATTAGACCTCTGACTGAAGGTAGGTATGACTATGCTGAGAATTGTGCTATATCCCCAGATGTCATGCATTTATGAGAATAATAAAGATGTAATATTTCTGACCAAAAAGTCTGACCACTCCAACTGGTTTGATGTGGCAAAAACATGTGAAAAAGCACGAGTCAGATCCAAGATAGTTTGGCCAGAAAAATCACAAGACAAGTCCATAAATTTGTAAACTACACAGCAGCTTATTAAACTATACAGTGAGAAACCTCTATCTTTTACCCTCACTCACTGCCAAGGCATGCTGCTCTTCTCTACATGATTATTTGACAGTGCATCTATAGATATAAGGATATAAACAAACACCATTTCTTAAGAGAAGGTCAGTCCTACCACACCTCTCAAACTTTAGGGACCAGACCTTTTAAAAAGCAGACATTTTGTTTTGTCATCGCAGGAAATGTACATGTGTAACTGATAACATTAAAAAATGACTGCAACCCATTTTGATGAACCAGTTCCAGTTCCAGGCCCCTGGTGTTGTATATGCTGCCTCACTGTCACAGCTTAGTGGGACACTTGGTGCACTGAGCCTTTGTTAAACAAAGTCTGATTTACTTGTGCTTTCCTGCTATTGCACATTAAAAGGTCTGTGGTGAAAAAGGTCTGACTGATCAGCCAAATTAGGTGAAAACACCTGTGTGGGAGCAGGTCCTTTGAATTCTTATTGCAGACTAATGTTACAATTATGTATAAGAACTTATTGATGCTTGAAAAAATAATGGTGAGTTGCTATTTATCTTTTGTGCATTATCAACTACTCATTTGCACATTCACTCTATTTTACCCTTCACTTTCTATTAGTGTAAGATTATTCTGAGCTGTCCTCAGGGAGGACTGAGAACCTCATTGCTTGTCTTCCTGAAGCATGAAACAACTGTTTGGATGCACAGGAACACCAGAGCATCTTAAAAGCTTCTTTTAATACCACACAAGAAACCATTAATATCAATTACCATGAATTACTCAATACAAGTCATGTGGCTTTTAAAGTTTTGCTAACAAATGGCATAAAACAAATTAAAAATATGCATCTAATCACCGCTGACGGTCTACATCATAATACTGCTGCTACTCAGACTGTACCATATAAATCAGAGATTAAATCAAGTATATCTAGAAATAAAGCTCAATATACACTGCATATTTTTAAGATAAACGCATTTGGGAGTTACGTTCTACTACATGTGATGTACATAGAGCCAACACACTTTCTACACACCAGTGACAGACATTAGGTTTAGGTTCAGGAATGATTGCTACCAAGTGTATCAGAAGCTTTGCCACAATCTCATCAAATACAGTTTGAATTGAGAAGAAATTTCAAATAAAGGCATAAGAAAATCATTTTTGTTTGAGTTTGAGTATGCAACAATTATCAATCATCTAGTAGACCCCATCTTTAAATCCCTAACCATGTCCCTTTGACCATCTACAGCATATTTAAGAGAAAAGATTGAACTTATAGTGGAAACTCAAACGGAAATCAGATTAGTTTCCATACTCTGACACTTGGTGAATGCTAGTCACCGTGTGCAGCAGCTCTCTAGCTGAGGAAATATGAAACTGATGACAAAAACTGACATAAAAGAGCTTTTTATGTATCCCACAAACTAGATGACCAGAAGTTCCTTCAGTTGTAACACATGAATCCTACTTACACCTGTAAAATCAAACAACAGCCATTAGGATGCAAAACGCATCTGTAGCAGTGATTTGCTAGAAACAGTTAAGTTATAATATTGAATGTTAAGTGAGAGGTTCTTATATTATCAAAACGTAATCACACTGCATTTCTGTATAACAGACACAGAGAACAGTAGCTAATGTGGGCTGTATTTAGTGATGACACTTTGTTCATGTTGTTGTGAGACTCGCCTTGCCTGAGGTCTACATAAAAGTTTTTTAATTTGATTCATTTCACAACAATCTGTCACAGGTTATTGTTTACTCTAAAGGGGCAAATCATGAAGTGCCAGGCAGGCAGGGATTTCTACAGCATTGCACATTAAATTTTAAGAGGACAATAAGCAGCTTTCTTATTATGATGTATGTCTTTCTGTCGGAGGAAAATAAAGAAACATGTACAGCAAAGACGACATACTAAAGACACAACGCACAAAGAAAAGAGATACAAATATACAGCTAAAAAGCTGGTGTGCACATAATCAGCCTCTAGTAGGAAAACACTGGTAAAATACAGTACCTATTAGTGTGACTGTGAAAATGTGACTGTAGATGGAATATGATTGGTCCAAAACTACGTGTCACTCTTTGAGTCACCTCATTGCTGGTCAAACTAAGCCCCTTTTGCACTGCACAAAAAAAACAAACAAAAAAAAAAAAACCTAACATCTGGTTTTGTTGCCACTCTGAAAGGATACAACTAGCATTCTGTGTCAAATGTCTCTACAGTAGCCACAGATATTTAATAACTCCAGCTCTAATCAACAGTCATGTAAACATAGCACCTGGGTGAACACAAGTTTTTGCCCCTTTTCCATGTCATTCAGAGCACAGACGTCATAAACAGACCTGTCATCTGCCCAGCGCACTGGGCTTTTAAAGAAACACAGCTACACCTGCGCTGCGATCTCCGTGGCTGTGATAAAAATTCTTAAAACACACAATCACCAACCAAAGCATCAATCACAGAGGCTCCAACACTTACAGGAGCACCATCCTGGAGATGATGCAGCTGTTATTCAGATTCAGTCAGTAACTGAGACTAATATCAGTGCAGACAGTGCCTAATGGATGTTGACAGTATTGCCTAATCAACAGCATCACTGAT
This sequence comes from Rachycentron canadum, assembly GCA_038496675.1. Lineage (NCBI taxonomy): Eukaryota > Metazoa > Chordata > Actinopteri > Carangiformes > Rachycentridae > Rachycentron > Rachycentron canadum. The sequence continues at coordinate 15,608,560 of CM076661.1, forward strand.
CATCAACATTTTAAGCCAAAATGTGAAATCGAATTACATCAAACACGTCTGGGTCTTGCAGATTAGTTAGAATGGAAAGGACAGTGGTTCTGTGGTAAAGCCAAACCAAACTGAGTTGAGTCCAGACTGTAGAGTACAATGAGCTGCCATCAGTTCTAAGATGCTTTGGATTAAAAAAAAAGCTTATGGCACGAGTTAATATCAACTTAAATCTGACATAGATTTGTTAAATAAAACTAATGTACAAATAAGGAAAAAAATAAAACCAACTATCCAAATTCAGAAGTGACAGTGAATAAATGCAACGGACCTGTGCCTCATACTCCAGTAGGGGGTGATCGTTTGTCAAATGCTTTGTCGTTTTGATCTCTGATCTCGCTTCATCAGTAAACTGCTCTACTATTGTTCTTGGGGAATTATCAAGCAGTGGTGAATGAAAAATTATGAGACCAAACTATTTGAGACATAATGGATGGAAGCATTAGGATCAAAACTATTGCCTGAAAAAACTTATCCCTCTACCTCTAAGAGAGGAAGTATGCTTCCCTAAAGAAAAATGTGTAAATTCTTGTAAAAAGTGACAGCCCAACTTTGATAATAAACCATGGCCAATTTTTTTTTTTTTTTACTAGATTGATTTCCTACACCTGGTGGATCACAATCTATACGGGCTGGATGCATAGAACCAATGCAAAGGAAATACTGCAGCATTGGCAGATAAGAATGAAATCTTTTCGCATTGTACTGAAGCCACACGGCATAAATCACTACTGCTCTATCAAACATTCATGGTTTATGCACTGAAAAAGACAACTCTGGGGGATGCATGAACTGACCCTTTATTAAGCATTTGGTGGCTTTAAGAATACCCTAAAGTAATATCCATCAAGGCCATGTCTAGATCTTTTAAACCCACCCCATTACATACATATGTAATGTCTGTTGTGTTGAGTTTGAAAGCTGAATTAATATGTATAATATTAAAGCAGCACAAGAATATGTATGCGCATATACCCAAATGTCAACATTTTAGAACTCACCAAAGGAAACTTATGAATTTGCCATCTCACAACTCCTGAATTTGAACTCCACACCAACTACTGCAGTGTGCAGTATGAAACACAGACAAGCTCCAAATATTCTGGTTTAACTATCGAATATTTGTTGAAAGATTACTTTCAACTTCATTAACCAAACCAAAACAAAAATAACGTCTGACAATTCAAGAATGCACCTTCAACATCAAACACCAACAAAACCTCCAAGCCAACATCAACCAGCTCATGACAACCAGAGAGAGAGCCCACAGTGGCAACAGAAAAAGCCCTGCTCTTCTTGGTGTGTGGGAGCAAATTAGCTTGAAATTATTTTAGTCTTCTTCCATCTTCCTTGTGAAACAACCCATACTCCTACCTAAGCTGGTTAGGGATTCTCTTATCTCTTTGTAACTCTCTCCACCCCATCCTCCTCCTTCACTTTCAGTGCATTGGGGGAGCTGGGAGAGCTGCTGAGGGAAGGGGAAACAGGTGTTATTCACAGGCAGCATAAGGCACAGTAACACCAAAAGCACAGCAGTTCCTTCAAAAACAAGAGCACAGGACAAGGAAACACATGATCAGAAGACCCATTATTAAGGGCTGGAGTCTTTTGTGTTGTCAGGCCCTTAAATCTTAAATTAATTCACATGTAATAATGATAAGTTGTTTAAAATATTTTCACTCTTGGCCTTCTCGGGAAAAAAGTTAAGTAGTTTTGCTCTTCTAGTAAACAAGTATAAATGTTAATGGGCATTTGGTCAGTGCCTGCTGATCAGCTTTTCCCCTCAGAGGTTTCTAAGAGACTCATTGTGAAAAACATAACAAAACCGTTATTAGTATATTAAATATATTAGTAAATATTCCAGATAAATGACAAAACCTGACTACCTCACAAAACAGACAAAGAAAATAAAAGAGGACAGCTATCCCCACAGAAAGTTTTTTTTTTTTTTTAAATTGACGTTCAGTATAATATTAGAGGCAAAAAAAAAAAAAAAAGGTCTCCTGAAACTGACCTGCTTTGAGAAGACTTTTAAATACACCTTAGTTATGTCACTTTTTAAAGAAAAAGTTGTGTCAAGCAAGCGAAGCAACCAGAAAATCATGATTAAATATGTTTCAGGCATGACTGTTGTTAAGAGAGTAGAATGTTGCTTTTTTTGTGTGTGTGTGGACAGCTTTGTTAGGAAAATAATTGGTTCCTCGGTTAAGTAGCACTTACAAATAAGACGATTTGCAAGATTATATACTAGTCGTCCACAGGATCCTTTAAGTTAGATTTTTAGATGTTTGGTGTTAAGTTTACAAAAAAATCTTACTATTACTATAAAGATCTTTGAAACCTTATCAACCTAAATAATGCCCACACACAACATTGAGTCCCAAACTGATGATTGGGGTTTTCTGTAGTAATTGGATATGGTGAAGCCTCTGCTAATGCCTGTCAAACAGAACTGATGTGCTTCTATTTTAATCAATATAGCTGTCTACACAGGCTGCTTAACGACTCGTATTGCACTCTGGTTTACGTGCATAACCACAACCCCACAAGTCTATCTTCAGCAATTGTATATTGGGCACTAAGTGCTGCCAAAAAATGGTTGACCACACAGCAGCACAGGAGCCCGAGTACATTCAGTTTAGACCCGGACAGACATCTGAAGCTGCCACTGTGTGGACAAAGTCTTAACTATTTGCTTTTATTCATATCGTTAATGTTTGAAAGAATTTTATTTTATTTCCCTTGCATGCACAAGCAATTTCACTGGTGGTCTTGTACTACAACTGGACGTGCACAAAATCTACTTACTAACATGACTTACAATCAGAACAGCAGCTCATCAGCAGAGCCATCAAACTACATTTAAAGCAATTAGTTAACAAGGAAGCATTGAGATTTGACATGTCACAGCAGGAAAAGCACAGGTGTAAATAATTATATTGATCATGGCCTGATATTGTTTATGCTGGTAACACTGTCATGGCTTACTCGGACACCTGAATGAAACAAAGCCATCGTTGATGTTATTCGAAACATCTGTGCTTTTCCTTCCACAAAAAGTCAAAACATCTACATCAACATCTCATTTAATGGTATAACTACAGTTAATGGTGCAAAATGTTTTACTTTTTGCATTCAAGAACTTTCATACCATTTAATGCAACAAGCTCAGATTCAAATTTCCTATTTTTCTACCAACAACCAATTTTTCTTTTGCCAATTATTTTGGAGCAGCATTTTCAGACTGGTCTGCTTCACTATGCACCAATGACAAAACTTAAACAAAAATAAAATCCTGCATTTAGTCTGATGTTAGTGCATACTCTGCAGTAAATTAAGAATAAACATGGCTGACATTCCAGTTAAGATTTGCGATCTTTAAGGTACTAAAATCATATTACACAATTATTATAATTGTATTATTCTGAATCCACAGAACTTTTGTCTTGATTGCAGCCCCTATCCTCATGCCTCAAACACAAGCAACATTGATATAAGCTACAATATTTGTCACTCATGCAGAGCTCACATGATGGGCCTTGCTCATGGTTTGACATAGCATGGTTGTCCCATTTGGAAATTTGAAATTACCAAAAAGGTACAGTTTATAGGCTCATGGAGTCATGCTAACAGTTTTTGGGTCTCATAAATTCCCCCAATAACCCAATAATTGCCTTTTCACTTTCTGCCTTTCTTATGAGCCCACAAACTACATGTTAGCGTGACCTTAGAACCTGACAAAAACAAAAAATGTTTGCAACAGTTTTTGCACTGCTTTTAAGTGACAATTTTCCTAGGGATTCATAAGAAGATATAGTCAACAAAAACCAAAATGCCCACACAATGTCTTCACAGTCTTGTACAAACCTGTATAATTCAATGACTTTAAAAACCGAACTGTTCATTCAGACATAATGTGCACAAATAGTCAGAAATGACAAAGGATGCCAAAAACAAGGTATTGGATCAGACAGGTGGGTTTGTCTGAAATGTTTAGTAAGGGATACACTCGCTGGCATAAGCAGCAGCAGATTATTAAAAAATAACAATAAGGGCATACAGCCAATGGCACTATAATTTTAGTGTTGTTGTACAATTGACATCAGCCCAGAATCTACAGTTGAGAATTTATCCTTGTTTCCATTTCAACTTGATTTTAGCCTTTCTTCAATGACAAAATAGCAATTAGTTAACAAGATGGTATCTAAATGTTTAAAAACCTTGTTTTTCATTATTCTCATTGATTAAATAACACAAGGTAGTGGAATGCCATTTACAACTGAAGCAAACACATCTTTGCTGGGAAAGTCTGCTTCTACTCCACATCTCACTCCACTTTCTCACAGTACAATTTATTCAAATATTAATGCATGAATACATATGCCTTTAGCATTTGTCTTGACATAAGAATTGCAGAGGAATTTCTTTTCATCACCAGTTCTTTATTCCCCTTTACCTGCCACATCCTTTAAGACTACATACTTACTTTTATAGCTTTGATTCCAGACTTGGTGATCTGAGTCATCTTGGCCTTGGAGATGGGCGGCTTGTACTCATTCAGCGAGTACAGCTGAAAGATGAAATGAGACAAGAGAACATCTTTAGTCACACACTACATTGTGCAACACTGATGTTTATTACTACTATACAAATCTAGAGTATGAACAAGCAGTACTCCCGAGCTTCCTCCCTTCTTGTTTGCAAGCTTTGTTCACTGTTTGTAAAACGCCCATTGTGGTTGTTGGTACACGTTTGTGCTCAGGGAGCCACCAAGTTCATAATGAGACGATGGAGAGGATATACCCCGATAAACTGATTTGACAAAATCATTAAACCATAATGACCATTAACTGCTGTCAAAATGTAAAATTTAATTGCTATTATGTGTTAACTGTGGACCGTGAGGCCAGCACTGACCGACTGAGCCAAAGGACAGACAGACTTTAGTATCACTGCAGACAAATGATGGTTGCGCTACTCGCTGTGATGGCTAGCTAGCCGTTAACCTAGCATTGTGAGTGTGCTAGGTTATCTCGTGTCATTTACATGTCACGAAACGGTACATCGGGAAGCTAACGCTAAATCAGCCAGACTTCAATCAAATAATGGCAATAATTATCTGGAGAGTGGCAGATAGAGATATTTCCCCCACGCCCGTGTCGGTTAGCTACCTTATCAAGTTATCACGCAACTGAGGCGGTTTTGCTAACTTGTAGCTAACTTGCTAGTTACCGTTAATTTAGCACCAGGCTAATGAAAATATTTACATATGGGCTCCCAATTTAATGCGACGTGTCTCACATAGTCTCTTCTCGGCTGCAGTCTGGACAATTCACTTGAACTAGATTAAACAACAACGCTGTCGCTGTATTGTTGTGAACAGACAGCGGCCTTGTCCGAGACTGGCCCCCCTCTCCTTTTCTGCTACTAGATGCTAACGTTTGCTAACTAGCCACGGTAAATGTGAATTAGAGAACATTTTCTGCTGCCAATGGTCAGTATTTCGCTATGGTTTCACACAAACCTCGTTGTTAAATGCTTTAACGGCCTCCATGATGTTGTCTTTCGGCTCACAGGTGGCTGTAAATATTTACAGATATCTCCTCAGTAACCGGTTCAGACATGCATGCTCGACGTTTGGTGAGATGGAGGAGACTGCCAATATGGCGCATAACCTCAACTGCAAATCTGCAGAGGGACCGGCGACTCCTAGCGTCAGTGTCGAAACACTACAGCTTCGCCCAAACAGGCCCCTGTACAGTGTACAGTGCTTTCACAAGCAGTCACTACCCTTCGTTTTTCACGGTTTATTTTGCAGCCTTATGCTTAAAAATAAAAGCCCCCCTCCACAAATTTACATTTAATGCCCCATGATAAAGAAGTTGGATTTTTTTTTTTTTTTTTTTTGCAGCTTTATTAAAATCAGATCCTTTATTCAGTTTTTCATTGAAGCAGCCATCCCCAGTCTTCTTGGGTGTCACATATACAATCTTGGCACACATGGATTTGGAGATTTTCTGCCATTCTCTGCAGACCCACATGCTCTGCCCTGTCAGATGGGAAGCATCAGTGGATTAAGTCATTTTCAGGTCCCCCCCAGAGATGTTGGATTGGGTTTATATCAGGGTTCTGGCTTGGCCACTCAAGGCTAGAGTTGTTCCTAAGCCACTCTTCCACGGTCCTGGCTGTGTACTCCGGGTCATTGTCCTGTTAGAAGGCCCAGTCTGAGGTCTTGAGCACCAGGTTCTCATTAAGAATATCTCTGCATCTTGCTGTGTGCAGCTATCCTTCAAAAAGAGCTGCTGTCCAATACAACCCTGTTCCTGACCTCTGCAGGCAGATCCTTTCTCCTGATGGCTTGGTTTTTGCTCTGATCTGCAGTCAGGTGTGAGACCTTTATACAGACAGGTGTGTGCCTTTCCAAATCATGTCAAATCAATTGAATTTACCACAGGTGGACTCCAGTCAAAGTGTAGAAACAACTCAGAGATGATCAAGAGAAATAAAAGGCACCCAAGCTAAATTTCTATTGTCATAGAAAGTGGTTTCAATACATACATTGAAGCAATATTTCAGTTTTTCCTTTTAAATGAATTTAAAAAACAAATTTAATTTTTTGTTCACATTGTATAAGGTGTTGAGTCTACCTCAATGTAGACTGCAATATAACAAAATGTGAGAAAGGGGTGTGTTTCTGAATGCACAGAGTGTCACAGTGGTTGCTATCCACAGACAGTCATTTCTGACAATGACCACATGAATCACAATTAAACCACAGTAGGAAGAAAAAAACTAATTTAACACTTTATTTCCCTGTACATGCAATCACACTGACTTCCATACCAGAAAAGAGATCAAAAGCAATTAACATCACATATCCATTTACAACTATTTACATGTGGTTTATTTAACAGACACAACAGATGAAATGTAGCTCAGAAAAAAATACATCTTTGTGCCTGGAGCTTGGTTGGGCTAATACCAGTAGGTTTGACAGGAACCCCACCTTGGCTTGAGCTTCCTTCTGCTCTCTGGAGGTGTGGCTGGGGAAGGTCACATCATAACCTGATGTAACCGTTTGACTGCCTTCTCAAGTAGTACAGGGTTTTGCTGATCTAATTTCACTTTTTTCCTGAGAATGATCACTAATGATCACCACTAAATCCTGTCTCAAGCCCAATAACAAGTTAGTAAAGAAGTCTTTATCACATTTGTTATTAAAATTTAAATGACCGTTACTGTTACTGTCAATGTTGTTTGTCATTAGGGTTGCAAAAAAAACACAGTTTTCTCTGCTGAAACGAGCTGTTCAGTCTGGAAAGTCTTAATGTTAAGTGTGATATAAATTCAAGGGCAAATAACATGTACAAATCATTCATAACGGTTTCTGTGAAAAGAAAGTGTAACAGGCAGTTAAAGTGCATGGCACCAATATGAGACTGAAAGCAGGTAAAAATTCACTACTAATGAACTCAAAATAGATAAAACATACTGTAAAAACAAGTGTTTTCCATGCAGAGAACAATGGATTCATTATTTCAACGTTCTCCATCATTCCACATATTAAAACAATTTATGCATAGGTTGACAGAATCACATTCAAAAAAAAAAAAAAAAAAAAAAAAAAAACAGACAGTAAAAGTAACACTAAAACACATTTCACATTTTAATGTGACCTACTTCTCATATAATGTCTGCACCATCTCTATTTAGGAGCTAAAACACTCTTCTTCATTGACCCAGGTATTTGTTAAATAGCAGTCTCGAATGAAAACATCATTATGTTTGTGGGTATCCAAAGTATGTGAGTGTGATGTCCTCTGAGTCCAGACCCAGTATTAAAAAAAAAAAAAAACAGTCATGATGAGACTTTATAAACTGGTCTCCACCACTGGGGCAGCACTGACTGATGCTGCAGTTTTTGTGGCGTCTGATGCCACCTGCTGGTCCTTTCCGACACAGATCTCCTGCACCAAGGGCACATTGGCCTCCTTCCATTCTCTGAACTTGCGAGACGTAAGCTCACGGTCCGACAGCACCTGCTCTAATGTCTGTAGGTCCGCTTCTTTTGACTGGGACAGAAAAGAGTGGCACAAACACAATAAGAAACATGAAACATTTGCATTAAGCAAAAAATATCTACATTTTTTACAATTCACATAATTCTGAAAATTTTTTTTTTAATAAATGTATTGTAAGAGTGTAATATAAAGTCATAAATTAAAAAACGTAACAACAGAAAACTAAAACAGAAAATTTACCTTTAATGTGCTGTTGAGTGCCCTGATAAGATGCAGTTTATCATTGATAGTATGGTTTTTACAGCGTTTTACGAAGGAGGCCCTGAATTCCCTTTTCGTGGATGGTTTACGATCTCCTATTGGTGACAGGCTGGCCTCCTTTAGATGAATATACAGTTTTTCCATCTCATCTGAACTGTTTCCACGATCTGAAACAAGATAAGGGTTCAGAATAGCATCACCATACAGGCCACAAAGATCAAACTTTGTCACAGATAAAGAAAAATGCATTGGTCATATCAATGCTGCTTGATGGAACAAAGAAAGGTTACAGATAATGAGATAGGGAGCATGATATATTACAACATCAGAAACCATATCTTTATTGGAGGAAAGATGTTATCCAGTGTTCTGAGAAACAAGAAATGCTCTGCTAACATATACATGTACAACTAAAAATGATACCCACAATCTCCTTTACTTCATGAAAGTTTGTTCAAAAATAGAAGCAACTGACTTTTAAATATCCAAAAGTTCAAACATAAGACAATAAGGTCAGTTTTTGAAGTATAAAAGTCAATACCACAACTAAACTACATAAGTAGTTCTCACCTTTATCTCCAACACTTAAAACGTCCTTCTGTACTTCCCCCTCCGCAGCGGGGTATTCCTCATTACACCTTGCTCCTGAAGACCCCTGGGGTGCTGAGCTCTCCAACAGCTGGGATTCTACCTCCTCTTCCTCCGTCTCCTCTTGGGGAGGCTGATGTGAGTGTACTTGGACTGAGCACACCACTGCTGTCTCCCCAGCAGGAGACGCCTGCGAGACCAGGTCCAACCAGGACTGCCGGTGCTTGGCAAGCGAGGAGGCAGAGCCTTGCGATGTCATCGTACTGACAGGTGAGGAAAGCGAACAGTTGGCTTCGGTGGGGACTGTGGAGGAATAAGGGGGAGGAAGGGTACCCTGAAAGACAAATATTCCAGTCAGACGTAATAATCTACTAAAAATTTAACAGGGTTTTGTTCATTTGAAATGAGTAGTTTTACATTATATAAATTTTACATTTTCCCAACATTCAGGCTCCTGTATAGTTGTGATATGACTGACCTGATGTGTGCTACCAGGCGGTGCAGATGCATCCATAGAGTCTCGCAGCGTCTTTTCAGAGTATGGCGGAGGGGGAATATCTGTGCTTTCAGCCTCCTCATGGTCACTGGCTTCACTGTAACACTCTAAACACCCAAATGTGTGTTGGTGATGAGGAGATGGCACATACAATGTTAGAAACTGTAACAGGACACATACAACCAGAGCTAAGAAAGGGCTAAGAAAATTATCAGAGCTCTCAGGAAACCATTACAGAGAAAATATTTTTCAAAATAAAGGAAATAACAAAAAAAAAACAAAACATTTTTAATCACACCAAAGCAAGGCTACATTGCTTTCTTAGATCTTAGAGATACAGGGTTTACATCAACAGTAACAGGTAACAAAAGAAATAAATTGTCATTGGTGCTCACCGGCTGCTGGATTTTGCTCTGTTTGCTCATACTGAATGGAGGCCAGCCCAAGCTTATTCAACCATCTGAAAACGAAGAAAAAACAGGGTCAGAGCGTGAAATTGAGAAAGGAGACTGCAACACAAGAGAGGACAGAGCTGGCAACTGTCTTCAAAACCGCTGTAGTGTGTCCATGAAGTCACTAGATTTGTTGCTATTTGTTGAACTAAAATCTCTAAATCTAGTGAAAAATGCACTAATTTGGCAAAATTATTATTATTCCCATAAGAAAAACGTCACTGATTCATTTTGAAAGAGCTATGGCCAACAAGGAAGCTCCATATCACTCAAGTGGGATTCGGCTGACCAGCAGGGTACCTCTGATCACTCAATTTTCATGGACATTTGCTATCAAAGGGCTGGCCCTGCTGTCGTTGCAGTCCAGCAAAAAAGAAAAAACACACTTGTAAACAAGAGTTACAATGATGTACCATTATATGACTTACACATTCATCTCATCATGGCTCTCAGCAGCAAAATAAAACATCATGACCTGAGGGTGGCAGGCTTTAAACGCACTGAGGGAGGAAAAATAAATGGAGCAGTTATGACAGGATCAGACAGAACACAAACACAAGTGTGAAAGATGTTTGGAATTTATGAACTAAACTCTACATTTATTCCACTTCAATGGTCATTTTGAGATAGTTTTAGTACTATTCACTGCATATGGGGACACTATGCTACTTAGATTGTGCAATAGATACAGTGCACACAGACAGATTTACATTTTGTTATATTATGATAAAATTGTTATAATTAACTTTCCCCCCCTAACAAATCTTACCTGAATAGCCTATAAAGGCAAAAATGAAGTTTTAGAAATTTTTGCAACTTTATTGAAAAGGCAAAACTGCAATGTCATATTGACATAAGAATTCGGATCCCTTGCTCAGTAGTTAGTTGAAGCACCTTTGGCAGCCTTGATTCTTCTTGAATATAATGCGACAAGCTTTGCACACACAGACTAGGGGATTTTTTTCCTAGGGCTGCACAGATAATCGTAATGTAATTGAAATAGCAATATGTCCAAGTGCAATATCCAAATAGCAGGAGTTCACAGTTAATAGCAGGCAAAATGTGTCACAACATTGTTGTGAATTGTTGCACCATAAGTGTTGTGGTGCTATGGAGATGCTGCTGCCTATAATTTATTGTCTCCAGACATAAAGGAAGAAGTTTGTTTCTTTGAAAACAAAATGCAAAAGCAACCATTTCAACTGAAATCTCAATAACTGCCATGGTTATTGCAATGTGACCTTTTTTTGTATATTTTACATCTCTATTTTTGGCCATTTTTCTCTGAAGCTCTGTCAGGTTGCATGGGGACTTTTTTAGGTTTTTCCACAGATATTCCATTGGGTTCATGTCAGAGCTCTGGCTGGGTAATTCGGTAATTGTTCCTCAGCTGTGTTCATGGTCACTGTCCTGTTGGACGGTGAACAGACAAATCTGAGGTCCTGAGTGCTCTAGACCAGGTTTCCATCAGTACTTTGCTCTGTTCAGCCTTCCTTCAACCCTGACCAGTCTCTCTGTCCTCCCTGTGATGAGGGCCTAGATTCCTCCAGATGTGATGGTCCAGACTGAGGCCAAATTGAACAGTTCAATCTTGGGTTTATCATTCCAGAGAATCTGGAATCTCCATCTGGTTACTGTCACTTTTGCTCAGCTGTGAGACATTATATAGACAGGTATATGCCTTTCAAAATTATGTCCAATCATTTGAATTTACCACAGGAGGACTCCGGTTAAGGTGTAGAAACATCAGAGATGATCAAGAGAAATCAGGCACCTAAGCTAAATTCAAAATGTCACAAATGTTACAGTTTTACTTTTTAATACATACAATTTCTAAAATTCAGTTTTTGCTTGGTTGTTATGATGTCTCGAGTGTAGATTTAAGAGGGGAAAATGAATTTAAATGATTTTAGCATTGTCCTGAAACATAATGAAAAGTGAAACAAGTGTAGGGGTCTGAATTCTCTCTGAAAGCACTGAAGATATGGTTCTTTTTTAGTTCTAACCACAGGATGTTGGTTAATGTAAAATGTAAAATCTGAGTGATATGAACCAGGAACCGAAGAAAGAATAACTTTGAGCTTACTGTTTCTTCTTGCACTCTATGGCTCTGTCGATCATGAAGTTGGTGAGGTCAATGTAGCCATCGGCTTTTTCCGCCTGCAACACACATATTGAACAACAAAATGATGATTTCAAAACACTTCCTGACAACTATCATTATACTGAGGCAGGCCACTTCTTCTATTTTCTCACACCATGTGATGGTGACATACAGTGGATCTGACTGAAAGTCATCATGCCAGTAAATCAAACATGTCAGTTACGTGTGCCTGTGTCAGGGCCTGACGGGCTATTAGTGACACCGTCACCATCAGGAAACACAGTGACAAGGGCTGTTGGTTTCTACAGTGACAGGCAGACTGTGAGACAGCTGTGGCAAAAACAAGCATGACTCATGTGCAGCCTCCAGTGCTTCACACTGCATTCTGTACGTGTGATGTGTTAAATGCAAATGAATCATTGTGGCACAAGAGGTGTCAATACAATGCACTGTTACAAATTATGTGCTAATTTTTCATTTTCAAAATGAGAAAGGTTGTTTTTATTGAATGATATATTTTTTTTAAATAAAAACAAAACAGAAACAGTATAAATATTCAAATTATATGACATCCAGTAGATACATCACCCTTTGCATGTTTTAAATTGTGAGTCTTTATACACTTCCACACTTCATTAATCTCAACCACCATAAGAGTAACTGTGTGTCTCTCTGGAACTTGTTAAACCTTAATGACAAGAAAACATTGTTTACAATATGGTTTAATTCATGGCCTTTCACATATTAACAGTGCAGTTTAGCAGCAATTTAACAAATAAATCTGCTGGTGATATTGTCAATAAATGCTTGCCATAGAGCTGCAAACATGTGTTGCACTAGTTCATATTTCTTTCAATCTCACATACACCATCCTGGTGCTGTAACTGACAAAAAAACTGCAGTGCTCAGTTGTTTTAGGAGATGACTGAGCATCAAAAAAAAAGTACAAACCACCCCAATTTAACAAATTGTTAAACTACATTTCATCTTATTATTTATATACTTTTCAAAAACCTAGCCTGCAATGATTGGTTATATGTACGCTGTAAACCTTAAATAATCTGCAAAGGGATGGAAAACAAATTTGAATTTGTAATAGCGAGAAGTTTAGTCGGGAACAGTGGGCAGAGAGAAACAGAAACTTTATTAAACACTTATTTTATGTAACTCTGGATTTGAGGATCTACAGTTGCAGACTGAAGTGACAAGGTGAGACAGCCATCTCACATGCATGGCTCAGACAGCGACCGAACATGTCTGCATCATAAACAGGTGCCCAGATGAAAAGGTGGTTTAGAAAAAATACTCACCAGCTGGTTGGTGTACCAGTAGAGCGCTGTCTTCTTTAGCACAAACCAGTACTTCTTCCATTTGATACCCAGGAAGCCTTTGCTCTCTTTCTTCCTGTACAGCCAGCCCTGGTGGTCTGGCTGACCCAGCTCTTTGACAGAGATTCGTCGTCTGCTCATCGTACCATTGCCTGTGCACAAAAAGCACACATGCACATGAATGCATAGAGTTCTCCTCTCCTCTGTCCACAGAGAGGCAAAGCCACAGCAAAAGTGAAGCTGCATTATCACATTAGATGAAGCAAAAAGTCTAAAGTCCAAAAACATTTACATTCGAATCCAAATAGATCAACACACATGATCAATAACTAAATGAGTCCTTAAAAATAACACTGAACAAACCCACACAACAACCAGGATGAGTCAATTCAGAAGAGCTGTGCTACATTCAGCCTACCTGTCAACACCAACACAAAAATTAAAGTTTGTTTCCCAGAAGAACCAAGCCAGTGCCACACAGAGCTAAAATATATGAGAAGTGAAGTGAAACTAGCCTAGCACTGTCTAAAAGCCCTCTGTGCACACTAATTGTCCTGCCACTTCATACACACCCACAGAGGGGCCAAATTATAGTTGCTGGCACACAGATAGACAAAGTGATGAGGTGCACATGGGTGACAGCTTACCTCCTCGGCTCTTCTTCTTGGATTTGTTTCGGAGGGAGACCTTTGAGAGAAGGGCAGAGGAGGACAACGTGAGGTTGGAGAGTCAAAGACAACAGAGAAGAAGAAGACATTGGCAGTTGTAAACCTAAGAGCTGAGAAGAGGAGGAGGCTATCTTGAACATCCTGTTTCTCACACCAAGTGTCACGTGCATTTTCTTTTAGCTGCTTTCTCTATCTCACTACAATACACATATTTGCGCACAAATGCACAAACACAGACACCTACCTCCTCTCTAACATCCACATCTGTGACTTGACTTTCTGTCTTGTGCTTTATCTCTTTAACTCTTTTTATTTAAACTTAAAAAAAAGAGAGGCAAACCGAACAAGCTATTCACTTAGTGATGTATAAACTCTATGCTATAAATATCTACCATTGTCATCATTAAATAACAGAAGCAGAAGTAGTTCCAGCATCCAAAGAGGACTGGGGTTTCTGTTTCATTAGTAGCAAGAACAAGTCAAATTCAGACTCTAAAGTAAACCTCATATACAAATAAACACTTACCGGGTTGTAGTCATCGGCAGCCATAGATGGGGATACAGATATGGGGAAGGCAGCCTGGTAAAATCCAGAATATAAAACTTATTCGCCAGTGTGTGGGTTGACAGTATTACTACTCAGATAAATGGGCAGAAAATGAGCAATTTATTGCTCCAGCATGACAAGAGGAAGTGACGTCATGGGCAGAGAGCAGTGACAATGTTTCTCAACTTGATTTTTTTTCCTTTTCTAGAGTGTAAAAAACAATTAATTGTTTTGGTACAAGAAGAGGAAAAAAAAGTCTCCTTCCTTCTGAAACTGTCAAAAATAAAAGTTTAAAATTTAAAAAGTTACTGTTGATGAACAGCACTGACTCACAGCTGAAGTAGTGATCACTGTCAGCAGTTTGAGCTACCCTATGACACAAAATGCAAGTACCTAGGTATAAAGACACAGTGAGTTCCAAAAGATCTTTTCAGTTGTGTTCTTAGAAATAATTGTATCTAAATGTGGAGTCTGCAGTTATCACACCTAAAAAAATACTTTTTTGAAAAGAAATGAGTTTTCCTAGATGAACAGTGACACAGAAGATTGAGAAATCCAAGTTGCCATTGTTGACCAACTTCCTCTGCATGACTGAGTTCCTGATTTGAAAAGTGAAAAAGCTGCCTGAGAGTTAGGGAGAATATCACTGACACACTATAGCAAACACTCAACACTTTACTCACTGTTAAAAAGCCACTGTTAACAAGACAATACAGCATTAATCTGGGTAAGCGTTTACAGAAAAGCAGTCTAAACCATCCATTACACTTCTATGTGGATTAGAAATGTTAGAGAGTCAATTTTTCATACAACCTTGACATTTTACCTTGTCAGATCAAGTGCTTCACAAGAAAAAAGAAAGCCTCAGTAAATATGAAAGCACAGGTTGTGGTCAGATCACAGGGTCCTGAGTCCAAGTCTTGCAGTTGTTCACATTCAATCACTCACAATAAACTGAATCCAAAAAAGACCTCAGCAATAACCAGGAAAACAGGACATGAAGAATTGAAGCTTCTGTAAAACTTCACACATTCACCTCTAGTCCACAAAGCTTAGTTCAGGATTCTGTGTGACGCCAAATGCTCACACACTGACAGCAAATTCTTGTCATCTAAATGAAACTTCTGGGTATGTAGGTCTGTGTCTTGCACAACAGAAATTAACTAAACCTCATTTTCCGGATGTTTGAATAAACTGGCTGCCTGTGTGAGTTAGATGTTCATACCACATAAACCACAGCACCATCACCATTGTGCTCCTGCCTGTATGTTAAATAACTAACTTATTGCTGGCATCTACATAGGGAAGCAGTAAGCATAACAAATTAGTTGTGCATGTGAAATAAAAATATTAATCTTGTAAGGTATACAGAAAGTACATAGACAAATAATTAGCCTTTTAACACCTACAATAAACACCTACAGACAAAATATATTTTTTAGTTTTTAAACTTAACTTAAAAATATATGCAAATGGTGTGTTTTTAAAATACAAGACTTTACCAACTCTACACTGAATCGTAGTTTCATTAAAAAAAATAACCACATTTTGGAGAATAACACATTTTTTTACACTTAAAATGATGTAAATGTTCACCATATTTCTGAAATACACAGCTAACACTGCTCTTTAAATGAATGTCATCCAACTTTATCAGTGTTTATTAGAGCAAAAACATCATGTAACGTTGACCTTGGTCCTCCTGCTCGATTCCTTCGGCTCAGCTAACCGAAAACTACACCTGCACACAAGCAGTCCTCCAGTTTCAGTCAGTTTCAACACAAATATACAAGGGTACTGTACCTTCCACCATAACCTCAACGACAGAAGATTGGCCCGAAAGCGCTGCTCAAAGTCTGACCAAACCTTGGCGAACATGTCGGTTAAAAGCAAAGAGGAAACATAAAGCGGGGTCGTTGGGTTTCAGGTGAGCTCAGGACCTGTTCGGGTGTGGCCCCCTTGTCCTGACCTCAAAGACGGTATCACTCAAACTAAAGTGACACAAATTATAAAGACGCAATATTTATTTATACGTTTTTTTAAATCTTTATTTAATGCAGTTTTGGCTGTCGTGATATTTTTGCATCTTGGTAATATTAAATTAAATTAATAGTTTCTTACAGGAATCACTCGCAGTTACTACACGTGGCCACTAGGTGTCGCTAAGTCCCAGCAATGTAACAGCCTCATGAGCCGCCACGGAAACTGACAGAGGCACAATTCAGGATTTTGTTTTACTTAACACAGTTAGAGTGTTTGCATATTTAACACAGTACTAATACAAATAATAAATTACACAAGTAAAATTTAGACTCCAGCCAAAACATCTGCTATCACCACTTCAAATACTCACAATGAGTGTACCTTCACTGGCATGGAAGCAGAGTCAAGGTCACCCAGCTAGATTAGTGCCACAGAGCATTTTTTTTCCTATTATCTTCTTGAGAAAAAAATCCACAAAATAAATATGGCTTCCTTGAGAGAGAGGAATAAAAATAAGTGTTTCATATTAGAGTCCGCTCATAGCTTAGGGAAGCTGCGGCCTGGCTATCAACACCCTTAGCTGCCTCAGTGGGGAGCTGGGTTTGTAGCCATAACATTGGTGTTTGAGCTGTAGCCGTGCAGAGGATGTTGCTTGGATGTTCTGGCCTGCGTCTGTCTGTGTCAGGACAGTGGTAAACCAGCAGACACATTCCTGGGTCCTGCGTTATTATAGTCTCCATTTCATTTCTACTTAAAACGACATGGGCCTCTTCTCTCTATCCACTTGCTTTTGTACTGCAGAGAGTGGTCTAAAGTGACCATGAAGAGACCCCCCCCCCCCCTGTCCCTTTATATCTTCCACATTCTCACACCATAGCTTCACCTCCCATTTGTCACCCTATCTCTATGATCCATAGCAAGTAACTTCCTTGTGTTACGCCTAGACCCTTTAAAAGTGTCACCCTTTAACATTTCAATCAAATGTGATGCATTAAGCGAAACATTTTAACACAATTCACACTCTTCTCATTTCTGTGTTGGAGCATGCCACTTCAGGGGCATTTTGCTGGGGCTGAGTTTTGGTGAGTGAGGTAATATTGCTTGCGACTCATGTCAAAGGCTTGAAGGATTCACGGGAATGCAGATTGGTCACACCATAGTGGCGCTCAATCTCCCATCATGATCCATGCTGAGAATTGTCATGGCACTTAACTAATGTCCTCCCCCTCCCACCCAGAGTGTAAGGAAGAGGAATGAGAGAGGGGGGGGGGACACAGAGTGGCTATTATTTAGCAGGGGAATCTCACAGTGTAAAGGGGGAAGGGTGAAGGGCTGGTGATATCAAATTCTAGCTTGCTCATTTTGATAGAGCTGCAGCTGATCAACGCCTCAGTTTAGATCTTGCTTCATGTGCATATTATAGGTCTAAATGCAGCTTTGAATGGCAGTAAATTAGGATCTGGTACACATGTCCTCTGTGCAGCACAGGTATCCATTCAGACATACACATAAATAGAAAGGGAAGCCAGTGACAAAGAAAAAAAGGAAAAAAATACTCCATTCATCTATGTATTTCACCTTCTATCCTATATAAATACTGACAGCAAGGTCAAGGTTTTCTTTTTTGGCACAACAACAAGTTGCCACTGGACCATAAATCTATACAATGCTCACATGCCACTGTTGATAAGTTATGTGCCTAATCCATCTGACCCTTGTAGAGGTGAATGAGTGGTATGAGATTGACATTAACTTATGTTACTGTGGTATATGGTCTGTGTGTGTGTGTGTGTGTGTGTGTGTGTGCAAAGACAGGGAAGCAATCCTTAGTTTACCCCTGTAGTGACTCCATTTCCATATCCACCATAGCTAATAGGTGTTGGATCAATTTTCCTCGAGCAGCATTCAATGAGGAACAATACTCGACAGCAGTGTTAGCAGCTTTGAGCTAAATGCTAACCCCTACATGCTAACATGTTCACTGTGATGATGCTAACATGATGGTGTTTATTGATCAGTTATCATGTTTATCATCTTAGTTTATGTTATTTTTAGTCAGCATACTAGCATTGACTAATTAGTACTTAACACACAGGGCTGATGGTAGTTGTAGTAGTAATCTAACTATTTGGCCATAACTTGAAATTTTGAACAAATAAAGAATTTAATCTGATGACAGTCCAAGCTACAATGTATGTAGGATTTATCCCCTGTGGACAAATTTCATGGCAATTCATTTCATAATTGGGATGAGATGAGATGTTCTGGATAAAATATTTCCATCCCTTGACTCATGCAGCTAGTGTGGCTAAAAGGGAAGAGTATGATGGTGTAGATTCAGATTGTGTGTGTGTGTGTGTGTGTGTGATGGAGCGAAATTGTGGATGTTGTCATATGTCATTGTGAAATGTAATGGGCCTGTAAGTGAGGCTTTGGGTTTCACCACCTCCTGCCAAGGCTGAGGCCAGTGACATTCCTCACATTGCACAGTGTATGTATCAAACCCACACTGATGTATGCACAGACTAGATTACTACATACACTTGATTTTTAAATCAGCAGGATCGATAGATACTTACTGCTTGAGAGAAGGACCAGGATCGTATCTGTGGATGATTATACCTGTAAGAACAGATTAGAGACATCCAAAGTCAACACATTAATGCTTTAAAACAACCCACTTAAGATGAAGTCAGTACTTTATGGTAATGTTGTCTTGTACACAACTTAGATCAGACAAAAGTGTCTCTCGAAAATTTCCAACACATACTTAGTGCTTCCCAGCTCGTTCGTAACCATTAATTATCTTTATCTGTCTTCTAATCTGGCTTTCTTTGATTTGGCCTGAACAAAACTGATCCCAATGACGACTGTTTCTGACTGAAGTGTCTGCATTCAGTTGGTGAGGCAGTGGTTCTGATAATACATTTGGCAACCAGCCCCAGCAGCATGGGCAGACAAGAAGCTTTTTCCCAATGCTCAAAATACTTGATTTACCTCAGCTCAGCCTCACCCTGCAATTTAAGAGTATGAAATTGTCTCTGGCTAGTTTTTCCTGTCTTTCCATTGCTAACATCTCTTGTGTTCTCCTCCTCCTGTCATCCATAAATTTTCACATCTTTGTCAGCTCCTGAAATTACTGGTTTGCTAAAGGAGGTACAGATTTTTTTGCAGGTGTTTTGCAACGTCAAAATACTTGTTTAGATATGTTCTGCTGTGCCACTAAAACAGAATGGCTTCCACATTTTTTACAGTTTAGATAAATGACAAAAGAAATTAAATTGATGCACCATCATATTTTATGCTTTGTCATCAGGAAACTGGTTTGTTTTCACAGATTACCAAGTCAAAATTAATATGACACTTGATTAAATCCACAGTCAATCAAATTCACTTGCGCAAAAACCCCCACCAACAATGAGTCAACTGCTTATCTGCCAGATTTACTTTAGCATCTTTCTATATATTCTGAATGTGAGTAATATGTTTTGATTGAGCGTGCAAAACAAACGGATGTGATGTGCTGGAGCGATGCTCTTAAAAAAGAACTGCCAGGGAGGGTGGGGGCATTGTGCAAAGCATTTAGTCATTGATCACGGTGTTAATGTGACGAGTCACACCCCCTCAGGCCCTACATCCAAAACCAGAGGAGAGCTGTTCCACGGACGGAGCAGAAATCCTCATATGTCGTCATATTTTGTGGTGGGATGGAGTTATTTATGGTTGAAAGCGCAGAAGAATCTGGATTTGTCATAACAGTGACATTTCTAAAGATTATCCAGGATGTGAAGGTGTCTTGGGGGTGGATGGCAAAGGATGGGCACACGCACACACACTTGAAAGAATATGACATCTAAAAAAAAAACTAGGAAAGTATCTACCCATTTAATAATAAGCTCTAAATTGATAAACTGATTTGACATTCAAAGCAGTGATGAGTCAATTTCAGCAAAATGACCATTATGTACAGTATATGCAATTTGACAGTTTAAATTTAATAATTTTCAGTAGGTCAAGCATTGCACCTAAGCTAAAAGAATCAAATAACATTTTGAGTGCATTTCACCTCTGCAACAGATATATTTTCTTTGTTCTAATTAAATGAGGAAATTTAACAGCATGTATCATTAGTTTCTCTATTCTAAGGCTGAATCAGGAGAGCGATACCTTTACAGTTTTTCTGACACAAGTTCAGATGTAATTTACTAAGCTACTGCAGTTTTTAATTGTCTCAAACACTGATTACTTGTATAATGTCACACTTGGATGTATGTCTATTGTTGTTGCCACCATAAGTTTCTCTGTCCTATGTCTAAAACATATTTTCCCTTATCATCAAAGCAGCCCACCCACTGACACTGCACCCTGTGGCTTGTTTTAAAGAGATTCCACAGCCTGCCGTCACTCCCTGAAAGAAAATTAGACCCACCCTGCTCTAATGTTTCTCATCTGACCTATAGACTGTGTGGGAAGGAGAGAGAGAGAGAGACAGAGTGAGAGGAACTCACCGGTTGAGGAAGTCACTGCTAGAGTGCCAGTCAGGATCCTGTGATACATAAAGATCTATGTGTTAACGCATGTTGGTGACTGAGTCTTTCTGCTGGTCTTGTTTGGACTTTTTGCTCATAGCCAACATCCCGCATAAGACTTCATGTGGAGACACTTAAATGTTGAATGTAAAACTGCAGCATCCTCTCTTGCAGGCAACTACGTTTTGGACACATTTAGTAGCGCACAATTTTGTGTAGTGGCAAAGTAGATCTCTTCTCCATGACAGGAAAAAAAGAAAACAAAACGATACATTCATCACATTCACATAACTCTGTAATTTGTGATAAATTAACAAAAATACATTCCACATGCACAGTCTACCAATAATTCAGCACATCATTCCCATGCAGGCATAACATGTTAGTGGTTAGCAAACTTAGCAGTGGGTTAAACAGAGCGCAGGTAGTACTTAAGCAGACCACAGGTTTTCAGAAAGTGCAAATTAGTGATGTACCGCAGGCGACTATAGCTTGGCAGGCTGGGGCAAAGCAAGACACGGGGAAGAAGAGGTGGAGGGGTGATAAGAGAGGAGGCCCGTCTCGATCAAGCAAACTCATGCACAAAGAGACACAGGCAAAGGGAACAGGTGAGAGTGGTGGGTCGTTCTTGACAGCAGTCAGATCTTCAGCTTCATGATGAAAGGCTCTGGTCCTTCCCAGGAAAACACTTCTTCAAATCAATGAAAATGGCAAAAGTCAGGCAAAGTAATCCTAAGCTCACATTTAAAGGTAACATATGTTTCGGGAATAAGGTTCCCTGATGGAAAATGTGCTTTGACCATATGGTCTCCCAGCTGGAATCTTAAATTCATCAAAGAGGTAGGTAGTTACATAACAATCACCATCTGAGATATATTGAAAAAGGTAACTTGACATTAGATATCCTGTTTCACTGCACACTTAGAAAAAAAACAGAAGCAGGGTTCAGCTCAAAGGTCAAAGCAAGTTCGAAAGACAGCCGGCACAAGCACTCAGCCTGAAACTGGAAGCTAATAACTAAAGCTGTCCTTTAATTAAAACTGGAATAATACTTCAGCAGTGTAGTTTTCAGAACAGAAATCATTATCCCACATGCTAAATTATAGTTAAACTTTGAGCAGTAATTCCACATGCAATGGTAAAATAAAGACAATACAAAAGATCACTGAAGTAACTGCAATTTTTAATAAACGCTATTCAAATTTTACAAAAGGCAGATAAAGCAACAACAGACACTTTTTCCCTGTATCGTCTTAAATAATACTGTCATTCTGTCGCCTATGATGTGTGGTCTTTCCACAGCATGAGCTAAAAGAAGGCCATTTGACCTGTGTGTCCTAAAAGATTGGTTCACAACACTGGCTTTAAAAGACCAGTTATTACTGTCAACCAGCTGTATACATAGGCCCCTTTAGAGTTTACTGAATGGAGTGCATAGCTTTAAAACCTGCACAAGTACAATATTTGCTAGTGATAAGATATAAAGATAATTTTCCCAACCAAAATGCACTGTTAACTAAAGTGACTTCAAAAATCTTTCTGAAGTGTATGCATAGCTTACAAGAGGCAACCACTGGCAGAAGGTAATGTAACTAACTGACCACAAAAGTGTAATTTGAAAAAAAAAAAAAAAAAAAAGATAACGTGAAGTAAAAGCACAATTTCACTAACAAAATATGCTGTTTTTTTTTTTACTAAGTTTTATTTTTTATAACTTATTTATGCAAATAAAATCAAAATACGCAAATAGCTGAAGTGATGTCAGGCAAGTTTTCTGAAGTATTAAATTATGGTACCAGAGAACATTTCAACTGAAACATGACATAACTTAATATGTACATAGGAGTCCAGAGACAGCACACAAGGCCAAAGTGTCCTAAACCTGAACAAACTGTATCCTCTTGAGGCAGAGAGGGGACTTGTAGTCAGAGATGAGGAGGATTGTGGGCAGTGTTAAAGGGGTAATGACACAATGTAGTGAGTACTACAAAAGCAAGTTTGGTTGAGGAGTAGTAGTTGGTAGTAGTAGTAACGGCAGGGAAATATGGAGGTTGGGGAGAGAGGAGTGTGAGAAAGCCCGAAGCTGCCAAAAAAACAGCTGGACGTTAAAAATCAAAGGCACTGAGGAAGAACACAAGACAGGAACAGGAAGCCCCGGACAGGAAGCACATCATCAGTGAGTCAATAGTTTAAGCCGCGTGATCCAACTGACCAGTAGTGAGCGTTCTGCCGTTGTGCGCTTGGAGACAGGGGCTATGGGGGCCTTCTTCATGTCCTCCTGGTAGGGGATGGTGGCGCTGTTGTGGATGTCTGAGTTGGAGTAGTAACGGCTGCCCCGGATGTGGTCCACTCTGACAAGGTGACGTTCCCCCGCTGGCCTGTAGGGTGGGGACACTGACGGGACCTCCTCTGCTATGGTGGGGATCCTCTCATTGCTCAGGTATCTGTACAGGAGGTCTTCACCTAAAACAAAGACCATGACAACTTGGTTCACCAACAGTATTAACAAGGAAGCACACAGCATGACTTTCATTATGTCAAGGCTTTATCCATATGTCCTCTGGTGACATTAATCATGTAAAGTCAAAACACAACGTAAACATCCACTGTTGTGGGTCCAAAGCTCAAACTCCATTTTGTAATGTATCAAGTATTTTTAGTTTTGCTGTTCATTTTGTCACGGTTTTTGAGTGCCCATGAATATACTATATTGAAAGCATCCTTGTCAAACCCAAGTGATTTTACCCTTGTGAGGTTTATACATACAAAGTTTTAACCTAATAGTGAAAGCATATACCTTTCCTTCCCTGTGCCCAGGGCTTGGCGTAGGGATCTACCACTCCAACACAAGTGTCCACTGGCATGGACAGAGGCCGGGGCTTTCCTAGAAGTAGGGGTAATTGCAATTTATGAATGACATTATTTTAAAACAGTAAATATTTGATACCCCGATGAGAAAATACTGACCACGCGAAGACTTGTGCTCTCTCATTCTGGGCTGTATCACATTGGCCGTGATGGGACAGCCCATGCTGAGCTTGTCATAATCTACGATGGTACAGCGTCTCCTGCTCTCCTGGTCCAGAAAGGAGTTGGGTGACTCAGAGCCCTTTGGTCTTTTACTAATGCTGGAGAAGGAGTCTGTTCTCATCTCTCTGCGCGGAGAAACAAATACTCATTTATACATCAAAGCACAACATGCCAAACCACAGGTAAAAATATGAAGCAGAATGCCACAATGGAGAGATGCTGTTATTTTCCTAGCATTAGTGTAATTCCAATTAAATAAATACAACAAAGCTTTCAAAGTTCTTTTTAGAAATTCAGGTCCTCTAGCATTTTAAGAGAAGTGGTCAAGTTCTGTCATCTTCCTGGAGGTGGGAGATGAAGCAGCCGTTGCATAAGGACTCAGGTGGTGCTGGTGGGAGCAGAGTGGGCTGAAGACGAGCAGCACACAGCACTCAGTAGGAGGGGAAAGAAATTAGGCGATCATGGGCCTGGGACACATTCATTATTCACCAGCCTCAAAGGTCTGGGTGAGGAGGTGTGGGAAAGGTTGACTGGATCACTGCAGGATACTGCAGGGATTCTTGTTATTAGCTCTTTAGGTTGTTTTGTGGCTTATATTTAATGCTTTAAGTTTTTCAACCCCACTCACTGAATCAAACTTCATCTGTTAAAAAAATAATGAAATGGGACAGCTCACCTTGGGGTGTATGGCACTGGAGGGGGAGGGGGGATATACAAGTCCAGGATGGCTGGCTTCTCTTTTTTGGTTGTTCCGTTAGCTGAGCCGCAGGGAGACTGGGCTCTGATCAAGGAGGAATTGTTCTGGAAAACACAAAGTCACGCTGAGTCAAAACCTTCAACATCACATACAATAAAGAATCAGTGATAGAAGGTTTTTTGTTATCTCAGTTTTGTTTCTCATGCGTGTCTATATGGATAAATACGAGTTAACTGTTCTATTCAAAATAAATCAAAATAAGTCAAGTCATAGCTTGCTGTTTCCTACAGTTTGTGTTTTTTTAAATTACAACTAAGTATGACTTGCTGGCAAACGGGAGGGGTTCACCAGAAGTGGTGAGACATTTAAGTGTTGTGTGTGTCTTCCTGAGTAGAAACCTTCTTGTTTGAGGTATGGAAAGATTGTAAGTGAAGTCCAAAATAGCCTGAGAGACATGTACTTAAATCTGCACTCATTTACCACAGTTATGTTTCTCAACAACATTGCACCCTTGAGTCAGTGGACCATTCTTTGTCCCTGCCATTCTCATCAACTGAAATGATACATCTGATAGTACAGTACAGTAGATGTGATATAGATGACAAACTAAACATTCGATCTAGGATGTCATGAATCATCCCCCCTCTTGCCTTCTCCAAATAGATCCTGTGTGTACAAATTATATAGTATTACAAAGCCAGTGCCATTCAGTCTTGAATCACACTGTGTGACTTGTCTCTGTTTTGCCTTCTGGGGAGTTATTATCACAGATAAACCGAGATAGTTGACTCTGATACCTCTGTCTACTTGTTAAAACAAGATGCTGGTGAACATGTTGACATTGGCCACCTTTCTGCTGAGAGGCCCTGTTGTTTTGAGAAACCCACTCTTATCTGATATCTTATCATCTTGCCTTCTGAGGCTATAAAACCAAAAACAGGCTATGCATGATAAGACAATGTCAGAGCCTGAATTTTGGTAGTCTGAGTTTACAATGATCTTACTGTCTCCCCATCAAAGGGGACTCAGGTGCGGCGACATGGTTAAAAGCTAAGCCAAGCATAATGAGGGAGAACGACAAATTGGATTACAGTCACATAACCTTATTAGCACAATATTTATCAGCTACTCCTGCCCCTAGGTCTTCTTTGAACAATACACATTTGCGAAGTTCTCTTGAAAACACCACAAGTAAATAATATGGTTTATTTAGTCATACTATCTATTAATGGCAACATTTGGGTCATTGGTTGCTAATAAACTGGATACAATCTGACCAGTCTCCAAAACTAAAGGCTGGAAGATTTATCTCCCAGACTGAATGACATCATTAGACTTTGTTTGTTTGCCTCTGATGCTGCGCATGACAAAAAGCTCAATGTTGCATTAAATTAAGCCGGCAGCACTTTCAGGGTGGCTCTGTGACACTTGTCTGAACTTGTTGTTTTGGAACCAACTCCCTAAAAATCTGGTAATTGGTTGACAATGACACAGGTTTTAAGAACTTTTAAGGATGAAAGGAGAAAATGTGTGTTCTTGTGTGTATGTACCTGAGGTACCGGGGGCTTCCAGCGCATGTTCTTGAGGGGGGCGGGGGTGAAACCTGTTGTGCCTGTGGGCCTCTTTTTGAGGAGGAGAACCACACCTTTAGGGTCCTCCCTCAGTTTGACAACCAGGTTTTTCAGCTGCCAGCCCACCTGGTTAACAGGGTGTGACACAATCAATTTCAATAATATTTAATAGGTGTGTGCTCTAATTACAATGATGTATGTTAAAATCTGTAGAGAGTGAATCCAACTGGAAAGACAGGTTCTCACCACTGTCTGCTGGTTGACCTGGATCACCTCATCACCTGCATGGATCTTCCTGGTCAGGTCTGCAGGCGACTGCACAACAAACATACACCTATAAAGTCAAGGCCTGATACCCAACATTTGTACAACAATGAACCTGTTGCCAACACATAATTCATTAACCATGTTGAAATTAGAAGCTACTTTCGTGCCATTCTACCTGATTACAACTGTTTCTGCCTCTGCACTCCCATTCAAAAAGCAAAAATCTGATGATCAATCTTTTCAAGTTCAAAATTGTGAGAAAACTCAAACAACTCTCTGTTGCTGAATATCACTTCCATTGTTTTTTGTGTCACACAGATGTCACAGGAGATTAACTAGTCATTACTGTTGATGATTCAGATCCTTATTCACAATTAAGCACAGGAGGCGTGAGGACCCAACCATGACAGAGATACTGCTGCATTAGTCACTGACTGCTTGTTTCAGTGTATGTATGTGTGTGTGTGTGTGTGCGCGTGTGTCTTTGGGGGGGCCGGGTCTCCTTTTTGTGTATACCGTATTTAGTGATTACTGGAGTGCAGAAACAAACTATTCCCTTTAGAGATGAGTAGTTCTTCACTCCTTCAGACACAGAAACTCAGTGTGCCTTCAGTGTAGGAGGATGAAATTGAAAAGGAGCATGAGGAAGAGGATGAGTGTTGAGTGTTTCAACTGATATTCAAAGTTTGTTATGAATTGTAAGGTGCAAGGAAGTGAGAGTTGACCATGACCATAATGACATTAAACTAGCAACACAAATTGTCAGTAATTGCTTCATTCTGTGATACAGTCAGACTCTATATATTTGCAAATTCAGGCAAGGAAATGGGCTGAATGTATTCTTGTGGTGAACATATTGTTAAACTTACATGTTCTGTGGTTCCTGTGATGACATGTAAGCCATCGTAGGTAGACTTGATGTACATCCCCTAAGCAAAAAAAAAAAAAACCCAAAAGTCAACCTTACGAATGATTTTGGTAAAAATAAAATATTCCCAGAGGGAGACAAATGTTCGACAGAGAGGTTAACAATTTGACACACATTGCATGCATTCCTTGTTGGAGACAGCAAGTTTAGGGTTCAAAAAGAAAAATACCTACCAAACCCTCTCCCGGCTTGATATTGGTCAGCTGGACTTCTTCCAAGCAGGCCGACTGACTCATCAGGGGGTCAGAGGTGGTTCTCACGGTCTGATCACAGATGTTGTTCAAAATCTTTGACTGCAGAGAAAAAAGCAAAACACAAAATGCATCCATGAATAAAATAAGAAGCACATGACTCCAGCAAACCTCTCACTTTGATTATAAGTGATGTGTAAAATCCTCTAATGGTGTATTGTGCTTTTGATAACCAGTAGAGGTATTGTGTGCTTTACAGGTTTGAACAAGTAGGGTTGCACTGCTACTTACCTTATCCTTCATCAGTTTGTTGTCTTACTACCTGTGTACATGGCTCTGTGCGTGTATATTCATGTTTAGTATAAGGCTTAACAGGCTAAATGGGACCATTAGTGTGCTATTAACAAGAAGTACCTGTCTACACAGTAAAATCAGTCCTGTGCACACACTTGTTCTCTTTGCGTCGCTCCTTGCTCGTTTTAGAATACAAACTGTAATTTGTCATAATTAAAGGGGCCTTTTCTATGGCATATGCATTTTGTTTTGAACACACAGAGTACATTATACGGAGTAACTTAGAAAATAGAGGAAAATGAGATGCAACACAGGCTGGGAACAAAGGCAAGAGCCAGACAATGCAAAATATTACAAAGGCAGCCTCAGCTCAACTCTTGACTTGTCTGAGAGAAAGACAAAGTGCTAGAGGAAGTCCAGTGTTAGCCTAAGGAATCTGGAGAGTGTTACCAACAGGAAACAATGATTGATGGTCTGGGTGAGTTAGAACTGCCTCTTCCATGGCAATCCTATAGACATGTCTGCTCTATTCACCCAGAAAACTGACCTTGCTGCTGAGAGCATGTCACACAATCCCTATGTAAAGAGACATTTAGCCAAAAAAGTGGGACCTTTTGCCCCTATACAGGAAATCCTGGGTCTTCTTTAGTTTACATTGTAGGATATTAAGAGAAGAGATAAAGTTTACTTACAACTTCTAGGATCTTCTCTTCCATCTCGTAAACACTGCAGTCCTGTTGCACAGAAGACAGTGATGACAGATGAGACTTGTGAGGAGTAAACAACAGGGAAGAGGAAGAGGTTACTCAATGGCTCCAGAGAGAAAAAGCATAGGGGTTGGGTAAATACGATATAATCAGCATTCCAGATATAGAACTGAGAAAAATGGAAAAACCACAAATAAACAGCTTTTAGTTTCAAATTACCTCTTTGCCTAAATTCTGGGGATGCTATACTTGCATAATGCCCTGTTTGGTTCAGTAAACTATATTGCAACCTAAAGACCGTATGAATACATCATATAGTAAAAATGTGCTAATGACATGCTGAGGAAAAACATGTAATAATGCTCAGAAATCAGTCATACAAAGGGGTCTCTTTAACTCAGACAAGACACAGTAGCTGTGATCTTGGTTGTTTGGGGGAAAGAAGTGCTGAGAAAATGTGCAAGGTCAGCACGGATACTGAGCACTATCCTCAACACAAGATCGGTAGACTGCAGCTGGACTGGACACAGCTGAGGCAACAGCCTCTCCTGACAACTGTGTTGTTGGTGGTGAAAGGGCCCCTGGTTAGGAAAGGGGGTGGGGTTCACAGTACATTATTTGTGGGGGAGGGGAGGGCCCCAGGGGAAGCCATCCATCAAAACACAGGTGAAATACTCCTGTCAAAAGCAGAGGGCACAGAAAGCCCTCACAAGCCTCAAGCCTTTGTCGATGAAAAATAAAGGGAAGCTGATGTTATGGCCCTCACAGTATTGGCGACATGCATAGGCATGTGCCATGTACAAAGCCTGCTCTGTTGCTCTTTATGAATCCATTGTGCAGACAGCAAATGGTGGGGTCGAGCAAGTTTTTCCATATTTCCATAGCATGCACATTCCTCTGGGCTAAAGGCTTCTGTTTTCAAATGCACTTGGCCTGTCATACTGTTGGTTTGTTTGTATGGACAAGGTTTGCATGACTGTCTGTGGCCATGAGCAATGGTTTTCCATCAAGGCAGAGTCCATCCAGCACTTTTCTGAATATTATTTTTGATCTGTGTTTGAGTGCATGCTTGAAGGACAAAGCTTCTTTGGTAAATTACCATAGCCCTCTCACTTTGGGGAAAAAGAAAAAACCAACAAAAACAAGTAGGAAAAAGGACAATTATAAAAACTTGCATTTAGCATGTACGTATGTGTTGCCAAAATAATGTTTCCATATAATATATTTTCTCTAAAAGAACGAAGAACATGTGGTGGTTTTAGAAAAAATTTGGTTACGCTTGCATAAACACGCAACAGCATATTTCCTTTACAGACTGGACCATGTTTGGATGACTACACTGTTGACTGAGCCAAGGCGGATGAGCTAAAAATACATATTTTGATGTTCAGAGTTCGTGAAATAAAACAGCATTATTATGTGCTGCAGACATGGCTTCTTGGCGCATATCCCATCAAGATTTTAACATTTACAGAACATTTTTCTTGTTTCATTATATCACCAAATCATGTGAAAACAATATCACAGATAATCCTTCTAAGATCTGTTCGTGATATCTGAAATAATCCCATATCTTTGTGAAAACCAAAGTCCTTCTAGTTGACAGGAGCCAGATCATAACTGAGCACTGAGAGAGGCTGAGGGACAATTCCCTGGGTTTACTGATCCTGCACGTTATGGACTTGATCCCACAGCCGGTGAGGATCAGATGACTCTGTGTGCAGCTCTATGGGCCTTTGATCTGCCACCAGAGTGGATTTGTATGGTCGAGCAATGAAGTGGCCACAGAGAGGAGTGCTGGCACAGTGCACGAACCTGGAGAGTAGCTGCACTTCACGCTGGAGTGAAATAAAGGACATAGACTACAATACTTGACCTGGCCTTCAAACATCCTGTTACTCACACAGTATCGATATATGGTAGATATATTTGTTGGAGTTCATTGTTTGGTGTTCAGTGGAATCTCTGCTTGTTTTTCTACTAAAAATAGAGAAATAAGCTATATATCTCATCCAAAAATTCAGGGGTGGGAAGCATGGACAAAAGACACGGGGGATCGATAAAAAAATATGTTCTTTGAAAGAGAATGACCTCCATGCTGACAGGTCAGCCAAGATGGGTGATGCGTTCACAGTTTTATAGCTGTGTCCCATTGTGTGTGTACACACAGGCTTCATTCAAGCTGAACACATAAACTGTGTGATCTGAAAAGCCCTAATTCTTGGCTGAAGTTCATGAATGAGCTGGGCAAACTTCATGCTGTCCTCCCCCATCATAAAACTAATCACTTAGGCAGTCTCCTGTGCAACCTATTTCATTAACCAGTGGCTCATATGCTTGTCAGCATAAAAAAAAGAAACAAAAAGATACAAAGAAATGAGACAGAGTCAAGAGAATATTGCAGCTTGGTTTGAAAGCTCAGATTCTTAAATGATGGAGTGAGTTGGAAATAAGTCTCTCATCTGTTTCTGCAGCTCTGCACAGTTACAATCAACAATGAGTTGATTTAAAAACTAACAAGGGACCAAACTACCTCTCCCCTCCAGCTGTTGGAGGAAACTAATCACTCCAGTCTTACAAGACTCTTTCAGCACCTATCGGGAGTTTATTCTACACTATAACCTCTCTACTTCAAATGGTGGTGTGGGAAACATATACCCCCCTCTCTCCTGGATGACCATGACCGAGACACCCACAGTAAATCACAAGAGGCACTGAAATCCCAGACTCTGGTGAGGAAATGGGCACTCTGGGAAAGGAATTTATTTTGATGCAATAACCCTCTAAAAATGACACCTGCAACCACAGCCGCCACTTTCACCGGTGGTGTAAAAAGAGTTGCTTATTGGGCAGTGCTTTAGACAAAACATACACACACATATATATATATATATATATATATATATATATATATATATATATATAT
>CM076661.1:15653217-15751974 GCA_038496675.1 Rachycentron canadum
ATATATATATATATATATATATATATATATATATATTTAAAAGCGCACACTTTATTTGCTGCCTCAACAAGTTACAAGCTTGTGACTCTTTTCCTGATATATATTCATTACCCAAATGATTTTCTGAACTAACACCAAACAATCACAAGATTGCAAATATTGTATACCCTAATTTGAACAGCTGACCAAAGAAAAGCACAGAATCTAAAAACAGGTTCAGACCAGCTGTAACCAGCCTTTAAAGGTCCTGAAAACTGAAATGAAAATCCTACATGAACACAAAATTTTTTGCCAAATGCTGTTCTTGCAAGTTTTGGTTGTTTCATAATAAGGATTTCTGCATTTCTGTGTGTGTTTATTTGCCATTTTTGTTTGGGTTTCAGATAGACTCAAATCGAAAAATACCACAACACATACCACCGTCAAACAATCAGAGGGAATTGAAAAATAAATTAGCTTTAAAGGTTGGCTCAAACACTTTATAGCAGCTACAATGATGCAGCTGCTACACAGTAATAACCCACTTCAGACTTCTAACCATGTAGCAGCTGCAGAAGTTTTCCTGTTAACCTGGCGTTTTTCGGTCGTTATTTGATGAAAGCCAGAGCAGGACAAGTTGCTTCATGATTCCTTCATATTGTGTTATCTGCAAACCCTTGTGGTGCATTGATGGTAGAAATTCACATAATATATTATACATCATATAGAATATACTGCATTGTGAGGCCATAGGACTCCAACTACCTACAGAGGACTTCCTTAAAATCCATTAAAATTCCATTAGGGCATCACAGTTCACTTACAACAACATTTTCAACCTGTGAGAAAATATATGTGAGAGCCCAAGTCATCTCCACTGAATTAAAGGGAAAATCCATCATGACTGGTTAACCATTAGCCGCCACACAAGTCAAGTCCAGTTAGGCTCATTGGATTTTTCTCATTCCTGGGCATGCTAATTCCTAGGCAAGACTTCAGAGAATTTTAATCTTAACCCCTGACTGACCAGCAGTCTGTAGGGGAATCCACTTTGAATTGTAAGGCAGGCACTCAGTGCTGGTCTGAACTCACGCTGCCATGAACACAAGCCAAACGCAAACACTAGGCTAGTCACTTAATGCGATTAGATGAAAACAAAAACTTGGATCCAGAAAGGGCAAAGTTTCTCCTTCCTGCTGTGTTAAAAAGGCATTTCCTGTAGAACTGTGCCACCATCCTCACCAAACAGGAGAAGAAAGGACACAAGCCAAAGTTGTGGTTCAGTTTACAATAAAACATTGCTGAGGTTTACACTGTTTTTTTTTTTTTTTTTTTTTTTTAAATCTTAGCTCAGTTGTTAACACCACACTGACTAGGTATGGGAACAGTCTGGAAAGGAACTTTTATTCATTCATCCCTACATGCCCTATCCCTCAAGAGTTTAGAAATTCCAGGTCACTTCAGGGTCAAAACTGATCTGCATTTGCTTTAAAATGGAACAATTGCAAGTGTGTTTCTATGCGTCAGAGAAAGAGACCCACCATTTTAATGGTAGCAGTGATAAAGAAAGGGGGTAAATGTGTGTTACAGAGAAACTACATAACTCTTCTACTGAATCCAGGGGCCCTCAGAGGAACGTACCACAGCAACTTCTCCCTCCGGACTCAACCATCGACACCTTCTGTGTTGAAGAGGGGTGTCCTTACACTGGGGCTTATAAAACATTTATTGGGCCTTGATCAATGGCTGCTGAGGTGTGTGTATGTGTGACTGAAACTATCAATTTTCATTAAGGGCAGGGAGGCAGTAAAGGAGATAGAGTGTCACGTTATTGTGAATTGAGAAGAGAGGGAGGCATCAGGGAGGACTGTGTGAATGCTTTTCAAAAGCCTGCGCAGGATGAAACGCTTTGGAGGAGTTTTATGGCCTCTGTGAACCACTTGGCAAATGTCCTCAAACTACAGCAAGTGGGTGTAACTGTGGAGAAGCAGCACAGACACACAGCACCAATGTCAACTGCAATCACATGGTCAACAAGCAGGAAAACAGTTATTGCCCCCCCCCCCCCAATATCCTTTGAGTAAACTCAACCCAACCATCAGTATAAATGTTCAGTTCTATAATGAAATAATTTCTAAAGAGTATATTTACAGCTGGAGTTTGATTTCACAGTTTCTTGAATGATCATAGGTGGTATTTTCACAAAATTGTTATCAAGCACAGATGCTAACTTTGATCATTCTTTTTCATGAGAATTTGCTGCTGATTCTCTTATATTCTTTGGTTATTGAAATGTCTTGAAATCACATCAAAAATATAATAAAAAATATCAAAAATCATATCAAAAAATGTAAGACATCACCTTCAGTGAAACTGTGATGGACCATTTGGACTTTACTGATATTTATGGACTAAATAAATTCAAGGAAGTGTCCTAGTGTAAGAGAAGAGAAGGAATCTGATAGAAATCTGTCAGTGTTGCTCATCAATAACCAAACAGTACAGGAGGTGATGCCAGTGTGGCACCTGTTTTTCACTGTGGGGTCTCTCTTACCACCCACTAGCTCCCATTCAGTAAACAGTGAGTATGTGTAGAACAGGTTACTAACCCAACTGTTTCAGTGTGTGTATGCATAGTTGTGCTCAGAGCCATATTTATAAACAGCTGGGAAAGCAAGAACCCCAGATATTCTGAGTCTGGACGCTACAAGTGGAACTGGACCCTGTTGGAGGCCTTCGAGCTCTGCAGCCTACGTAGAGGCTGTGTAAGCACACATTTTTGGCAATGTAAACAACAGAACCCTTTTGCAAATGGTTGGGCTATTCTCGTCATAATCTCAACATTTTCACATCCGTAAAGAAGCAGAAAAACAGCAGATTGGGTTTAATGTGACCAAGTGCATAACAGTTGTGATGAAAAAAAAACAATTATAGAACAGCACAAAGGTTTTGATATGACATTTTACATTTATAAGTCCAGCGCTCTATTGAAAAAAATCAGTTTTGAACAACAGTGCCCACAATGAATCTTTTGGTTGCCAGCTTTTCTTTCTCAGGGGTTTGATTACACTAGAAAAAGAGCAAACACCCTTTCACCTTCTACAGAAAGAACGAAACAAGCTCCGTCCTCTTCACCTCCCCCATCTTTCAACCCCTTACTGTGCTCCATGGGAGCTGCAGCCACCCTGTAACACACACACACACACACACACACACACACACACACACACACACACACACACACACANACACACACACACACACACACACACACACACACACACACACACACACAGGGACAAACACAAACCAATATCCCCACTGGGGTGGCCAATGGGAAAGCTACTGGGTGTAGAATAGCAAAGCCACTGTAACTCTGCTGCCTTTATTTGTCAGCCCGGTCTGTGGACCTGTGGGGAATGGACAGGAATTTGACTCATTGTTCTCCACTGAGCAGCTCCATTGTGGGAATTCACAGCGCTTTGGCACAATGGTCTCTGGCTAGACCAGAGAGTGTTGTAATTAGAAAGAAAGAAAAAGCTCCTCTCGGCGACCGCTAAGCTATCCTCTAATGCATGACTTCACAGGACAACAACAAAGCCCGTACACACACTGGGCAGGCCCTTCCAATGGGAACTGGGGATAGGCGTTACACAATGGTGCTCTACATCTCTCCAATCAGCATGTTGTGTTCTCATCTTTTCACAGTATAGAAGCTTGCAGCTTTCTATAGGACACCACTTGCGCATAAAAAGGCCATAGTTTTTATTATTATTATTATTTTTTTTTACTATTAAGTTTGATGGTTATTTTTGACTCAGGTGATCTTCTACTGATGCTGCTTTTTCTATTTCTATCACTTTCTGACTGCTTAACAGACCGTGACCCTGTGTAACCCATGTTTTAATCTTATCATTGACAACGAAGAGTGTTTTACTTCATATACCCTAATCTGAAACACAGACAACTACAAAATGGCAGTGACATGTCCCCAGTGGGCTCCTTAAGTGAGGAAAAAGCAGCTGAGGCCAGTCCCTCCACAGGCAGACAAAAGCAGCTCTGTCTCTCACAGGGAGATGGACGATGACTGATGAGAGAAGAGGGGGTCAAAGTTTGCAGGGCTGTCATGGTTGAAGCACACCAGCAGCTATAAGTGCCAGCCCCCAGGCTCAGCTAGTCCTCACTTATAGCAGCACCCAACCCCTGTCACAAGGCTCAATACCTCCTCCGATTTCCAAGTCTGAGCAGTGGACTTGGTTAGTATTGACTGGAGTGAGGTGAAAGGTGATTTCTGGAAGCAATGTAGGTCAGAACAAAAGAGCACAGGAGGTTATGAGAGGTATTTTGGCTGTTGCATGACATGATACATTACGACTTCTGGTCACAAGCTCATAAGAACATAGAGGAAAAACAAGATGGAGCAAGAGAGACACAAAAAAGAGATGAAACAGAGCGCTCCAGGCACAATAGTGAGCATCTTAGCAAACTTGTACCAACCAAAAGTTAAGCTAAGGATGTGGTAAAAAAAGAAACAACAACTGAAACCTTGCTGTCTGGGTCACTGAGTTTGTTCCTGAAACAATGTTACATTTTTTGTTAGGCAAATGAAGACATTGGTTATAGTCTTATATACATATATATACACATATAAGAATATATAAATACTCTTTTATTTTTATAATATATATAAGACTATATATCATACGACTACTTATATATAGGGATATTCAAGAGCCAGTGTCTGAGTGCTGGGCAGAGGCAAGGGCTGGAGCACTAACCTCTCAGGCCAATATAAACACCCATCACTCTCCAGTCAGTTGGCCACCCTGCATCTCATTACCACTAGCATAAACACAAGCAACAAAGACCTCAAAAACGCCTCAAACTTCCCTCTCCTCCTTCTCCTCTCAGCCCTGTTCCTGCATCTCCACCCACCACAATCTTGAGTCTTTCCTGGCCCCAATGTTCATTGTGTTGTTGTGGTTACGCCTGTTGAGAAGTATACAAAGATAGTCACAGTCATTGTGTTGAGAAAAGGTGCAATACAACAAAGAGTTACTTTTGCATTTCAGGAATGTGTTGTGTTTTCCAGGTTTAATCAGAGAGAAATAAGGACATTCACTCTGTGTGGCCTGAGAGTTTCTATTGGAGATGAGATGACAGCTCTGTTGCGTCAACATCTAAAAACACTCACTTCGCGACAACCTCTAAATCGTTTCCCTTAAGACAAAGCTATAATTAAGGAGTTTCTGCAAAAAGACAAAGACAGAGGTAACGAGGCAAAAAGCAGAGGGACAAAAGACAGACAGAAAAAGACAAGAAGGAAAATGACCACTTCTAAGACGTGACATCAAACCTAAACCTGGGTTCAAAGTCACAGCCACAGAGAACCAAACAGGTCACAGAAAAAGAGGGAACTCCATTTAGTGGTTTAAAGCCATCACATGTATGGTGTATGATCAGGGTGGCCCTACATGCTGATTACAGACCAATTTACCAGCACCATAATAGCTGCCTATAGAAACCACAATAAAGATGAACAAGGTTTGGGGGAGGAAATCAGCCACACTCGTTTAGTTTGCCATGGGAATAGTGTGCTAGTAGTCAAGCTAACACTGCACTAACACTAAATGTGGGCACAGTTTGTAAAACAGCCAAGCATTGCATCAATTGTGCTATTTTGTTGAATGACAATGCTTTATTTGGCTTTTATGAAACAAGCCTCTAATTAAACCAAAGATAGCTTCTTATTGCCCATGTGGCTCATATGGCTGAGTGCAGTACTTTCTCCGTTCCTAATGTGGATCCCCCATAAGCATCTATGGATAAGAACCTGCTAATTGCCACACATCTCCCAGAGGGTAAATCCCTTCTCAAATCTTGTTAAAAAGCCTAGCTGAAAAAGTAGAGAGAAAGATTCTACTGCCAAGCCACGCAGAGGATTTACTCTATCAAAACCGACAGTGGCTTCATCCGTGACCTTGGCACCATGGAGGTCCCTTCCTCAGCCTGAACTGTCCACACGCAAATCTGAGCTTGGTGCCTGCATTCTACCCCGGCTAAACCTAGCTGGGCTACTTTGCTGTGGCAGCACAAAAAGCGACTGGTGTCCAGTCTCTCAGTCATAGTAGCTGCCAACACAGAGCTGGAAAACTAGCTAGGTTGTAAATAAAATTTGGTTTACTATAGTGAGAGGGAAAGTGGGAAGAGGCAGGGGTGGGGGGTGGTGGTGGGAAATGGAGGTTTGGGGAAGTCAGAGGAGGATGAGGTGGATTGGAGGGGGGGGGGGGTGTGATTACAATCCAATAATTTATTGCTGGCTTGTGTCTAGGTCGGGGGAGGAGGAGACAAGGGTTGAAAAAGACTGAGAACATCTTTAGTCTGTCCAACGTCTCTGTAGAAGACCAATAAAAACAAAGACACACATACAGTCATTAGCTTTCCTCAAAAATTCTCAATGACTCATTTCTCCAACATAACAAACACTTGGATAAATTATGCAATGTAAAACGCCACTAGGCAGCCTACATGCTGTGGGCAGCCAGTCCTGTTCTCCCCGTTGAGAGGGCTGTGGGTGGGGGAGGGTGACTCATCTTCGAACTAAAGGTAGCAGTTAGCGACAGTGTGTGTCACCCGCAGGCAAAGATGGGGCACCTATGACACAGCCATGCGTTCACGCACCGCACGTTGTGCTGTGCTTACTGTGCCGACTCGCTGGCTTTGGTGTTAAAAGATGTATCCCTTTGTTTGGTGTTAATGCTCTAAAACTAACAATGGATTCTTCATAAAAACACACACACGTGCATGCTAAGCTCTGTCACTATGAAAAAAAAAAACAAAAAAACACACTGCCTCTTTGCAGGTGAGGTTTGTTTGCACTCTTGTCAGCACCTGTGGATGTCCCTCACAGACATGACATAAATATAGGTACAGTCATATTCCTATAAATGTGCTGTTGACTCGAACGGGAGCTGCATACAAACAGAGATGAAGGGCAGGTGGGAGGCTTTTGAGTGTCTCCAGTGATGGTAACAATAGAGAATCAACAGAATCTCCCATGATTGTTTCTTCAGGTCCAGGAGCCACCACTCCCTGTTTAAACAAATTCAAACCCCGCTTTTTGCTACAGCGTTATTTGTACAACCTATTGAGATCATGGGTACACAACTTGCTGGTGTTTTCAGCCTTGAGTGGAGATTATCTGCGATATAGCATAAGTTTCAGGCAAAAACGTAGCTAGCAGAGGATTTTGTTGAGAAGTTTCACAACTAATTCCAGTAATACAAAGCACATCAGGGTGGGTCTGTCATGGCTAATCTGTATTCTAATATGGTGCCTGTGTGTTAGATACTGTGGAAGAAAATAAGGAAATAAACCACAAATGGTTTTTTTTCTTGAAGGTAGGGGACGTCCACAGGGACAGAAAGTAAAAGAGTTCCTCCACACAATGTGTGACTTCATTGCTATGCATTTGTGGAATTTTCTGAGGATGCCATGGGTGATTATCAACTATAACCAAATAAAAACAGAGCCTGGTACAGGTGTTTCACCCATGTGCTTTTGTGTGCTGTGGAAAACAAAACATAAATAACCACAAAGACAATATGCAGCTTCCCTTTAATGTCACAGCTGTATCGAGTTTCCTGGTTAAAACCAAAACACTTTTATTTGTCCATCAACTCAGCATATGTGAGGCCATCCCGGTTCTTATGGGTCTGGGGGCTCATCAGTGCACCAACAGGGGTGTGAAACCCAGACTGGCCCATTACAGCTGTCATGTCTATCAGCACTCTCCTACAGACCTACAAACAATAACAACCTGCATTCAGTACTGATGTGATTCTATCATGCAAATGTCAACAGAATGGATTGCAAACAGGAAGTCAGTGTTTTTTTTTTTTTTTTTTTCAAAGTTCAACCACTAGATTGCAGTTTAAAAGAGTTTGAATAGCTAGGCAGGAATTCAGTCACTCTCTGTGGCAGACTGGGAAAGTACAGACTCGTCCGGACATGTTCTGAACAAGCTCTGATCTGGCATCTGTCCAAGTGCCCCGCTAAACCCAAAAGTGGGTAACAGTTCATAAAACTACAGACCACTTCATAATCATAATGACATTGCACTCCATTACAGTGTAAGCTGGTGGCAGGATGAAAGAGCTTTGTGTGTATTTGGTCAGCGGGGGGGGGGCAATTCGACTGGGTTCAGCGTTTTAAATCCGTTAAAAGCAACTGGTGGCCCCAACTGCAACAAAGGACATGTGTGACCTGTTTTGACTGCTCATTCACAGAGCTGCTGGTTTAGTATGGTTAAAAAAAAAAAAAAAACTGCAGTTCACTGCATTCCTCTCATGTTCTGTGGTTACTTGAGCATAAATGCATTAGCAGTGCTTTGGTAGCAACACCAACATGGCCATACACTTCCTTTTTTCTTCTCCTCACCAGTTCACCAGCACATTATGTGGCTTGGCAGCAATTTGAGACTTTGATATACTGGAAAATTCCAATCACATGATAGTGAACCTTCAGGCACAATCATGACTCACAAACACATATAAACCAGTGAGTGTGGGCACACGCACTTGACATCTCTGCACGAGAGGTCAGTCAGCATGTGACCCGTATTTGCACTTGCACCCGCTGTGCCACCTCAGGTTGGAGCATTTATTCCCGTGGCTTAAGCATGGCACTTTACAGGCCAATGCTCTTAGGGCAGAGCAGGGCCAAATAGCTTGCAGGTCCAACTAAGCTGAGATCATCAGGGAGATTTGCAATGCATATTTTAGATTTGAATGAAAAGCAAACTGGTCTAGTCCAGGTTGGCAAGGATATACACTTGGTCTCCTTCACTGGCACGGTAAGAAGAAATGGTGGATATACACACAAATGCAAACTGATAGTATTTTTGTGATAAAAATCACAACCCCAATAAAGTGCCATACAAATGGAGGATCATTACTGTCCAAATACAATATCAAAGCTGAACATATTGTCTTGGGGCTCAACTTCTAACCACTGTGTAAATAGTGACTCTTGCTACTACTCTTTGTCTCTTCATAACTAGATTAGAACAGTGGAATTAACTATTGATGATTTCTCTAGTTCCCATATGTTGACGTTACTGAGGCTATAAGGCTGAGACAGTGGGCCATGTGAGAAACAGGCCACGAAGAGGCCGACAGGAAAAAAAAAAACAAAACAAAACATGGCAATCCCTTTCAGCCACCTCTCCCCAGGGGGAATCCTCTTACAGCACTTCCCCTGAACTCTAAAGACCATTTTCTATAGAAAGTAACGTAGTTATCTCCCCATCAATGGAACACAATGGGTCAATTTTAAAGGCTGAATGACTGGAAACTGGTAAATGACAAAGAGGGGAGTTTTAACTTTGAGGGAAGCGTTACTTTCATTTGAATAAATGATTTCTCCTTGTTACTTCCTTGTATACATGAGGTCAAGAGAGGGGGTTGTGCAAATTTCCACTGTTCCTACATCCTATGTTTGGATTAATTGAACACCTGTCCTCCATGATGCATATACATGCCATCTTTACAGCATAAGGGTTGCTAAAATGGATTAATGATGCTTGTGGAGGCTATCCAAACATAGCTCTCCACTTGTACCATAGAGCTGGCACTGAAACAGAGACAATAGATGTCTTAATAAGGGTGAGGTGTCTGCACAGTGTCTGTTTACACTCCAGTTTAGGAAGTCTCCGTTTCAGCCAGATAAAGATCATTGGCCATCATTGCTCACACCTCGCCATCATCTCTGCAGATAAGGCTGCTGAAGGTACCCATCAGTGCAGTCAGTCAGAATGTGTAGACTCAGATACAGTGGTGTTATTTTTCCAAGTACCCCCTTGTTCAAAGACAAAATCATATTCAGCACATGTTTGTCACCTCTCTGACAACTCAATTACCTTTCGGCACCTCGGTGCTACTTGAGGAGCAGGATACACTCTTCGCCCTCACTGCTTCTCTTGCGTTACCAACCACATGACAACAAATAAAACACATCTGGGATATCAAGCACATGTTCGACTTGCGCTTATGTCAGAGTTTTGGTTATGGTGAATGTTCACACATCTGCAACTGCTGGCATCTCACTGATAAGCTAATATAACCAGGCCTTATATAGACGTGTCCCAAACAGGGCTGGTCTAATCGGGGTGAGAGATAAATCTAGGCCACTAGATCAGCAGGAATTTAATCATGACCTCATGCTCCAAATAAATTTCATTGCTAAAATACCTAATCAATTTACAAGATGCATGGCTTCATAATTTGATTAGCTTGTATTTAAGTATAGAAGATGGGAGGAAATCCAGCATGTGCTGTATTGCAAAGCACAGGCTTGTAAAAAGAACTGGATGAATGCCATTCAGTCAGACAGTAGCTGTGCAGGTTTGCGTGTCTGGATGCCTTGTTAAAACTTGGCAGTTGTACTACCAGTAACTACAACATGGATTAGAGGAAAAGACAAAAAGGGTGTTTTGTAAATGAGAAGTTATTCAGCTGAGTTGGAGCTAAACATTCCCCGATCAGTGCCAGCCCTTCTCAGCTGAAGCATTGCCCATGTGAAGTCAGGACTATATTTGGAAAATGACTTGCAGCATATGACTTAAACTTTTGACTTTATGATCATGGGCATGTAGGTCAATTTATTAATGCCACTGATACAGCTCTTTAAAGCCAGCCCAGCCTAAAGCGCTTCACTTGTCACAACAAACTGAATATTTTATTAATTTGTTGAAAAAATATTGTGGTTGTGCCATCTATACTGTCATTAGACAAGGCCCGATTTCCCCCACGGCAACCCGCTCCTCACATGACATATGGCACAGCAATCACATGACACCACAGGTCCAGCTGGAAGATCAGAGCTTGTGGTGAAGGAAGTGCGCTT
Source organism: Rachycentron canadum (assembly GCA_038496675.1). NCBI lineage: Eukaryota > Metazoa > Chordata > Actinopteri > Carangiformes > Rachycentridae > Rachycentron > Rachycentron canadum. The sequence goes on from CM076661.1 coordinate 15,664,102, forward strand.
CAGGGCATCTCCAGTCACCATACAAAAAACAACAGTGTTTAAATTGAAAGAACCAAACGTCCTTTCACTGGCAATAAACATCCACCAACCACTGCTTGATCGCCTTGAACAATACAAGTGATTAACAATTGTCTCAATACACAAAACAAGTCCCTGTGCTCCTGGTGAAATCAACCTGAGGCAAATGAGTGCAAAGGTCTACATACATTGCCTACAGGGACTTCTTCACACTGCCGTGTTTGCTACTGGTGTGAACAGGTCAACACGAGGCCATGACCCTGCTCTTAACATGAGCATTACCTCAGCTTAATTACACAAGTTCGTCCTGAGTCAAACAACATCAGTGGTTGTATGCCATGTTGTGGCTGTGTACTGTACAGTAGTCACAGAGGACAACACAAGGTCTTTTCTTTTCCATGGACACAGTTGGCGATCACCCCCACCACCTCCAACCACACACTCTGCTGTTCTTAGACACAAAGAAGTTTAACATGTCTCTGGAGCATCTGACTGGCACCTCATAATAAAGAAAACAACCTTGTTAATGACAATCTAGCTTGTTATTGCAATTTTATGTTAAATTGCATAAGCAAAAGACATTAGCCATAAACATCGGACCAATCAGTGGTTTACATAATCATGTCAAGAGGCACGGCTGCATTTTGAATGTTGTGAGAGCCTTATTTGTTTGAGGTTGTGGATACTTAAAGGCAGATCAAATGGCTTGCAAAGTAATTGTAGTGTAAACCCATATATGCAGCCTGAAACCCATGCCAAGCCTATTCAGCCTTCCTAGTAGGGCTGCTCAATATGCAAAAATAAAAAAAAAAAACAACAAACAAGCAAATAAATAAATACATGTATACAAAAAAAAAAGATCGCTAATACATATTGTGATTATTTTGGCAGCTATTGTGATAGCGATATGCAGTAGCGATTTCAGTTGGAATTTGTTATTATACATTTTTAAAATAATGATGATGAACTTTGCCATATTGTGAGTTTGATTACATTTCAATTAATTGTGCATCACTACTACTTCAAAAACAAGGAGGGGAATTAAACTTTTGTGGAAGATGTTGCAAGGCCGCGTCATCCACTTTGCTGAAGCATGAGACAACAATCACAGCAGTTTTTTTTGGCAAGAATGGTTCACTTGAAGTTGACCCTATGTTCAATGCACCAGTCAGTTCACTTCTACCATGTTTGTAGAGGTCTGCAAATCCAATGGTTACGAGCTGCAGAGACAACTGCTGAGTCAGGCTTTTAGGAGACTGACAGCAATGGGGCCTGTGTAGACAACTAATCCTCCATCCATTCGTGCCCCGGCTGGGCTCCTCTCACTGCACACACAGAAACTAACCCCTCCACAATCCCCTTTAGCTCCCAGCTATAGACGAGGGCTGGAGGGCATATCTAAATCAGCAGTTACTGTGCTCCAACAGTTAGATGTTCCAAATGATGACAACAGAGTTTGTCTTTAAACACAAATTATGAGATTAAACAAGAGACCCCCCCTCCGAATGACTTGTGTTGGAATTCAGCTTCGTCCCACCACCGACCATATAAACAGCTCATTAGCTCTTTTGGAGCATATTATAGACACACTTCAGTGTTTCTGTTTGGAATGATAGCACTGAAACTATTTCCTTTCATACTTCACATACCATTTGGTGTCCCTCACTAGACATACCTATGATGTGACTGCACTCTGGTTCAAAGAGTCCTGATGCTGTTACCACAGCCAGCCCTCCTGTCAGGTATGGTTTTATGGGCTGTCAGATCCTAATAAGCACTAAAGCAGAGCTCTGACTGTAAAATGATGGGATGGAATTTAAATGATTTCCTGAGGGGGCAGTGATTTCAAAACTGAGGTCAATGACACAACTAGTACTAACTACACATCAGTATTGGTTAATTAACACAATGACTAAGTGCACAGAGTCTATTTCCTCATTAAGCCAATTAACCTAGTAGAGTCTGTGGCCAAAAGTGGGATTGGCTTTAGGTATTTCTGACTGGTATTTCTTTTTTTTTTTTTTTTTTAACAGCATAATGTTCCGCTAATGTTTGTAGACCGAAGAAGAAACACATTAGCAGTATTCAAACACGGTGATAAGAAGTCATTGAGAGAGTGAGACGCAGTCGTCCCATTGTTGGGCGCCTCGGTGGAGGTATGTTGTCACACAGGAGCAGTTTCTACGAAACTGGCTGGAGATAAACGAGGAGCGACTCACGGCTGAGACGCAGGTGTACGAAGAAGGTGCCGATAACGGGCTACTGTTTGTGTCCGGGGGGGGGGGGGGGGGGGGAGAGTTAAAATTAAAGTTACACACAAACCAAACAGCTCTACGCTCAGCCTACCTTTCATCCAGTCGACAACTTGCTTCGGCGTCCACTTGGTTATCGGCTCCATGGCGTCTGGAACAATATCAGGGATAAAAATGTGGCTAAATGTGGCGACGAGGTTTTTCAGACTTGAGTGACAAAAAAAAAAGAAAAAAAAGAAAAGAGAAGACGCTGTCACATTCTTCACGACTGGTCGGAGCCGCTCGTCTGTTTGTGTGCATTCACTACACAACTCTGCGGACGCATGACTGAGGGCTGGACTGAAGTCCCCACGGCTCCTCACCTCCCGGTCTGGGATCTGCGCTGCCTTCACGTGCTGCTGGGAATACACGGACACGCCACACTTTGGTGCAAAGTAACGTCCCGGCAAGACCCGAGATATTATGAACATGCTTGTCTGTGTCTTGATTTCGTAAATGTTTCATCTAAGTGGTATTTTCATAATTGCGTCTGCTTATTGAGTCTAATTTATATCATGATGCAGTTTAAACTTTCCCTTCAAAGAGAGTGAGATGGAACTGATTAATATGATAAAACTGATCATTTCAAGCCAAACTGATAAGTGCGTCTGTTCACAAATATATGAACACCCATCGGCGTTTACCACTCTGCGATATGAATATAGAAATTACGGACAGCACATGAATGCAGCGTTTGATGTAGGTAGTTTCTGTGAGTTCACCGCCCTCATTTGAAACTGGAGGCGTGCACCAAACAGTGTGGTACTAGTTTATGGTTTGTTACTCCTGAAACATGGATGCAGGGACGCACTGGTTGGTCAACTGTAGGTCTGATGTGTTACAGTTAAATAACACTTCATAATTGTGTTTTAAACGTATTATTTATGATGGGTGACAGAACACATATAATAAATTAACCTGACATGGCTTAAAATCATTCGTATGATACTATTGGAGCTGGATTAGTTGAATCGTCGTTGCATTGACCAAGTACTGTAAATAATACCAGGCATGAGAAACATTAGAAACAGTAGACTTTTTTCTTACCATTGAGCTGACTGTGACTCACCACTGCTCTCTGTTGGTGCCTTGCTTCTTTGCAAGTCAGCAGTAGTATTGGGCTGCCTTACCTTCATCCTCACACTGCCACACACACGTTTACAATAATACTTCACATTGTACAATCTCATCAACTAACTTAGAAAAACATCTCTAGTCCAATAATGTAATGAAACTGGATTTTAGGCTGTAATGAGTCTGGCAACTGTCACAACTACGGCAGAAAATTCACAACAATCTGAAGAACCAAATTGGAAAGATATTAATAATATATTATAATTTATTGTGTTTTATATTTATTGTATTAAGGGTATTCATTTTTTGAATACTCACCATTAGTCTGTCAACTAACTAAGTAACTGAGACTTCTTTAAATGGAAATAAAACAAAAAGTAGACAAACTGATGGGTGTTTTAAATTCGAGGAACCCCTTAAAAACTTCTTGGACAGAGATGTTTTTTTGTTGAAATGATGTATGTACTCTATAATCATAGGCACAATCATATAGGCTAGGTATGATCCTAAAAAAAACATGCATTAGACCAAACAAAATGTTGTTTGCCTTCTCTTGCCTCACACTGTTTTACATTACCACATAAGTCAGATTATGGTTCAACCTGTGTGCAGGACAGAAAAAAAAGATCCATATTAAAAGGGTTTCCAGAAAATAAAAGAGAAAGAATAACATCTTTAGTGGACAGAGGTAAAGTTCCTTTACTGTAACACATTGCAAGAGTTCCAACTCCAGTAAGTTTTAGCTATATGCCTTTATGAAGAGAGCTAGATGTTTTATAATCATGGATTTTGACATTAAGTAACCTTTCCTGCCCTATTGCTTTTCAACAATGTGAAACACACCTTTCATTGGAGAGTCCCAGTCTTTCCCATCACTCTACTACAGCTGGAAGCTGTTGTATACGCTGCACTGTAATCAGCTGCAGATTAAAGTTCAGCTCTTATTAAACTTTGGCAATGCACCAATTTGCTTTCAGGGAAAAAAAGCGCTGGAAGCCACAATACAGTGCTATACAACAATTTCTTCTTCTTCTTCTCATTCTCCTAGTTCGAACATGCTGGTTATTCTGATATTTTGAATAAAAGTCTTTACAGTTAAGTTAATTCAACTATTTTTTAAATTACTAAAATTGGAAAATCATATATTTTTACCACTTCCAAGACAAGTAAGTTTGGTGATGACTGATGGATGGGATGAGTGAAGATTTTACTGGAGGGTTTGGGTGGAGACTATGCAACATGTCCCTGTGTAAGTTAGCCTTTGAAACTGTTATACTTCTCATATCCTTCAAGACAGAGATGTACAATATGTTGGTGTATGTTGTTAGCAGGCATTGTAAACATTTCTGACTACAGCAAATGGGGGAGTCCGAGCCACGTCCAGTTCTCACGGGAGTAGGCTGGATTGAAGGGGATCTGTGGAATTCAGGGGAGGTCCTCCCTGAGAGGATTAAGTGAATCATGAGATTGTTGTTGCGATGAGGCGGACGGATGGAGGGAGTGTTTGGTCTGCTTAGGAAGAGAGGGCCCAAGCCTTAAGGTTGAGTGAGGGAGGGTGAGACCTGAGGAATGGATGCAAAACTGGAAGAATAGATTTGGCTACTCTTGCTTGGTTGTTAAATTAGAATTACAGAAAAAAGTTCACACTTCCTCATGGAAAAAGGTCACCTTTCTTTATCATAATGACCAAGCATCAGAGCAGGATCAATGTCTTTACCCATGGCCCCAAAAAACTCTAACATTAAAACAAAGACTTGTAAAAATAAGCAAACTCCACATAATCTGCTTCGTATCCTGAATCAACATTTATTTCGGCCTCAAAATACAGGAAGTCTAGATTTGACATTGTATATTATTCTGGGATCTACATTAAGGTTGAGCTAATAATGTCATATAAACAAAGGCAGGCATGTGCAACAACAGCACAGGAAGTTATCCACTTCACTATCTGAGATGACAGGATATGAATGGTTTAAGATATTGTGATAAGACAAATAAACCTACTTCCTGATACTGACAGGTTTGCTGTCTGAACACTGAACAGATTTACTGTTGGAAAGGAAATGTGAAATACCCTAAAACCACCTTGTGCATCTGTCTCACATATGCTATATACGCTTTCCCGTGTGGTTTTGTCGAATTCATACCTATTGTATATATGCACCATAATTACCACTCTGAATGTTATTTGCAAGTGTTTTGAGGCTGTTTCCATATAAATCTATACAGAACATATTACCAGCTTTGAGCTTGCAATATATTTTTGTACTTTGGAAATTGGGGTAAAAATATTGGAAATCATGGCATTTTAACAACACAGCACATCTTTTTTTTTTGTTAACGCTTCTTCCTCATCTCTGACAGAAGTGGATCAGATCCTAGACATTAGCATTGACACTAAGATGCCTCCTTACAGAGTAAATGAGGGGTTTAGACTGAAATAAAGAGAGCAGTGTGGTAAAAAACACACAGAAGATCCTGTGTGCTCATCTCATTGCTGGGGACTGCAGGCTTAAAAATGAAGCCATCAGTCTTAAAGTCGCTTATGAGACAAAGAAAATATTTTTCATATATACTCATAAGACAAAATATAGAAACTTTTACTTATTCAGGCATACATTTCAAATTAAAATATGAAATCTTTCATAGGATCACTTTCTCCATGTTATATGTTCTCTGCAATTGGCACTCTGGCAATTGATGTGTTGGTACCTACGCTGCAGTAAATGCCAATCTAAGAGCTGAAAACATCTACCACAGTGAAATATCAAAAGAAACAGAAGCGTATGCTGGGATAGTTTATGGTGCGTTCTGTGGGTTTGAAGCAACTGAAGGGATGACTGGTCTGGCATTGAGGTACTCCAGTACAAAGACCTGAAAGATCTTGTTGAGGTTCTGGATGGTGGAGCGATCCAGGTTCTGTTCATTGTCATCAAATGTGTGCCACACAGATGGGAAGGGGGAGGGGATAAGGTGGAGGATACGTACACCTGACAGAAAAACAGGATGGAGATCAACCCACAGAGGAAGCAGAATATATGTAATAATTTTTGCATTTGTTTTGGTAGTTGGTGTGTATACCTCTCTTTAGGAATGGTACATGATCATCTTGTATGTGGCCAACAGGTCGATCAGGCCAGAAATACTGCACACTGTAAGGATGATTCACCAGCTGGTTCATGGAGTGGAGTCGCATTTCTGAGGAGACATGGAGAGAAAAAGTGCATGTGTAAATTCATTTTGAAGAAAAAAAACATACTTCTATATAATTTATTAGTAATTTAAAAATAAAGAATTAGATGATGCACATCATTTAGACTGTTGCAGCGGTTTGATAAGTTTGGATTGACGGCACTGCCAACACAAGCAAACAAAATCTCACAACTGAGTTTTGCTAAGTGTTGCTAAATTCTGATCGATGCATGGATTAAGTGACTGTGAACTATTGTGAAAAGCAATGACAGAAACACAAATAAATAATTATGACATGTTTAAAAAACCAAACGTCTTTCTCACTGATAGAAAACAGCATTAATGAAGGAGCCATTTGCACACAGGCTTTCAGGTCCAGATGATAATGACTTGTAATTACAGCTACTCATCGATGATTTATAGATGTTCGTGGCACACCTTCAGCGAAGCAAAGACACACATAGTACCAATAACAGGAACATGTTGCATCATTTACCAATGTTCTGCAGTCTGGAGAGCCAGCGTGTTGTGCTGGGGAACTGGTTGCCAAAGTATGGTCCAGGACCCCCGATCAGGTCCAGCAGCACAAACAGATCCTGGAGAAGAAGTAACATACTCACATTAGACTACTGCAAGACACACCTGCCGGTCTGTTCACATGCATGCACACACAAGTACACAGACTAGATACTGTCTGCTTTATCTCTGTCAGTCCACATAGGAACGTCTCCATTTGTTGATAAACAGTTGCACTATCTCAGCATTGCTATGATAAAGAAACATATATCAATTAATGTGACGTGTTTTTATCATAGACTGTATAATAAATGATGTTTGACATCAGGGCACCCAAACCTCCGAAAAATAAAATGAGTGGTATGTGAGCGTTCCCACATACCACATTCCCCAAAATACAGAACTATTTCTGACGTGCCTTCCCAATTAAGGTGTCTGTGTGGGCTCTGTGTGTGTGAGAGGAGATTAGGGCAAAGTAGATTGTACTTAGATTGATGTGGGCTAAGATTATCTTGAGTGTGGTGATTAAGTGATAATGCAAATCTCAGGTGGGTTAGACAGAGAAGGATGAGCAGCACTTATACATACTATGCCATGTAGTTGGTTGGTGCCTGTGGCTCCGGCAGGGTGCGGGGTGCTCTCCATCTTCTGGGCCAGGTGGCGGGAGCCGTACAGGGAGTCTGCGGGGGTCCATTGGAAAAGGGCCTCCTCTCCGTCAAAGAAGATCAACTGCAGGGTCAAGTTGGGGCTGGAGCTCTACATGGGAGGTAAACATAATATATTGCAGTCATTTGCAACTGTAGTTTCCATTCCAAGAGCTTTGCTGCCCTCTAGTGGTTTTGAGATGACAGTGACACAAAAACAGCCTTTTTTTTTTACATTAACTATTAATTTCATTCCTTTCATTCAACAAAAATATGCTTCTGTAATGCAAAATTTACAAATTTAGATTATGTGTCCCTGTCTGTGGAAGCAAATGTATTTGTATTCAGTAGGACTCCTATTCCCACAGTGACCTTGGTGACAGACAGCTGAGCTGAGTTTGAGGAACATGTCCCCTGGCTGATCTCCCTGTCACAGCCCTGTCACTGTCCACCCAATGGCAAGCACAATGAATACTAAGTCTATTGCTTATGCATCATTTGTGAAAACAACAATATAACACAGTTGAAGACAAATTTATGTCAATTACTTTATGACAGAACCAATAATCATCACTTATGTATTTGAAAGGTTGTTTCTGCTGCAGTTGAGTTTCACCATAGACATTTGCAGAGGTTTGTTCAGGGATGTCTCATTTAAACATGAGTCTTTTTATGAGAGATTTTATTTAGGTTTAAGTGGAAGTTTGTTTAGGAAAACACATTCTTATTGAATGGCTCAATGACAGGAGGATGATGACGTCATCTTTTCCCCACAAAGGTCTGCATTTGACTATTGTCGACTATTTTAATGCCATAAATATGTAATCCATCTGTAGATTTTCTTATTCAGTACTGGTCTTTTCATGAGGTTTGTCATAAGTCATAAGCCAAAACCAACAACAAATTGATCCTATTAATTGTCATTGTAACCAAAGCCTGATAAACCTGTGAGTTAGCCTCCTCTGATGTGCTCTGTTATTACCCAGAACATGGACACTTTATTTACACACCCATATGTTACCTAATTGAGAAGCAGTTTGCATACTGGAGGGATGTTGAAATATATAGTACACATGGGGTTACAGACAAATGCAAACTACAGTATACTGTAGATTTAAGTTAGTTCACTACCTTATGAGCTTTCAGTTCTTCATCCAGAGCTCGTGCCACCTCCAGCATCATGGCACAGGGGACAGCAGAGTCAGTAGCGCCTTGGAACTCCCTCCCGTGCCACTGAGGTGGATAGTACTTTGAGTCATAGTGACAGGCCAGAACCAGGCGGCGGTTGGCGGCTGGGTTGAGTGTGGCAATAAGGTTGGTGAAGGGCAAGGGGCCATAGGGTGTTTGTGACATAAACCTGTCCTCTGTCATTTCCCAGCCTGCTCCAAGGGAACCAAGGGTTGTTTTGATATGCTGAAAGAAAGATGAACACAAACAAAACACACACACAAAAGAAAAGGGCTGATTTAGACCTGTTGCTTCGCTGTTTTCAGGAATGAAACAATATTTTGTGATTACCTCTCGAACTGGATGTATTTCCTACTGAAATATCTTGGGGCAAGATATCTGCTGATTATGTTGTTGTCAGTGAACGTTGTTGTCAGTTGTCATAGCTTTGCGGATCACAACACACTGTATGTGGTCTAGCCATGGTAGATAAACTCACCTCTTGCACAGCCTGGCTGCCTGCAGAGCCTGGGTACCTGGTAACAAGCAGTGGCCTCAGATCCCTCTGCCACATCTGCTCCAGGTCAGTGTGAGACAGGGCAGTACGGATCTCATTTTGCGTTAGTGTGACGGCTCGGTGCCTTAGCTGAGCAGGAGCAGAAGAGGCAAAGATAACACAACATGGATGAGAGATTGAATTGGGTTTAATTTAAAATTTAGGAAGGAAATAAAAGTGCATAGAGTGACTATGGCAGTGCATATGGATAAAATGCCACTGCCATGAACAGATCACTCTACTGTTAATCGCACAGCATACAAAACCAATAATGTAACTGTCACTTCCTCCAGTCTTATTACTAAAAACCACAACAATGGAATTTTTTATTATAATATTACTGAGAGAATCCATGTTAAACAGGATTATTCACAGTCAGCTTCTATAATATCAACTGCATAACAATGTCTGGAAAAGCCATGCAGAATGTAAAAAAGCAATAATTTGATCTTGTGGTGAGGTTGTATAAAACACTGTGATTCAGTTGAGCTGTGAAGCTCTCTCTAGCACCTCCCTGCTGTGAGACACAAGGGCCAATTGGAGTTGTGTGAATAGACATTGATTTCATGTCAATCGGGGATGTACTGAATTGAGAAGCAAGCAAGAGGCTTTTATTAACATGATATCACTTCCCTTTTGCTCTTGGAAAAAGAACAGAAGCAAAAGCAAATTAGCCTTTTTGTACAATTTAAGGACCACAATATAGATTTAGATTCACATTTCAAACTGTGTCAATTCAGTGTGTTAGAAAAACATATTGATCAGCTAATCCCTTGGCTCTTTTTTCATTTGGTCTCAAAGTTCAATGGCTGAGAACCGCAGTTGTCCTGGTAACCAACTGAACTGACAGGGAGGATGGAGAGCAGGAGCAGGACGGAGGGAGCTGATGGTGAATATCAAAGCAGAGTAAATGCGAGTGTGTATCTGTTTTGCATCAACAATAAGCATGCTAGTCCTGGAATTGTCAAGGCGGTAGGAAAGAGAAGCATGCCAGAGTTATCAAATCCATAATTATGATAATTGCTGCAATTAAAGGTGATTTTCATTTCATCATCAGTTTGACGATGACAATTCATCTGACGATGAATTTATCATCTGATTTGTTTAGTCTAAGGATAAGCAATATGACTAATGAATGAATGACTGAATGTCTGGTCCATTATATTTCAGAAAATAGTGAAAAAAAAGTCTCACATAATTTACCAGAACTCACAGAGCTGTCTTCAAAATCCAAAACCCAATTTACAGTAACATAAATCAGAGAAAGGCAGGAATTAATCGTACCTGAGAATGATTAGAACCAGAGCCAGAGCCAGAACCAGAACCAGAACCAGTTTGGCATTATTGCTTAATAAATGACTAACTCAAAGAATTGATTGAGTTGTTTATTAACTGGCTACTTATCTTGTCTTTGACAAAATTTCTTAAAACATAAGACACTTGTTCATTGTTCTAATTTGGTTTCACTTTACCTGGACAACAGGAGATACTACATTCTTTTAGTCTTTTCACTGCAACCAAAGTATAAACAGTCATTTATAAACTGTGTTCACAGTATGCATTGTGCCTATAATGGCTGACTCATGCATTACTCCTGTAATTACAGAGTGGCTTCTATACAGTGCAAAGGGTGTAATTATGTGGTCACACAGACTAAATATAGTCCTCCAAAAACCTGGGGCTCACTGAGTTCAGAGAGGGTTAAAAGGGGGTTCACTTAAGATCTATAAATATCAAGACCTGCAATTGGAGGATCAATAATGATGACTGTGCTGCCATAGCAACCAGGCAGAGAGAAGAGGAGAAGAAGATCATAGATGAGGAACACGAGTGGCCAGGCATAGCCAGGTGCATCTCATGGGAATTACATAAGTATTACAAAGCTGTGCAAGAGATGGCTTGAATATCATGAATAACTAGGATCATAAATGCAAAAAGCTGACTGTAAAAACGTGTAGTTTTTACCTCTCTCACAGTAAATAATAGGAGCCTGTTGACCAACATGTTGAAATTAAACATGCACAGACCCCAAAATGTAAGAAAAAAATGAATTAAAGATATTTCTCAGACATTTCTCCAATAAAAATTCGGGAAATTAAAAATGCATTTATAATAACAAAAACTCTATTATAATCTATTAGGAGCACAAAAACAGTGCACTGTGGCAAGTTTTTAAAAACACGGAGACGGTTTTCTGGTTGCCGGGATGTGGGCTGCAGTTCTGACTACCTGGTAATGTTTTCTTATTGATTTACCTTCTCTTGTGTCCAGGGGATCCCGGTGGAGCAGTGGATGAATGTCATCCAAATGGCCACAGCGTAAAATAAAGGCATTATGTGGATTCGCTCAGCCATCGTTGTTGTCGCTCCTCTCCACATTCCTGTTGCTTCTCTGTGAAAGCTTACAGATCATGTGAAAGGCAGGAGGGAGGACCCGGGGCTCCTTAAACCACAGCGCGTCACTACACTGGTGTGTGTGTGTGTGTGTAGTTAGTGAACCACTTGGGTGCCTGTGGACAGTAATGACACAGTGACCTCATGCAGTCCTTTGATAATTGCTCTTTTTCACCAACAAACCAGCACTCACTGCATACCTGAGGGTCACAGGACAAGCCTAGGCTCATCATGTCTATTGTGTACTGGTCAGCGTTTTTCAACTGGAGCTCAACATTTTACAGCAAACAAACTATTTTTTTTTTTAATTTTTATTAAATGGACAAAAAATACATAAAAACAATATCTATTAATATGACAAGATATTGTTTTGTTTCTTTGGCAGTGAATAAGGCATCGTATTAAATATTTATGTCCTAAATTTTTTCCGTTAAAGTCAGTTCCTTACGTCCGGCGCCTCTACGTCATCTAGCACGTGGTTTCAATTCACGTGGCCAGCCCGGAAGTCCGCTCCCTAGTCCGCTTCGTGTCAACATCTTTCGTTGAACACGTTAAACGTGCAGCTGAAGCAGACTGAGGCTTGTTTTGTGATACTACACATTTTCTGTTGCAGCTGCAGCTGCAGCCATGTCTCAGGAGGTGTCCCGATTGAAAACACAGCTCAAGGAGCAAGAGAAAGAGATTTCTGCTCTTAGGAATAAACTGGCTCTGCTGGAGAAGGTATGAAAGTTTTACTAAATGTCAACTTGACGTTTATGTATAGCCCACATCAGCTCTCCACATTTAAAGCCCGTGCCTATAGAAATGAGCTTAATAAGAGTAATATTATAGTATAGTACATTTGAATGTAACTACATATTATACAGGTTAGCAAACTTTGCTTTTTATTAAAGGTTAACACGTTTGTCCCTGCTACAATCATTTGATACTTCATAGGAGGAGAGCTAACATGATAGCTACTAGGAAAAAAAAATAGAAACTCCACTGCATATAATGTACTCCATTACACCACCTTTAATCGATTTCTCAATAATAAACATGTAATTGAATTCACACATTTCCAACCATGTCAGCAAAACTGAACATCAGTTACAGGCATAGTTGCTTGATTTAAATTTGCATTAGATTGTATTGGTGCACCTAAGGAGGTGCCAAAATATGGAGACATTACTGTAGCTCCATATGCCATTCTTCAGGAGGCAAAAGAAAAAAATGTGGACGTAATCTTACAATCCTATGATTTTGAGATAATAAACACATTTTCTTATTACAATGCACAGAATAGTATTACAAAAAAACCCCAAAAAACAAGCATTTTAGTGTGTGCCAAAAGTAATCCAAACATCCTTATGTTTGACATATTCTAGTCTGTAGTCTGAAGTATGCTCACTACAATTATTGAGGCAGATAGATTGTTGAGGGCTGTGATAACACCTGGCACTTGTACAAACTTGTTTCCTTTCTATTTTGTCTAATAATTCCTGTGGTCTGATCTTAGAGCCATCCCTCAGAACTGGAGCTGCATGACAAAGTCAGACCCCTAACCCCACTGAAGCCCAAACCAGCCCTCAGCAATGAGGACATCATGCGGTACAGCAGACAGCTCCTTCTTCCTGAGCTGGGTGTACAAGGTGTGGGTGACTACAGGCAGTGTTATTCTAATGAATAGCATAGTAAGCATCCTGTCAAGTGAGATTTATGGCAAGACTAAACACAACAGAATCCATCTTAATTGTCCACAGGTCAGCTAAACTTATCCAAGACCTCAGTGCTGATTGTTGGCTGTGGAGGTCTAGGCTGCCCCCTGGCACAGTACCTTGCAGCAGCAGGCATCGGTAGGTAATCTGGTTGATTAATGTACAGCATGACCCCTTGCTAAATGTGTCAAATCATTAACCCTCCTATAGTTGTACTAATAGGTGTAAGTTATTGTCGAGATGTCAACTCTTTGTATTTTCCCGTAGGCAGAATCTAAAATGAACAATCTAGCTCACCTCGAAGGAACTAGTAAACTAAATAAATGTACCTGTAGGGGAGAGATTTGCACCTGTAATTACTCATTTACATTTCTCAAAGAAATGTTTAATGAATGAAATCAGGTGTATTTACTGCAGACGAGTATGTGAGCCTTTCATTTAAGACTAAGCAGTCAACTACGCTTTGGCTTTTTAACTAACTGGAATAAATATACAAAATTTGAAAAGTCATTGACCAAAGACCATAGATAAAAAGTGCTGCTCAGGTCACACACTTTGGTAAATTTGAGTTTAATGGCCATGGTTTGCCAATGTTATCTGGGTTTGTTATTTACTCTAAAGCCTTTCTGACTGACTTGTTCGTCTCCAGGGCGCCTGGGCCTGCTTGACTATGACGAGGTGGAGCTCAGTAATTTGCACAGACAGGTGCTACATGGGGAAGAGAACCAGGGCCAAGCCAAGGCTCTGTCTGCTGCCAGAGCAGTTAGAAGGTATTGACCCGTACCTGTAGACATTTCTTAAAAAAATTACACTTTGTGTGGGACAGCAAGCAGCAGTAGTTGTCAAATCAACTTTATCGTCTAGTACAACAAAAGTGTTTGAGAACATTTGAGAAATGAAATCCTGCTCAATTGTGCCAAAACTTCTCAAGTGGGCCTGAAACATTATTATTATATGTTATTAGTAAATTAGATAATATTAGTAGATGTTGTGTAACCATGATAAGTGGTGTATTTATGTGCTTTTTGTGACCCTCTGGTTGCTATGTAATGTATGCTGGCGCGCTCCTGTCTCACCACAGGTTATATTTGGTTGTGTATTTCTCCTTAGTCTGCAAATATTGTGTAAACATGTTATTTTAGAGACAGCTGTTTTGTGTGCCTTTCTCCCTCACAGTGGGCCTACTGTGGTTAGCATGCACATTGTATAGCTGTGGCCACATGAGGGCATCATTTCACTGACTTTTCACTTAGTACAGTGTTTTGATGCGGTGTCACACATACAAAACAAAATCTTGTTCGATGTTCAGTTTTGCTGCGTGCTTAATGCAATATTATTTATGTGTTTGGGTTAGACAGACAGGATTAAGAGGCAGAGAAGAGAGAGGGGGCTGACATGTGACTCAGATCCCATGTCAGATTCAAAGCTCACATGTTGTTTTGCAATTTACTCTTGGTTTAACTTAAACACTAGTATGATTAGGGTTTTTTAAGGTCAATAATAATACTGATCTCTTATTCATATTATCATTAAACCTGCTAAATATGGAGGACCAAGGAAACTAGGAAACTAATCACTATTTTTGAATGTGACTTATTGTCTACAGGTTGAACTCCACTGTAGAGTGTATTTCCTACCACCTGCAGCTATCGTCAGAGAATGCCTTGCAACTCATTCAACAGTATCCTGCTGCAAAGTCCTCAACCTACATCTGTTACGCAGACCTGCCTCTGGTTAATTCTTTGTCATGAATATTTCTTACAGCTGCCATCCACTAAACCCTATTCAAGCTTATGATTTGATCACTAGAAGCCTTACAAGCAATCTATTATATTAATAAACTCTATGATACCACCTTGACTTTGCTGACCTCATATATGACGTTGTGGCTGATTGTTCAGATAACGTCCCCACTCGTTATCTGGTAAATGATGCCTGTGTCCTCAGTGGCAAACCTCTGGTGTCAGCAAGTGCCCTGAGAATGGAGGGACAGGTAAGATATAAAACCCTATTTCCAGCCCAGCTCTGCAAAAGTTGAAAAATATTTACGTGTGCGTGTGTTTGCAGTTGACGGTTTATAACTACCGTGGAGGCCCCTGCTATAGATGTCTATATCCAGTACCCCCACCCCCAGAGACAGTGACCAACTGTTCTGATGGAGGGGTATTAGGAGTGGGTGAGTCCTGTCCCTTTACTTGCCCAGAAGCCATTAACTTTGTACAGAGTACAGTCTGTGTAAATAATAGCTCCTGGTAACATTTTCCACTTTTCTTTAAGTTCCAGGGATAATGGGCTGCTTCCAAGCTTTGGAAGTCATCAAGATTGCCTCAGGACAAAGCTGTATCCTTTTGCTTTTCCCTTCATAACTCCCATATTACATACAGCACCTTCATTGGCCTCTTTGTTGGTTTGCATAAGAAGTTTTTGCCTTGTCACTGCAATGAATCAGCTTTCAACTGCTGAAAGTGATTTCATTGTAGCAACATAAGTTTTGTGTCTGTTTGATAAAAATGAGTGAAAAAGTAATTTTTGTCTACATTCTCTGGATTCTGCTGACTATTCATTTGTCATTGTCTCATGAAATTGTTGCGGTTGCTGCATGTTCCATGCTAATCTCGACTCACATCAGGGAATAAAGTTGCCCTGTCTTGCCCTCTGACTTCTATTGTGATACTCATACTAACACCTGGCTCTTATGTCTCAAAGAAGGAAGTACTGCGCTGTTTTCCCATCAAAACACCTAGATGTTGCTATGGTGTCTGTACACCAGTGGGAGACGTGTCTGCTGATTCTCTGAATCAAGCTGTGTGGCGATACATTTAACTAAGTAGCTTTTTCCTTGACCAGGTGTCCCAGCTTCCTGCGGCCAGCAGCTGGTGATGTTTGATGCTCAAGATGCCAGATTTAGGTCCATCAAGTTGCGGGCCAAGCAGGCCAACTGTGCAGTCTGCGGAGAGAACCCCAGTGTAACCAAACTGGTGGACTATGAGGATTTATGTGGGTCTGCTGCCACAGATAAGGTTGGTCATAATAGATGAAACTGACCAGGTACCTCATGTGGAGTCATGCACGTTTGCACAGGAGTGTTGCTTTTTGAAGCAAAAAGAAGTCTTTTCTACATCAACTGTATTTTGCCATTTAATATGACACGTAGAAAGAAAGTACATGTAATTATCCCCTAATCATAGGAAAACTCTCTTATTGCCCGATTTTTTCTGTGTGTTTCAGTGCCGCAAACTCAACCTCCTCTCCAGAGATCAGAGGATCACAGTAAAGGTAGGGAATATATTCTCCAGAACGGTCGGCCATTGCGTGACTCCCTGTATTTAGCGCTGTTTATTGTATGATTACTCACAATTTTCTCAGTTTTCATGTGCATTCATAAACTGATTACATCTCTGTTCTGACCCAGCCCCAAATGGGAAATGACTTAATATGGGCCTGTAGATTTTCTATGGGAAAGAATAACATGTTCTATTTGGCGCCGAGAGCAGTGGTAGTGGATTGCATCTGTTTATATTTCTGCAGAATTGGTGCTTTCAAACCCGCTGAGTCATTAAGCACAGAGATGGGGATCATGATTGATTGGGCTGTAATCGAGATTGTGCAAGGGGCTCCAGTTAGAAACAGTTTTGTTTCCTGCGATTTAAGGAAAAGCAGTTAAAATTCTCATATTACTCCACAAATACAAATCCAAGCAGTCTTTCAACATTTGCTTTCAGTTATTTTGGTTTCCCTGTTTAACTATGGGCATAAATCTGTCTTTTTCTTTGAAAAAAACAAAACGCACAGCTTTCTTTAATTATAAAGTTGATAGTAAAAGTTCATGAAGCTGTTTTAATGTAATTCCAGGATTATCAGTTGATAAAGGACAATGCAGAGCCCCATCTCTTGTTGGATGTGCGCCCTCTTGTGGAGGTGGATATATGCTGCTTACCCTTCTCTCTCAGTATCCTTTCAGTGATGGAGACACATCAGTCACACTGTCATAAGTTTCTACTTTTCCTTCATCTTTGTGTGTGATTGCTCTCCTTATATTTCTGCCAGACATCCCACTCTCAAGTTTAGAGGAGAGAAAGAGTGAACATATCCAACTATTTCAGGAGAGAATCAGCCAATTGAAACAGCAGATGGCAGGTGACTGCCAGCCTCCAGGTAACATGTCAAAACAAGATCCAGGCTCTGTACATGTTGTTTGAAATATGGCATGTAGAGCCACCACTGCATATTCACACTGTGTAGTCTCATACTGCAGGGATGGAGGCTTATTTTGGATGGCTAGTAAAAGGTTGTAATGGGGTTGCTAGGTGACCCCTTTTCCAAAACAAGTGTGGTCAACCTGAGCAGCTGGCCTGCTTTAGAGAAATGAATATTCAAAACATTATTTTGGTGGTATTCTGGATATTCACTGTGTTGATCTTTCTTTATCAATGAGCTAAATTTAGATTTGTCTTAGTTTTGTTAGGGGGTTAAGGGTTAGGGTTAGTTTTGTCTTAGCACATTACACAGTCATGGCCTCCTATACTTTAATTTTATACTTTCAACATTTAGCTTTTTGTCTTATGAAAAGGAAGTTAAGCGTGTTTAAGTTCAATCTCAGACAAATTTAGTTAAACATTTAGTCCACTGCTTTGACCAAAGTTATCTGTCAGTCTTTTCTCTCTGTCTTCCTCCAGTGTATGTGATCTGTAAACTAGGTAATGACTCTCAGAAGGCTGTGCGGGTTCTGGAGAAGATGAGCGGCTCAGAAGTGGATAGTATCGCAGTCAAAGACATATGTGGAGGCCTAATGGCCTGGGCAAAGACAATAGACCCCACATTTCCACAGTATTAAGCCATTAAAATGCTCTTCTTGAAATAAATGCATTCTGTTTTCACCTCTTGTTGATTTATTTACTATATTTGTGTCTGTGTACAGAGCATTTTGGCTTTAGGTAGACTGTGTTAAATGTCATTACTGGATTACAAAACCTCATATACCAAGTATAACAGTGGTACACTTTGGAAAATTTGTTGTGTAACCTACTGTACACCAGCTCATCAAAAACAAGCATCCTTGCAAAATCAAATCCCTCTTCCTGTTTTTCTTATGATCATTAGAAGTTGAGTTGATTGAACAGGTGGCCTCCTCATATCTGATAAATTAAGCCAATTCTTAAGTCCACAGAACCCAATTTCCCATTGAGACCCCTGTGTATGAGGAGTTAAGCTGTTATAGGAGGAGGCGACAGAGACTGAAAGCTGTGATCAAAAACTCAAACTTGTCCTTTCTTTGTTGTTTATTTGATGAGGTGAATCAGTGCATTCCTCATCTTGATGGGATGAATATATATGAATCCCTTAAATGGCCCCCGAAGTCTCCTGCACTCCACTTTGGAAACCAGCGTGTTACAAACCGAACCGGGTAGAATGAGCCTTTTTTTTTTCTTTCTTTCTTTCTTTTTTTTTTCTTGGCATGGCCAAGTTGAAATAACGGAAAAGAAAGGCACATGCGCATTGGTTCGAGCTCCATCGGAGGCGCCATTGCTTCACAGGGACTGTAGTTCAAGTTTTCCTCCCCACACATGGAAAGTCAGTTATGCGGAGATAATAAAAAGACTCCAAGCCCCAGCGACGGCCGCTGCTCTATTCCTCGTCAAGCAGGGGGAGTAGTCACAGCTGGAAGGATAATAAGATGCGCATGAATTTACAATCTGGAATAAAAGATAAGAGAAAATAAATGGACGGCTCGGCCAGTCTCAGCGCGCCTCTGTGTAAAAGTACAGTTGGTATTTATTACCTGTTTTAGGCAACGACGCTGTGCTTTGGTGTGCGCCCTCCAGAAAGTGCAGAATAATAAACTTCAGGCTCCGCTTTCCTCAGTTGATGGAGTTAAAAAGTTTCTGCAGTCCACTCACAATGGAAAGGAAAGCGCCCTTCGCTGACTGTGAAGGTAAAGTATCATTTCACATTGGTTTAGTTCGACGTTTGGTTGAATACGAGCTTTACGTAAACAGATAGTTGAAGTGCAACAAAGTGTCCTCTGAATGTGCAGAATTTCGGGGCTTGTATAACTTGTTTTGCTGGCATTGCCGACTCGGCTTGTGCTCTGCCAGCGAGCCAATCGAAAGTGGGAGGGGTGCAGATGTTCAGAAGCCTCGGTTCCAGATGTTTGTGGAGTTTGGATTCTTGTAAACACAGGAATGATACGCATTATCGACTTTTACGTGTCCTTTGGGCTCTTGTTTGGCCGTTTTGCGCATGAGCAGTTGCGGCTCTAATTTTGTTAAGTTCACCAAAAGTCAAGAAAGGTCGAGAGCGACGTGAAAACTGATGCTTATGAACTCAAGTGTCGGCTGCTTTAGCACAGCCTCTTTACAAACAGGCGATGTGCTGTTAGCTTGAAGCTAACTCTGGGAAGTAGCCTGCATACAACCAAAACAGTGCAAGGCGACAGCAAAACACAACACACATGGCAGAGAAGTCATTTCTAGCACTGTTGCCTTAAACAACGCTAGAAAAAGGGAAGTGTCGACAGGCAGTGTGGTTTACTAACATTACTGATGTTGGTGTGATCTGTTACTCCCATTGTAAAGGCACATTGGGTGAATTGTGTTTTTTTCTCAGTTTTTTTTTTATCAGTTTCACCAAAACGTGTTCACAGTGTGAAGAAAAGCAGCTGATTCATTCATACAGGTGACAACAGAACAAGAGCCTCAATGTGCACCAGTCTTCAGATAGATGGATACTTTTTTTCACTGTAAAAATAGCTGTGTGTGTGTGTGTGTGTGTCTTGTGGTGACAGGTTTCCTGTGGTCAGAGTGGATTACTGACTTCAGTAAGGAGAAGAAGCACCACTCCAGGATATGAAGTTTGTGGCAGTGATTTTACTGCAGAAGCCTGTGGATTGGTCAGAGACTCTTTCTCCATCACCTGCCCACTTAATTAATGAGTGTGTGGTGTGTGAGCTCAGGTGGGCGGATAGGTTATTACCCTCTCAATTTCTGAAAAACAATGTCACTCTGATAAACATACAGTGCTGAGTCACTGCGACTGATGAGGACCAAAGGTTCCCCCTACCAAGAGTTTATCCCCACAGATCCTGCTCAGCTTTTTTGTATCACTCCTCTCTGAGTTCTCCACTATTCAGCATTTCACGTCGCCATTGGAAGAAACCCAATGTCTGCCTCCTCTCCCCCATCCTTACCTCGAGCCTTCCTCCACTCTCTCCATCCGCACCACCCGTCCTCATCGCTGAGCCCGCCTGGACCGCTCTACACACGGCTGTCCAACGGCAGTCACAGCGCCCCCAGCCCCACCAACTCCCGCAGCTCTTTCCATGGGGTGTCCTTCCTGCTGCAGATCGGACTGACCAGAGAGACTGTGAACCTGGAGGCCAGTGACCTATCGTTGTCTTCTGTGAAGGACCTGGTGTGCTCCATAGTCGACCAGAAGGT
Source organism: Rachycentron canadum (assembly GCA_038496675.1). NCBI lineage: Eukaryota > Metazoa > Chordata > Actinopteri > Carangiformes > Rachycentridae > Rachycentron > Rachycentron canadum. Next base: position 15,685,086 of record CM076661.1, read on the forward strand.
AAGGACACTTCTCCCAGACTCCCTGTCATAGGATACACATCGTTTTCAGTTACACAGGACAGCCCATATCAAACTTTGTCTCTAATATCCTCTGAATACATGTAGACCTACTACAATTAGCTTGTTTTCAAATTTCAGCAGCAATCCTGAAAGCAGTAGAGGACTAACATGGTGATGCACCCTTGTTTTGCCATCTTCTAGCATATTCATCTGTTTAGGTTTTGTTTCCAACACAGACATCTGGGCCTCATGCCCCAAAATGAGTCAAACACCACAGAAGCATGTACACAACAGCACTGATGCTCCTCCTGTTACAGGACACAGTCTAGTAGCACCAGTTATTTACATTGTGGTGTAATTTTGCCGGACTTACATGATGGAAGTGCACGCATACAAGCTCACATCCAGGCACACGTGGATATGCGGAGCTACTTGGTGGTTTTACTCTGCCTGTGTGATGTTGTAACTACTTTATTTTCCATGACATTGGTAATGTGCTGTAATGATACTGTAGTGTAGCCTCAGCATCAGAAGTGGCTTCAAACACAAGTATAGGCCGCACTATTCCTCATTTGCCATCTCATATTTGGCTGTGTGAGAATATCCAAAGTGCAAATCAATGGCATCAGCTTTAAAATGCCTGTTCTTGTTCGTTTGTTTGTTTGAGAGCTGCTGGGAATAATATGCTAATTGAAAATGAGGCATTCATTTTTTGGTTTTCTTTTATGAAACATCCACATATAATAATATCGTAGAGCTACAGCACCACAGATTTAATACTGTTAATGCAAAGTGGTTTTCTCTGTCAGAAAAATATGTTCATTGTACTACCACTGATACCAAATAATATCAAAACATATAAACTGGAGCATGACACTAGCAGTAAATTTGCATAGTAATACAGTTAATAATGCAAATGCAAAGTTAATAACATCCATGATTACTTACTGTAAATAGACAGTATTTCTAAACATTTATAGTATTATATTATATAGCTATATATAGCATTTCTAGCCATATGCTCTAAACCTCTTACCCAGTTATTGTGCCTTCTTTGACCGTTGGATGTGTACTGCACTTTATACTTGTGTGGGATTAATGGTGTGTAAAGCCTGTTGGAATAATGAAATGGCTCCTATGTGCATCCACACATCGCTGTTTTATTTTAACCTCTTGTGAATAATGATGATTACTCCATTTGTGTCTGTAATTATCATTGACTGGATAAAAAGAGGGTGATTAAGCAAAGCACTTTCATCAGCCACTAAGATCTGAACATGTAGGTAGGTCGGGGCGGTATTTCTGTTTGAGGTTAGGATAATGGAAATAAGAAAGAAAAAACAATGAATGAAGGGCCTGTGCTGAGCAGTGAGTGGAAGATAGTGAAGGAGCTATCTGTATTGAGTCTGTGTCTTTTGGTTCCATGTTGTCCAAGTTGACATTCCAGAGGAGCAGGGTAATGCTGTTGTTCTTTACGAGGTCTGCTGATTCTCACTAGCTAGTTATGAACAGGCTCTGGTCCACAGAGCAGAAAATCTCATCTCTGTGCATATTTACATGGATCCTGTAACATTGGCACCATTGCAAGAATTTGTAACAGGAAAAGAGTGGGAAATACGATGCTTTGAAGATGAGCCTTGGAGAAAATCAGTGCAGTGCATTTGTAGAGAGTGGGTGCTGATAATTTGCTAAAACGTGATTAGAATCATCTATTGGTTTTATGCAATTTTATCACTGTGTATCACTTCACATCACATGCATTTATCGAAAGATACCGTGGGGTCATAATAAGATATGAAAGGAAGCTATCTAGTTTATCAACCAAAAGTCATGGGAACTTTTAAAAGGCTATACAATAAACTTCTAAACATACTGTACATCCTTTTCATCTGAATATACTGTTCATTAGTACCACAGAACATATCCAGCCCATTCATCCACATTATTGTGCATTGTGATAAACGCTGCCAAATGCAGTGCACTGCCTGAACTATTTCATGAAATCCAGCCATATGGCTTTGATATCAATGGAAAATATGACTGTAAGCCTTCTGCACTCTCCAGTCCATCCCTGCCTCACTTCTTGTTCTGAAATATGCACGACAATGGTGAGCCTTTTACAAAGTCCGCCGATGCTGGCCAACTTTTCCAGCTGAGGATCTCTGACCCTAGCTTAGCTGTTGACAGTCGTCCCAGGATGTCTCCAGTCAGCAGAACCTCAGGTGTCTGTCAGCAGAGGCGAGGCAGGAAAAAGCTTTAGACTTCATGTGGTAATATCTGCATGGAGATGGAGTCTGGATGGAAGTGTATTCCCCCCTCCGTGCTGCTGTTTCCTCCACTGAGAGCTGGCCTGCTTCACTAAGTGACTCACCATTCAGCCATGCAACAAACATGGATGCTTATCCCCACTTAAATCTGTCTATTCTGTGTCAGGTTTTCTGCTGTGTCAGCTGTTGTGAATTTTCGGAGTGGGATTTAGTTGTACGCAAACCATGATATTAACTGTGCTGGTATCTTGGTAGCCTTCAACCTTGTATTACAGTAGCAGAGCAGGTTGTCCATCTTCCTGATGATTATCAGGGTGTGGGTCACTGTACCAGCAGGGCAAGAACAGTGACCCAGATGCACTTTACGTAGTTGTTTTCTTCATGGGATCCCAAGGAATTTTAGGCAGATGTAGTTTGTTCACCACTAGTCTGGATTTGCCCAGTTTACAACCAAACTGCTTCTACTCTGCCCAGTTGGATTAGTGAAGCTGGTTCTGTAGTTGACACAACGGGTTAAAAGGAGCTTTAGATACAGACAAATTAGGTTTGTATTTATAATTGTGCTGTTCACAATCACCAGATGCACGAATTGAACATGATCATGATATTGTGCCTTAAGGAGCCTGTGATTCATCCACGCATTCATACACCATCATTGTGAACTGAAGGTCTGGAGTGTAATGGCTTTGCCAGTGTGTTTACGAGGAGGAAAAGCAGCATAGAGTCTTTTTTCAGTTTCTATAATGTTGTCTTCAGATAGAAAGAAAGTCAGGAGAAAGCACAGGCTGCAGTAGTATCTATTTCGCTCCTATAGCCATGTGAAGGTACATTTTTGAAGACGTGAATGTTAGCTATGGTGCAGAGTGTGGCTTAACCTTAGACCCTATGAACATAGCCACTGTGGGTATGATATGGAGTATAGTAAGTACAGCTAAAGATTTATTCTTTTCATAGCAGATAATACAAAAACTCCATTTTGGCTCTCTGTTTGCAATCTCATTCTTTCAGTATCATTTCAAAGGTTGTGATCATACATGTGACCATGCTGCTCTGTTGCTGGTGTTAGTGCTGGTGGTTTCAGTTTTCTTTTTGGTCATTTAAAGTGGAACCTGTTCCTTCACTGGCTTATTGAACTATGCTCATGTCCAATTTTCAATGAGCCTCTTAAATGAATTCTCACAGAGAAACCACCTCACACACCATGGATACAAAAGCCTTTACGCTATAGCAGATGCACTCTGAATGCAGTTGGACAGCTGTATAATTTCCAAATGTTTGCATGTACTCTCATCTACTGTGTATATTGTGTCATGGCTTCAAGGTTGACATTTCATATCTTTCCTGAACCCTGTAGTTTTGAATCAGTCTCATTGTTTGACAGGGAGTCATGCAGCCTGTTATAATAGCTGTGTATTGTATAGATTTTGTACGGCTCATTCCTCTTCCTGCTAAAGGTTCAACCACATGACTTGGCCAGAGTCTGCAGAATAGATTTGCTTTCTTTCTGTTCCCTGTACTGATCTGAAGTTGGTTTTGATAGTAGTGGTCTGGAGTACATTCAACAACTTTTGTGGTTAAAGTCAACCTTAGTCCAGGGTAACCTGATCCTGATAGGCTGAGCCTTATAGGCTCTCTTAGCATAGCTATTGCTGTTACTGCTCCTGAAGTCTATTGAATAATTTAAAATGTGACTGTTCTAGTGTCACCACTTGGCACAAGGGTATCAATGCTCATTGAGAACTGTGAGAAAGGATGAAAGGAGCCAGACAGAGGGTGGTTGAGACCCTCCCAGTCGGGTACCATCTAGCCCAGATCTAACCCCATGATGGCCCATTTGGTGACTCCCTGGTGGCTACATGCAACTACAGCCTTGTTTCACTGGTTGGGTTTCAGCGTCTCTGTCTAGTTTTTGGGGCTTGATGAATGGTATGAGATAAACATCCATAGCTTCCACTTGTTGAACACTTCCTGTTTGGTGTCGCCCAAGTCCTCTCGTGCAGCCAGCAAAGGAGCAGTGGTGGGACAAAAGTTCACGACTCCCTGAGAATGACTCCCAGTTAGCCACTTGGTCAGCCTGGACAGCCAGCCAGCTTCAGAACATTCCTCTTCATCCAGGCATTTTTGGAGGATGATGTGATGTTGCTCGGGATGGGTGGGATTTGACTGCTAGGAAACTGAAAATATTTTAAGCTAAACACTTGCTTTGGTAGTGCTGAACATTTTACAGATTTGATGGATGCTGTAAAGCCAATTGGATGATCAACACAGTTTCATTTATACTCTTCATGGGACCATTTTTAATATCCTACAAAGGTGTAATTAAATTTTCAGTTGACAGTGCTTTCTGGTGATTGTTGGCAGCAAACATATAAATATATAAACCAAGATTTTACAGTGTAGCTTGGTGTTAGTTAGAAGCTTCTCTCACCATCAAACAGGATGATAAAGTTTAGCAGGAGGAAGGAAAACTGAAGTTCTTCTGGCATAGGTAATGGAAAAAAACATTAAACCTTTGCCTAAAATGTTAGTTTTATGAATACTTTGATTTTAGTGCTTGTCCTTAGGATGTTGCTGCATTTTCACTACAGATGGAAATGTTGTAAAAGGCAGCTGCCTCAGCCACAGGTTTCCCTACTGGTTTTGTCAGTGCTGTAACTCCCAGTTCTGGTTGAGGGCTGTACATCTGCCTCTGTAATTAGTGAGACAAAGTCCGTTTTGAGTCAGAAACAGGCTACGTTGAACAACATACAGTGAAATGGCAGAGTATTACAAAACAGAAGGATTTGGATTGTTCTAAACCTTTGTGTAATATCGATTGCATGATGCAAGGTAACACTTGGCAGAGAAAACAAGATCGGCTCAGCATTCCTCTTCAAGATTAATTAGACTGAGTTGCAACAGTGGAGAAGGCTTTCTTTGGTTTGCATTTGTGTGTGTTCATGATGGTGTTGCATCTGCCTTTTTGCAAAGGTTTGTGTGTCCAATTTTAATCAGAAGATTTTGCTTGCGCTTTAGAATATAGCAACAATAAGTGTCTGTAATCTCACCAGCTGTCTCACATAAGACCCTTATTCAGTGTTTAAGTTTGTGATAATGGACCTGGTCTTGGAAAATGTATCTATAGAAAGGAGCAGAGGCAAATGAAAAAGAGAAGAAAATGAGAAGGGAAAATAGCTAAAAGAAGGGTGCAGATGGAAAACGGAGGGACTGCAGTTCACATCAACCAAAACTAACTGAAACACACGGGAAATAAATCACCACCATCTCTCTCCCTCGCTCCCTCGCTCCCTCGCTCCCTTTGAGACTATGAGCCCACATCTGCATGTTCCTATGGAGCTGGCAGCCATATTTCACCCCAGAGGACATCCCAACAGCATAAGCCTTTATGTGTGATATACATGGAGCCAGACGTTTCCTGGAAAGCACATTCAGCTCCTTCTCAAGAAAAAACAGGTCACCCTTGAATCAAAATACTCACTGTTGGTACTGGTTATGAATACACACTATTATGGCCTTAGCCTTTTTCTAACTTTGATGGTTTTCAGTTTTCATTTGCAGGCATACTGATGTGTTTCAAAGCCATGGAGTCAACTAAATTGATATCACAATTGGGAATGCTGAAAAAAAACAAACCTCTTCCATGTACACCTCAAAAGCCTTCTTGCTCTAGGAATCTATCAATTTCCCGACTCTTGAAGTAATTTGTGGAAAATGCAAAGAGAGAGAGAGAGAAAGAGAGAAGAAAAAGGAAAAAAAATACCTCTGAAGTTAAGTGAGCTAAGTAATTTCTACCATCTGCAGTGCACATTTCTGCCGCCTCGCTCTCCTTTAAATGTAAAGTGGCAAGGCAGAACGCAGGGCCTGGCCACAAGAGTCAGAGAATGACAGAATGGAGAAGAGCGTCGCTCTCCGGGGAAAAGGGGCAGGGGAGGCTAGGACAGCCCTACTGGCAGGCCTCACACTGGGGTACAGAGGGGGTTGTGGCCACAGTACAGCTGATGTCTGATGCCAAAACTATCAAGAAGAAGGCCACTCCTGCCACCAACTGTGGCTTTGCTTTGGATTTTCTGTACTTCTATGTTGCCCAAATGCCCTTCACCACACTTGACTTTAGCCAGTGATAATCTCACATCACTCCAATCTCCGCTAATGCCATCTGAATGGGCTTTGATTGTGATTATATTGAAGTGGTAGCCAGCAGTAATTTAGGACCATTTAATACTCAGGAATCCTGGTGACTTTGTCCTTGCAAAGCCAACCACATGTGGTGGTTTAGGAGCACTTCCTGAGAGACCCCGCTAGCTTCCATTCATAAATTTGTAACCATAGCATACATGGTTCACTGAAAGAGGATATTTCATTTCCCTCATTAATTTACTCATTAACAGCTCGACTTTCTTCTCTTTTTACACTGGAGATCCACCTTGACTGCATTTGCTGACAAATCAGCACACTCAGAGGACTTCAACCATGAAATGCTGAACAAAGAGGGACGGGTGGGGTGGATGAGGGGTTAAACTTGACTTAATGACAACAACACAGCCCTATTCAAGATATTAACCCTTGCTTATTTGGCATAGTTAATGGCTAATGTTGCTTTTCTGAACTGAAGAACCCTTCGATTCAAAACTCTAGTACAAACAGATGTTATAATCATGACCGTGGCAGATCTGTTAACATGCCAAAAATGTTTCTAGTGTCCTGCAATGAAGAGCACATGGTCTCTGCTGTAGCTACACAGTCATATCAGTGTGGTGGTATTGATCCTTTGCAGTACGAGCAGGTTGCAGAATGTCTTATTCTGTGCTGTTTTCTCAGCACTGTTTGCCTTTCCTGTCTTTCAGCTTAGAGGGTGATCTGTCAAACTGATAGGAAGGTGGCAGGGGAAGTGCAATTACATGTTGATACAACAAGTTGTTGCTAGAACAAGAAACCTACTGTGTTATGAAGGGAACGGGGTCTTCAGAAAATCCCACCCATATAATAAGCAACTTTTGACCTAGTGAAAAACACCAAAGGCCAAATGGAAAGAAAAGTAGTTGTGCTACAATTTTGTTTTTGTTTGATAGGTTTGTCTGGTTGTTTTTAAACCCAAGGGAAACAGTCAGCCACTCATCATGACTCCTTTTGTCACTGTGTCTCTCTCTACAGGCGTGCTCGCTGTTCGGTTAGTTCCCCTCAGAGCCGCTCCCTGTTTCCATATTCTCTCACTGCTCCTGCTCTCCAATCTGCTGTGGTCGGCGGAGCAGCACAGCCTGTGCAGTCTGTGTGCCTGAGTTCAAATGGCTTTTCCCTACACTGCACTTGCTATTATTCTTGTCTGTGTGTTTAAGTGTTCTGAGAAATTGCCTCTTGGTGTCTCTGTTTTGAAGACGGTGACAGCTTGGGTGTTGGAATTTGGCTGGACCAAGTGTTTAGTTTAGTTTAGTTTTATTACAAAGGTACAATTGTATTTCGGTGAAGCTGCTAATTTAACAAAAGAACCTCTGTAAAGGGAAGTTCTTATTATTTATCATAAAGAAAGGAGAAAACCTCAAGCAGCTAGTCTCTGCCCACTTTGTTAAACAGAACCTGGAGCAATTATTAATGTTTCAGTTGAGCAAGAGCAGCGTGTTCCTACATCCTGCCATTACTGTGCACCTTCTGACCTCTTGCTCTAGCCGAACAAGAGAAAGTGCTGTCGCCATCAATCTCACATAAATACCCCTAGGTTCACCTGTTTATTTGCCCCGTGTGGAGGTGAATCTGCTGGCTGTCCCCTGCTACACCAGGCCTGAGAGGGGAGGGAAACTGTGGGCTGCAGTATATCTCTGAGGCAAAGGCAAAGGCGCTGGCGGAGGATCGCAGTGGGGCCATAACTCATCAGCAGTGTGCGGGGGCCTGGCCAAGCATGTTTTAGATCACACTGCTCTCTTCCTGAGAAGCTTTGGATCCTGTGACTCAGCCTTCCTCTTCTCTGCCTGGCCTCTGGATACTGTTAATCCATGCAATGCTCATGCACAAACACACACACACACACACACCCATATATATGCAGGCCCATGCAAGAAAGCACTCACACATGTGAAGGACATTGTCATCAGAGAGAGATGAGTCATTTTCTGTCATGCTTGTAAAAAACTGGTGTTATATAGGCTAAACGCCACCTGGCTCTCATTGGGGATTCAGTGGCTAGTAACCAAACAGTGACCTCACTACCATTATCTCCACTCCACTTTAGCACATCTGTACTCTGAGCCAAATTACCACAGAAGAGTATTGTTCCCCTGGATCCAAATAATCAAAAGCCTGGTGAAATAATTGAGGGATTTTCTTTGGAGAGCTTCGCAGCGACGTTTTGTAAAACCAGGGAGAAATGTGGCTGGAAACCATCAGCTATTGTGGTTGATGTAAATTGGGTAAGCGGTATAGCTTTGTTAGAGTCTCCTGATAATTGAAAGAGGTCTAGGATGACAGGTGTAGAGTCTCCCTACTATATGCTGTGGTCTGGACAAGGCCCTGGACCTGAGCTCAGCGGTTAGAGTTGTGATTCCACCTTGTCTGCACCGGAAATGGAGATACAGTCACGTTCACATGAGCTACAATCACACACACATGCACAGCTCTGAGAGCACAGTAAGATGGGGAATTAATTGCATATGAGCAGTTGGCACGTTTTCAAACCCCTGTGTTTCTCATCTTACCAGTCAGCTCTGTCTCAGCCAGGCTTCAGTGTTCACACTTTTCTGAAGCGTGCACATAAGATAAAGGCCAAGGGTGAGGAGTTGGTCAAACAATAAGTTACTTTGTCATTATGTTGACCCTTATTCATACAAAAGCAGCACATGGCAGGGAGAGTTGAGTGCTGAGTAGCAGAGTAGATCCCCAGTGTGCGTGTTGTGTGTGTGTTAATACCTCTGCAAGTCTATTGCTACAGTGTCATGCACGTTGAAATTGACTGCAGCTATATTTCAAGTTAAGCTTTATTTCATGCTTGGCTGACACACACTGAGAAACATCAGCAGCATCTTTCACTCTGGATTTACAGCTCTGGAGAACATACTGTTGTGTTCCACGATGATACAGTCTCACACAGTAAAAACCTATGAATGAGCTATGAGCTGTGTTCTGCCACATGGGAGGAAACAAGTAAGTCAGCCCGTAGAGTGAGAAAGTCACAGCTTCTCTTGCTGCTCTCCCACCACACGAGTTTCCTTTCTGCAGATGAGGCTGCTTCGGTTAGTTGCCTTTAGCGGAGTCTTCCTCGTGCAGCGGAAAAGAAGCTGACTCGACCTCAGCAGGAGCACATGCTGTATTATGAATGTGTTGTGGAGAGGCGGTGGGATGAATTTCCTTGATCCTGCATGTGCACAAGGACGCTTGCTTGAATATAAACCATATGAGGTTAGTGCTTTGTCAGTCAGCTACACAGAGCCCCCCCCCCCCCCCCCCGCTCTTTCTCCTTCCAGCTGTAGTATGTTTGTCTTGGCCTGTGCCTGCAAACGGAGCGAATAGTTTTATGTAATGTACCATTGAAATCAAGCATCCTTCTCTGTCTTTCTCTCCATGCCCTGGCTGCAGAGCAGAGGGGAATGATGGTCTGTGGAGTTACTCATCATGGACTGTCGTCAGTAGATGTGCAGTGGATTGTAACAACCTATGAAATGATCTAAAATGTGCACCAACAGAGTGTAGGTTCTGTGGCAGATGATGTGGCATCACACAGCTCTCTGATATTATTTTGGATTTTAACTGTTGACACTAAGCAAACTTTTCTTTCAATTTTCCAAGGACGAAAAGTTCACCCATTTATTTGCAGAAATTACATAATGTAAATAATGTATTAGAAATTAAAATAGGATCTCAGTTATCAGCATTAGCATTGGTTTGGCTCTAGCTTTGGCCTTGGAAAAATATTAAAGGATTAGTTCAATATTTAGAAAAATTTGCATATTGACTCTGACTTCTCTTGCATGTTTTAAATATGACAATATAAGATATAACTAGGAAATTTGAAAATGGGAATATTAATGATGATGTATATCGATCAAAGACTAAAAGACGAGTGTAGGGAGGTTGAGAGAGTCTGTAACCACAGATGTACAAAAGGATTGTGGATTGTGAATATTAGTCAATATTAGATTTTATTTATTTTGTATTTGTACAGCACAGTTATTTCAGATGAAGCTTTAACTTAATTTATTTATTATCTATTTTTATCTATTATTGTCTATTATTTGTCATTTGCATATCAAGTGCTTACCCTTTACATGAAACATCACACAACAGTTAAAAACCAACATTCATGATACATGTAACAATGTGTGCATCTCTTTTACTGTAAAGAATTGCCAGTGTTGTAGTTATGGTCGTGCCTCCAAACTCTATGTAAGATTTTCTGCAAAGTCCATTGGAACGTTAGGAAAAAAAAAAAGTCTTTGAAAAATTGAAGAGGATATTTTCGCCTGAGACTAAGAATGTGTGTTTATATTGAATTTGCCTCATTCCTAATGGACAGTGAGGACATCAAAGTGAATTATTTAGAAATCATGAAGCCAAATTATATGGAAACTGTTAAAGCAGGACCAAAAACAATTAATGCTGAAGAAGACAGTGGAAAACCAGAGTGTTTCCAGTGTGCCCTCTTTTGATGCCTCTCTCCAAATGACAAATGAATTATTTGGCTGTCGTTGATGCCCACATCTAGTGATCGTATAATTCGCTGCGCATGTGTTTCTTGTACCATGCTGTGTGGAAAACTTTTGCTTGGTATTACATTAATGATATGTACTGAAAACAAATACAATTCCACGGTTGACTTTAATAAATTAACGCAGTTTTCCACCCCGTGTTTGATGTGACTTGAACAGAGTAATTACAAAGCTTTTCCCCCCAAGGTTCGCATGAGCACATAATTGGTTTTTCCAACGCATTCATTTGACGGCTTCTCGAAGTATATTTTCCTCTGTTGTGGGCATTGACATGCACCTCAAAGTCAAACAATGAACTTCCTTATTGTTTTGACATAAAATGCTGTTTTCTTATTTGTGAAACCCTCACCATGGCTCAGTGGAACTTATGGTTTCATGCTGAGGAGCAGGTTGATTCTACACATATAAAAGTCTTGCTCGTGTACCACATTTGAATACATATGCTATTTGGTCCAACTCTGGTCTTATTGGTCTCCTTTTAAAGTGTTTGTAAACAAAAAGACATCAACATCTTGTGCCTCCTCATGTAGGTCTCTGGGACAGTGTGATCTGGGTCTCAGCACTATTGAATAATTGCAGGGTTATTAGTCAATGGACTTATTTATCTGGTGAATAAAAGCACCTTGTATTATACTGATCTTGTGACAGTCTCTATCTTGCCACCTCAAGCTAAATGAAAAGGGGCCTTCCACCTCCTGACTCTGGTTAACTGTTTCACAAGAACCCTGTACCTTGATGAAAATAAATAATATTCTGCTTTTGTATTCAATCTCCTTTGCACATTCTCACCTGGAGCTGATCAGCACAACAATGGTCTAACTATCCCAGGACTAAGTGTCTGCTCAAGAGCACCTCAGCAGTGGTTGTGGATTGAGCCTGTTGCTCATTCACTTTCACCATTTCCCAGCTGGACTTTGGATTTAAATTGGCATGAGGGCAAAAGCACTTGTAGTTTTCCATCCACTCTCGTATTTCAGGCTTGTTTCTTCAGGTGTACTCTCTGCATTGAAATGCCAAAACAATAGAAAAGTGCCTACATTTTCTGTCTGTGCAGAAAGAAGTAATGTTACTTAGTAAACTCACACAGTCAGGTGCCTTGAGGACTCTGGAAAATATCTTTCCAATTAGATATTAGGAGGTTGGATATTCTCTGCCACCACTCGATTGCCTCCAATAAGAAAACATCTTGGGTTAATTTTCCTAATGTAAATACATTTTATAGTGACATCTCTCTGTATTTCTGCCATTTTCTAAATGAACTTTTTTGCTTTCATTTCTATCTGAATGTAAACTTCAGTCTGTCAGATTTATTATTTACAGAGCAAGAATTAAAAATCCAAATTATGAAAAACACCACGCCAGTGGTCACATGACAATCATACAGAACTGTGAAAAGCTCCCTCTTTCCTTTTCTGCTAACAAAATTGGCCTTTTCAAATGTGTCTGCTTTGAAGAGTTTTTGAAAAGCTTCATTGTTACTGGTCTGAAGCTGAAACTCTGTTTGTGTGAATAAAAGGCTGACAGAAAAAGGAAAAGATGCATTTTAAAATGCATGAGAAAATAGTTAAAATAATTATTAATCATTTAAGAAAAAACAATAACAAAATAATGCATTTAGATTTAAATTCATTCTAATGAATAATTAGCAAAAAATAATAAACAATTGTTTTGATTATCTATTAATTATTTAAATAATTTGAAGCAAAAATATGCCTAGTTCCAGCTTCTCAAATGTGAAAGTGCTTTTTATAGTCTTATTTAATAACAAAATGAATTTCTGTGGAATTACATCATTTTGATCATGTGCTTGCAATTTTTTTCTTAAAGGGCAAATGACTTATTCTGGCAAACTACAGAGCGCACATGTAGCAGCCATTTTGCTAGCCTGTTAGCTGTGGTACTTCTTCATAGAGCAGGACTGCAGCTGTCTGTTTTTATGAGCAGCGTTGTTCACAAAGCTCAACATGTATGTAACCGTTTGCTCACACAGACCGTTCTGGAGCGGGGCGCACTATAACTGTCCCCCACATCTGTCTGGCCTGCTGCCAGACTAATAAAGGTGTGAGGGAGCCTGAGGTCAAGCAGCATACTTTTCCTCACTGTAATCACATCGCCATCTGTCAGAGCCTGTGCACTGCTTCCCTCTGGCCACCCACCTCTGCCTCACATCACCCATTGCACAGAAACTCAAATGTCGAACCACAGAATAATGCGCACGCTATTTCAATAACAGCTCGCACTGTCTTCTGTGACTGACGGCCTCCACACATTGATTTTTTTTTTCATTGTGATAGCAAAGTAATTCAGTGGAACATTCAAAACAAGCCACAACCTTTTCCCTCAGTGTTAATGTCATGTTTATTGTTAGCTTTACAGGAATGAATTATGACTTATGAATCATTTCTGTAATTTGTCATTTTGAGCTTTATAGTGCAACTGATGCTATACAAGAGAAATCATCAAGAGACTTCAATGCCAAATGGCACAGTTGTATATTCAAACCAGATCTTTTCTTAACGTCTCTCTTGAGATAATTTGTTTTTGGCTCCCAGTGAAATAGGACAATTTCAGATTTGCCCTCCCACACCCAAATCATGTTCCATCTTCCCTCTCCTCTCCTGCCTCTCGCTCTCTTTCCTTATAACAGGATTTAGCTTATCAATGGCGGATTAGTTCGTTTAACAAAAGCTTACTACTGCAAAGCCCCTTTCCACTCGTCTTTCCAGCCTGACTTGTGGACCTCACACACAGCTTCTCCGTGCCGGGGTCTTTGGTGTGCGTGTGTGGTCGCGGCTGCTCGGATGAATGGATTTGAAGATGACAAAAGGCATGCTTAGTCACTATGGGCTTCAGAGATGTATGCAGTAGCATGTGTGGGTGATGGTGTGTGAGGGTGCATATGTGTACAGGAGCACGGTGGAGATGAATGGTTTATTTTTTCCGTGCAGAAAGGAGAGATGTGTGAATATAGGGATTTCTGCTTTATTCATTTATTCCCCCCAGGTTAAACCCTCAATTATAACTTTATCTGTATGATCTGAACAACATACTGTCAAAATGTGCCCTAAACCTGCCAATTTATTGTTCTTTTACCTCTGGCTTCCTCTTGCTTTAACGGACCTTGGAAAAAAGTAGTGTCCTCTGCCCTCATAGTCATTACGTGCTGGCCTGCAGATGCTTCTCTACTGGTTCTCTACAGTGGAAAGTATGCAAGGTGCCAAGAGGAGGTGACTCCATTTGAGCATGGACCACAGTGTGTGTGTGTGTGTTGGAGAGCAAGCATGTCAGAGGAGGGGAGGAAAACCCCACCATGACACTGCAACAGGCTCAGGAAGGATACCCCCACCCCCTCACCCACACACACACAAACACACACATGCCACCACCACGACAGGCAGGCCTAATGGTTTGGGCCACATACCATTCATCACCTCAGAGGTTGACAGGACTTAGGATGTAGCGATGTCAGGAGGAGGGGGCGAGTTGGAAATGTTCCATCATAGACACGTGCCCTGTGTTACACTCAGAGCTGAGCAAAACTGTGTCACTGTCTCATGCATTTGTTTGCAATAGAGGTTATGCAGCTAAACTAACTTTACACTAATCTTTACAGAGGGGTTACATTAGCACTCCTATGGACGTTGTAACATAAAAACATAATGAAGGATGTTTGGGGAGTGTCACAAAATATCTTCAAAACACAAATACCACAGCACAGGCCTGTAGTGTCTATGAAGGCCAACCTCTTGTTTGATGGCGAGATATGTGTGTGAGTGTGTATCTCAATTCTCATTTGAATGCATACATTTTACATCAACATCTTACTCAACGTGTCTCTCCTTGGTGAAGAAAAGAGCTGAGTCTGCTTTTACAAGTGACACTAAAACACAATAGGGATTCAACCAGTAATGGAAACTTATTCTTATGGGGCTTTTGCCAGCATGCACGGGGAAAGAGGTTAGGTACACCTTGGACAGGCCGTGAGTCTCTCATAGGGCTGAGGGAGATAGACCTACAGACCTCCATGCAGGTGAGAAAAGTGCTGCACTGGGGGAAATCCCACAGGAATACAGAGAGAATGTGATTGAATAACTGTATTTATTTAAAGGGAAAGTTCACGCAGGACATTTTTTTCGAGCTGGATGGTTCATGAATGTTCTAAGTCTGGTGTGTCTTTCATGGGAAAAAGTGTTTTGATGCACTTCGCTGACTTCACTGAAAATCCCTCTTCCACAGGGAAATCAGCACCACGTCCTGAGTGTCTCTCTGAGTGCCCAACCACAAGTCCACTCTGCAGCCCAAAGTACCACAGCAAGCCTCTGTAGTTGACAGGTTCTGTGCAGCATTACACTCGTACCTTCTGATGGTTCATTCCTCTGGCTTTGTTGATGCGAGTGATCTAATACACCCATGTTTTCCTGAGCCATCAATCTGTCTCAGTATCTGAGTTTCTTGGCAGTTAAAAGGCTGCAGGTGTCTTATATGTCCCATGCCCAGACACTGTGCCAACCCTGGTGCTCCTGGGCCATAGTGGCATTGTTCTATGTGGCCCATTGTGTGTGACCCTGGTTCAGGGGGAAGCAGCTGGTGGATCCTACTGTACCAGTCTGCTTGGCATTGGGACTGTGCTCATGCTTTGGTGTGAAATTACTCAATTCCTGAATTCCTACCACGCAGGATGGCTCTAAACATCCATCTACTGTTGATCAGCTATTTCCACACCGACACATTTGCAAAAGTGATGCAGGAGATGAGAGTTTTTCCTCAGGAAAGGATTCTTCTTTGTGCAGGCTTCAGTTTGGAGTTGGATTTGGTTTGTGCAGATATCTTCTGTACACATCACATGTATGTGTACATTTTTTGTTACCCGGTGCTTGTGACAAGAACATTGCTCTCTAAGAGGCTATGCACTGCCCTTAGAACAGGAAGTGACTCAGTATTGACTGGCGCTGTACTTCCTGTGAGCTGTTTCTCCTCTACTCCTCTCAGGATGTTTACCTCCTCCTCCTTGCTCCCCCTTAAACCCTCCTCTCCCCACCCCTTCCTTGATCATATGACTTTACATCAGTGCAGCTCCAGTTCATGACCTGGTCTGTCTAGGTTTGGTTTGGCCCAGACATCAACACTGACAGCGACAACTGAGCTGGAGGTCTTGGCCACGCTAGATCGGCCAAAAGAGGATTCCTCCTTGTGCACGCTCACACAGAGTGTATTAACAATTATTGGAGTAATACATCATGATTACATGTTTGTATTAAGGCATGACTGTAATAATAGTAAAAATGTGAAATGAAAGACTCAGGATTGGCTCATAAAACAGACACAAAGCAGAGCACCTGGGCTCTATGCCTCCTAGTTTATAGTGCCGATTTATCTGAAGGGAGCAGAAGAGGTCTGAGCAGGAGCAGCTCTCTTCCTGAGCCACTGAGTCCAAAATACTCCTCATGCTGATGGTGATGTAAGCCACTGGAAATGATGTCATATGAGTGTGTGTGTGTATTTACAGGAGGTTTACTATATAACAGACTGAGTGCCAGTCAGACAAACGGGTTTGATCTGTTTCTCTTTCTGTTATTAATATCAGATTCATGTAGCACACTCATTACCCCTTTGATTATTTGTCAGGCTTAATGTTTCACGAGCATCTTCACTTATATCTTCACTTCTCTACAGTTCCCAGAGTGTGGCTTCTTTGGGATGTACGACAAAATCCTGCTGTTCCGCCACGACTTAAACGATGAGAACATCCTGCAGAGGCTGACCTCGGCGGAGGACATCCACGAAGGAGACCTCATTGAGGTGGTGCTGTCTGGTGCGTAAGCAGTTTCTGCACATCTCTTTTTCTCCAGCATCTTCGATTAGTTACAACATGAACAAAGCTGCACTAAAATGATGAATTGCTACTTAGCATCTTTGTGAAGAAACAAAAAAGATATTGACTCAACAGATTCATGAACTGTTGCTCTTGGCAAATATGAAGGTACAGAACGCACAAAAGCTTCCAATCATCCAGACACAGAGTTTATGTGAGTATCCTGGGTGTTTTTCAGTTTAAATGACATATCCAGCTAACTTTTCGCCTCTGAATGTGAAAGCTTAGGGTCAGAGGGCGAGGATATTTAATTTAATATCTAAGTTGAATGCAGTAGCTTGAAAGCAGTTGCGAACATCAAAAGCACTAATTTAAATTTAAATTTCGATGAAAGAGGTTTTGGGATGAAAACTCTTTTGTTTATTGTTTATCTTGTTCTCATGTCAGCTGAAATACCAGCCAGAATTGTATACAAATTGTAATACAGTGACTGTGTTGGCACAGCTTCGTTTCATTGTCTGTTAAAGTCCAAAACAAACAGGCTGAAGGTCATGCTAAAAGCTCATAAACTTGACGAAGCTTGACTTGTTTCCTTTTTTTTGTGTCTAGTCATAGCGCGCCTTCCAGTAAACACCGCCTGCTGTGTCTTGTTCAAGGGCACTTGAGCGGGTCAGATACTTGCTGTAAGAGTCCTCTGTTATGTGTGAAGTGAAACACTTCACACATAACTCCCTACACTTTTGCTTTCATGATAAATTTGCGTTTTCGTTTCTTATGTTTTTGTTTCTTTCTCTCTCATCAAAGTTTCCATCAGATTGTCCACCTACTCAGGTGCTTGGTTTTTTTGTGTTTGTCATTTCCTGCGATGGATGTCTCAGCTTCCTGTGCGAGGCTGGGACGAACAAATGGCTTAGAGAATCTGTTCTGCTCTAATCTGTTCTCCTGCTCCATCTGTCTCCACTAGGAAGGCCCTAACTCCACCTGTGCTATGTATCTCCTCCTCTCTCCTGGGCTGGGAGTATTGTTTGCATGGATTTAGATTGTATAGGTTCAGGATCTGAGGATACTTCAGGCATCAGGGCTGAGGAATGTAGACTGGAGAACTTCCTTCTTTTTGTTTCTGACTGTCTGTGTTTGTCTTGTGCTCTCTTTTGTGTCAGTCTTTGTTGCTCTCTCTTTCCCTCTTCTGCGCTCTCTTCTTCTAATCCTTCCTACCTCAACAAATCCATCTGCAGGTGTAAGCTGCACCAGTGGAGCTACGCAGTTTATGGCCTTAGATATAAATGATGAAAAGCCTCAAAGAAGATCTTAGATTTGCTACATATACAACACATGCCTTTTTCTTTTTTAAATTTCATCCCACACTCAATAGACTTGGCCCTTTTCACCAGAGGGGCTTTGAGATGTCACACACTTGATCTTTGTTTGAGAAACACGAGCTGAGAGATCCACGTTCCCAAGCCTTTCATTTAGTTCACAGAAAATATGAACCTCTTCTGCCCCACAATTTGTCTCCCATCATCTTTTTCGCTCGGCGCTCCCAAACCAACCTGCTGTTAGATTCTGTGGCTGTGGGAGAGAGACGGTCTGAATATCTCCCTTGCTGCGAGAGGGAGGCAGAAGTGGCTTTTTCTTGGCTGTGGGCTCAAAGAAAAGGGCTTGTTTTTCCTGCAGTAAGTGATTGTAGTAGACCCATGGAGTGTAAACACGCTCTGATGTGCGGGGCGGCCCTGGACACAGCAGACACTGCTCAGGCCATCTCAGCCCTTGAGGTTTGAGGTTTGGCCTGACCGATTGTCCCTTTGTTCTGTTTCTCACTCCCTTCAAATTCCCACCCACTTGCACAAGGCCCTTTATTCACCACTGCTGGCGATGTGAAATTGATATTTTACAACACCTTCTGTTTGTCATAAATATGGCAAACTTGTTTTTGTCAGATGGAAACTTGTGGCCTCCAAATGGAAACCCGGAGCCTCAAAGCAAACAGATAGTGCATTCATGTGAGCCTCTCTGCTCGTGAGAAGTGCAGCGAAGAACATCGTGTCGAGTTTATGTTTGGCGTTGTTTGATGCTAACAAGCGCGACAAGCATTACATAACACTGCGACTGCGAAGAGGCAGCCAGTTGTTTTGCAGCCGTGTGTGAAAAAGCTCATGAATGCTGCCTTTCATGTGTCAGTGCCAGGGAGCTATGTTTGAGCCATGACATGTGACCTGCCTGAGCTCTTTCAAATAAAAACCTCATCACACCAGCCATTGCATTTATCGGAAATGAAGGAAAATAAGACCCGAGTCTTCTCAGATGAGCTCTTCTGGTGTTACTGTTATAAATATGAATGTATCAGATTTTTATTGCAGCGGTCCCAGTGTGTGACTTTAAAATGAATATTTATTTTTATTATTATCTTTTTTTTCTATTTTTGTTTTACTTCTTTATTTGGGTTGACCCTAACATTAACCCTCGTCTGTGGAAATGGTGCATTCTTTGTCAAATTAACAGATCAGATTGATTCAGCGTGACCGGCTATTCATCGCCTCGGAGGAATTCTTTGACATCTAAGGGTTTTTTCTCTGAATCTTAAATTGTTTTCTGTCTTCAAGAATGTTTTCTCTTTATTTTATATGGAGCATGTGCAGAGCCTTTTTTTTACTGGCCAAATGTCATATTTGTTGTTCAAGTCTGCATCTCATCACAGCAACAACAGCTGAGAATGTCCTCACTTGTCCAAGAAAAAATGTGTTTGGTTGAATCACCTCAAAGGGAATGAACTATCACACACTATATGACATCATCACCACACACACACACACACACACATTTTGCTGCTTAACCTGAGTGTAAAGATTAACCATTGCCTTGTTGGTCATTGGTCAAACAATTGCACAGGAACACTTTGCTAATGCAAGTTTTGAACGGAGAACAGAGGCTTTACCATTACACACACACACACACACACACACACACACACACACACACACACAAGTTTGGCAACAGTCACCTCCATATCTTACTCATCTTCACATCTTTGATGATTCACATACATGATTAATCAAGTCTTGCTTCCAGCAATGAGCTCAGCATGTCTGTTTGACACAACGCCGCAGAAAAACAAGGGGAGAAGAAGAGAGAAACAAAGAGAGACATATCCACAGCTCTGTTGGATTTGATTATGTGTATAATGATGAGGATGGACTGATATAACGGGATCATACTGCATTTCTCTGGTGTCTAATGGGTGTGCCCTTTCACTTTGATACAAGGAATAATGAATGTGAAATTGTCTGGCTGCAGATGTGACGCCCTCTACTGCAGCAGTGTGGATACAGCACTCATATAAGTGTTTGCTTACAGTGCAGAGTTGTCCTTGCTTTCTTTTAAATTATTTTTTTCCCTGACACAAGCATACACACACACACACAGACACACACACACACACACACACACAATGAGACTGTATCACCTGTGATGTTGCTTTGATATTAACAACGGGATGAAATAGTTGCCAAATCCATGTGATAAATAGCCGTTCTCTTCTTTTCCTCTGTCATCGTTTCTATTTTTTTCTTTTGATCTTTCATCTTTCTTAGAAAAACTATTTTCCAGATTTTGTTTTGCCAAGCTTTAGTTACACCGCCTGTGTGTTGTTTCTAGCTCAAGCAACTGTTGAAGACTTCCAGATCCGACCCCATGCCCTTTTTGTCCACTCCTACAAGGCCCCCACCTTCTGTGACTACTGTGGGGAGATGCTATGGGGTCTGGTCCGGCAGGGGCTCAAATGTGAAGGTTAGAAACACACACACACACCTGAGCAAGAAAACGTAAAAAAAGGACTGTGCTTTCCCAAGCCTTTGACTCTACTAAGACCTTTTAATGTATGTAGAGATTTACTCAGGCCTCCCTGCTCCTGTATCCATACACACACACACAGATGTACAAACATGCTACACCTCTGACCTCAAGTATGTATCAGGGAGAGATACAAGCACACAAAAAAAGGTTTGGTCTGGGACCTGAAATGCTTGACATTCAGATGCCAGTGGAGTTATGGCACGGCAAGTCGCTTTCATTTTTTTTGTCATCATTGGATCAGATTTGAATCAGTCTTTGATGTTCTTGTCATTCGGCATTTGAAGTCCTGTCTGACTATGAATTAAATTAAAATACATGATTTATTAACCAGCGAAACACACAGTCATATATTCTCTCATACAAGCCTATTCATCCATGGGGCTGATTTTCAAAATAAAACATTTTCACCTCACAGGTTGATGGTCATATGTGTTTTCATGTTTTAAGGATGTGGGCTAAACTACCACAAGCGCTGCGCATTTAAGATCCCAAATAACTGCACTGGTGTCAGGAAGAGGCGACTGTCCAATGTCTCACTGCCTGCACCCTCCCTCTCTGTCCCCCGACCGGCACCTGCTGAGAGTGCTGTGGTGGTCCTGGATGAGGTGAGTTCTGATTGGTGGAAGTATGACTACACACATGCTCAGATGACAGTGGACAAGACCTAAACTATAAAAAAAAAAAAATATGACCAATGGAGTTTCCCCATTGGTCATCATTCTTTACTAATTAATTGGCACAACCACTTCCTATTAGAGTGGCATTTACAGCCTGCAGTGTTGCCAGCATAGGGTATTTGTTGCTTAATGTATAGACTTTTTTTCCGCTGTGTCTACTACTGTTCAGTGAGCAGCAGAGCCTGTTGTTACTCAGACAGAGGCTGTGTCCCACGTGAGCAACTAAATAAGAAAAATATTCTCTCACTTCAAACTTCTTCTTTGAGTCCTACTTTTCCAATTAAATAAAGCTAAAATCAAAGCATTGTCTTTTTTTGTGTTTGGTGATTTTGTCAGATGACTTCACTGTTAGAAAATTAGGATTTTAGCCGTAACAGAACAGCAGGTTGGTCATGGCTTAGAAGTGAACATGTGGTTTTAATGGGCTGTGTTTAAGACACTAAGTCAAACTTGTTTGGACAACAGAAACAGAAAAACAGGTAAATGAGAGCAGCTTTATAAGGGAATTCAGCTGTGTAAAAATAATGTGTATGTGAGCACAGAGAGTAAGACAGGAGTAAACAGATAAAAGGCTGATACTGGTCAAATGCAAATATGACATTTTAAACTACACCCTCAATTTTGCACACTGACCATATGCAATCCATCCATATATATACTACATACTAGGCTTTGACCTAGTCTTGTTTATCCTCATGCACACAATGAGCTGGCATTTGACATCATCGTAAATCAGACAACAAAACAGGTGAATTGGCAAAGAATGCGAGGCATTCAATCTGCATGCTATTAAATGTTTCTAAACTTATCAAATTTGGCTCTTTTCCACGGGTGAATCTCCTGGGTCCACCACTGATGCAGAAAATTGAATTGAGCTGCAGAGAGCTCTGTGGAGAGATCCTCAGTGAGGTCTTATGAAACAGCTTTTGCATAAACCCACGCTGAAAATTCTCCCCTCGTCTGTGTCCCCATGAAAGGTCATCGGGAAATGTAATTATGCTAATGACATTAAAAGTTCATTGAAGTCCAAGTTTACGTATTTGCTCACTTGCTGGCAAAAACGAAGAGACCTTCCTTCTCGTTTCTGTCAGGAGCTTCAACACTGCTCAGTTTATTCATATAAAATCAGGAGTGAATGCTCATACGTGGTAAAACATGACAAATCTAATAACCTTGTTTCGACCACTGGGATCGTATAAACTATGCAAAGTCATGCTAACTCAGTGTGACAGACTTCCTTTTCCACTGATTCTTTCTCTTCTTCTACTGCCATGTCATCATTCACTCTGTCTATCCCTATCACTCAAACACTCCCTCTGGGCCTGCTCTTCCTTTATTTTTCCCTTTGCTTCCTTCATGCATATGGTTTTTAATTCTTCCCAACGTCCCTCCATCTTCCCCCTTTTTTCCCAACCCTCAAACCCCTGCAGCAGAGGTCCCATCAGGAAGCAGGGAAGCGGATCCTGTCCTGGAGCGGCAGGCCAATCTGGATGGAGAAGATGGTGCTGGGACGGGTTAAGGTGCCGCACACCTTCGCCATTCACACTTACACTCGGCCCACTATCTGCCAGTACTGCAAGCGTCTGCTCAAGGGCCTCTTTCGCCAGGGCATGCAGTGTAAAGGTAGGACTACATATGATGAGTGTGTTTCAAATATATTGTGGTTTATTTTAGAATATTTTGCTGTCAATTGTGGTGTTTTTGTAATTTTCTTTAATTCCATTTGCCAGATTGTCGATTCAACTGCCATAAGCGATGTGCTTCAAAGGTACCAAGAGACTGTTTAGGGGAGGTGGACTTCAATGGAGGTGAGTTCTACGTCCAATTTCACAGTGATGGTGGTATATCTCTTCATTTGGGATTTCAAACATTTGCATCTTTCATGTACATGTACAGAGCCTGCCAGCCCTGGCCCAGATTCAGACACTACCATGGATACTATGGAGGTGGACAGTGGTGATATGGACGGAAGCAGAGGACTGGATGACTCGGAGGAATCCTCAACACCAGATGAGAGGATGTTTGACATGGATTCTCCTTTCTTGGATAGAGAGAAAGACGAAGAGCCCATCAAGACTATTAGGTATGAAGATGCTGATTTAATTACAGTCTGTTCACTTTAAACCCTTTCACCTTTTGTCTTGATGTATAAGTCTCTATAGGTGGCACTGTTTACTTCAGCTGTGATAGCTGCCACTGCTCATTTTGGCTACCCAGTTCTGTTTTCATATATTAGTTCAGTAAAGAGCGACAGCAAACAATGAGACGGGACACACATGCAGCTCACATACTGTTCTGATTCAAACTGGAAACGTTTTAAATCACCAGGTCTAACTGCCCAATTCCTGTGTTTATTCTACACCAGCACTGTTACCACTGCTGCAAACATAAAATGCATCACTTCCTGTGCAGGATTTCTGTCAGGAAAGACCTACCAGACACTGGCTGCTTAGAAAAGCAGATATAAAATGTTTCATAAACTGCCTACAAGTACAATCAGTTGCTATTTCATTACATTGAGCTCTAAATAGGTGAGTAACTGTGATAGTAAATCTAAGAAATCTTAATTTTATGTGTGTGTGTCTCTAGTCCTTCCACTAGCAGCAACATACCTCTGATGCGGGTGGTCCAGTCCATCAAACACACCAAGAGGCGGAGCTCCACTGTGGTGAAGGAGGGCTGGATGGTTCACTATACGAGCAGGGACAACCTGGTAAGACTGATAACCCCAAAAGCTCAGCAGAGGAGCCCAGTCTGAAATGGGCTGTGCTTAGCCTGTAGCCTGGGGAAAAGTCCTTCTCCAAAGCTGTGCATGTGCTGATTTCAGCACAGAAGGTATTTTGCTTGAGAGACAATTTTTTTGACTACTGCAATATTGGCAGTTTTGTGCCTCTTAGACTAACTTGGTGTTTGTTTGTTTTCCCCTTAAACAGCGGAAGAGACATTACTGGAGGCTGGACAGCAAGAGTCTGAGTCTCTTCCAGAACGACACCGGCGCCAAGTTCTACAAAGTGAGCATAAAACTGTCATCTGCTTTGTTCCTGGAAAATCATGTCTTGTCTTCAGGATGAAACACAGTAACATCCATTAAAATGCAGTTTAACACAAATGGATTCAGTGTTTAGTCCATTGTGATAATATCTTTGAAGTCCTCATGTAGCATCACAACTCTAATCTCCTGCATAGGGAGACGTGTCTTGTGAAGTCTTATGATACTTGGATACGTCTTCGTATCTATATTTAAGTGTTGTCTGTCACACTTCTGAGAGGTATGTAAATAAAATCTAAGCAGTATAATCTGTGTGATTTAGTGTGAAGGGCTGCGGTGTTGCAACTGTAAACTAATAAGGTCAGTTTGGCTCACTGAAATTTCCCCTGTGGTTTTTCACCCTGCAGCCTAGTCTCTTCTGTGCATGAAGTGAAAGGACACAGTCACTGATAATTTAACTGCTAAGTATCAGGTTAGACGGGACATTTGAAGGGGTTTTAGAGAGAATGTCAAAATTTTCACTACAGGGATCCCCGTGTATAAAAGAGAAGTGTCTGCTACACGCTTATTAAAATAAATTGATGTGATCTGTTAAAATCAATCTTTGTTAATCCAAAATTCCCACCAAACTAGGTCATACATTTGTTGCATGACCTTATCTCAATGTCAGCAGAGGCTGTGGGTGAACAAAGCACTGTTATTTCGATGTGTAAAATAAGTTGTGGAGAGTGTGTGACACTTCCCGCTTGGTGCCAGGGCCGTAGTCAGTCATTACACTGCCGCAGGGGCTTAATAGCACAGTAATTACACACTGACGACCGAGGGAGGGAACTACAGCTTGCAAGGTAAAGACTTCCACATGTGTGTTGGTGGATGTTTGTGTGTGTATGTGTGTGTGTAGGGTCACTTTATTGTTCATGTTGCTCTGTATGCTTTGAGACCTTAACACCTCCTTGAGCTGTGGTCAGAGCTGTGTTGCAGTGGGACGGTGTGTAGGATGCAGGAGAGTTTCCAGGGTGAGAGTCAGCACATTCACTCTGAGTGTGTGTGTTAAAGGGGTGGTTTTGAAAGCAGCTGTAGTTACAGTACTTCTTTTCTTCTGTCTTAATATCTCCCTATTATACTGATTGTGAAACAAGCCTGAGAAAAGGTTTCAGTCCCTTACCCCTCTCCCAATTATTCTGTCACACCCTGTGTCTCCTGACACTAAAGCTTTGGAGAGGAAACCTCAGTGGAGACTGACTCCTGAGGGTGTGTTTACAGGCAGCTTTATGTGGTTCTTTATTATCAACTTGGCACTCAGCTTCGTTTAAGACCTTCAGGAGGCTAATTGAAGGCTAGCTGTAAATGCCTTCTTGTCATGCTTTGTTCCATGCCTGTTGCTGCAGAGCAGTAGATTTTTATCTCTGATTGATAACTTGAGATGATTTCCTGTCCATACAGTAGAAAAAGGTTCTTTTAGAGGTTTCTTTTCAGAAACCACAGATCCTCCATATGCTCAGTGTGGATGCAGGGAATTGCCTGTCTTGGGCATTTTCCTTGAATTTCTCTGAAGTTTCAAGCCTGCTGCTGCTCATCAGTGTGTGGCCACTGTCCTCCTCTTTTCTTTATACCTCCAATCTGATTAGTGGTGGTCGTGTGGTGGCTTGCTTGCCAGGCATGGCAGCCATTTTCAGCATTTGGAACCCATAATGCTCCCCGTTTGAAGACAAGACCCCTGTACTTGTGGCTTTCTCTGAAGAACCTTTTATGGGGTGAGGGGGCTTCTCTCTGTCTCTGCCAGATTGAGTCCTGTCACAATCAAACACTGCCCACACCCACCCTCACACACCAACACCAACACATACGCGCACACACACACACACACACACACTGCCCTGTAGAAAAACGGCAGTTGCCGTGGCTTTCGTTTCAGTGGCTAGTGGTAGCGCCAGCGGCTCGTGCTCAGATGGGGCCTCTGGCTGGCCCTGCCTTGTAATCAGGCAACCAGAGCGCTTCGGCCGCCGCAGGGCCCCGCTCACGTGACCCAGGCCCGCTAACCACAACCACTTCATCTGATACTCTGTGGTGAGCCACGCGAAGGGGACAGCGTGTGCCTCTGTGAGCCCCCATTGGTTGGAAATTCTCTGTGTTTTTTAATTTTTGACCCTCCCTCCTCTCTTTGATTTGACAGTGAGTTTAAAAGGGAAGGGGGGGGGGGGGGCTTTTTAAAGTGTGCTGCAACTGTCCACACTGTATGTCCTCACAGAGAAAGAGGAGGCAAGGAGGAAGTTAGAGCTCAGATTATTTAATCACCCAACAACTGACTGAGGAGACTTTGTGTGTGAGTGTTTCTGATATTCTTTCTGTCATGGTATTATGAAAATGGAAGCACTAAATCTTTAGATGAAGCATTTTTCTGCTCTGATACAAAAATTAGATCCTCAACATTTTAAGGCTGAAACTTGTTTCTTTTAAAGTTACTCTAATCTAATGTTTACATCAGTAAGTTTGTGCTTTTTGGAAGCAACAAAGAAACTTGTCTGCTTGGTAAAGTGAAGGAATATGTATTTATTTAATTTTTTTTTTTTTTAGCATTTTATTCATTTATTTGTATTTATTATTAACTTTGAAATAATGTTTTATCTATATTTTTTGCCTCATTTTTATTTATTTTGGTATTTCATCATCCTCTTTTTGTTTTCTCTTCCATCCTTTCGGGGAATTACAAGCTGTATAATACTCATAGTAAATAAGCATGTGTATATATGAGTATGTTTGATTATATCTGTTGCTGCTTGGTGCTGTGGTTGAAGAGTGTTTTTCTTCTACTCTTAGGTCTCAGGTGTAGTGATACTCAGAGGTATGAAGAAAACATTTCATTCTCTGATCTCATCATTGCCCTGTCCCTCCACAGGAAATCCCTCTGTCTGAGATCCTCCAGGTTGAACAGTCCAGAGACTACAGTAACCTGGCTCAGGGCAGCAACCCTCACTGCTTCGAGATCATCACAGCAACAATGGTCTACTATGTAGGAGAGAACAACGGCAGTCACTACCACAGCCCTGCTCTGGCTGCCTCGGGAGTTGGCATGGAGGTAGCCCAGGGCTGGGAGAAGGCTATTAGACAGGCCCTGATGCCTGTCACCCCCCAGCCCAGTGTGGCCAGTGCTGCTGGACAGGGCAAAGATCACAGTAAGTAGAATACAGCACAGCTCTCAGTATTGATCTGACTATCAATATAATGTTAATAATATAATATAATATAATATAATATAATATAATATAATATAATATAATATAATATAATATAATATAATATAATATTATCATTACTATGATTATATGATTTAAATAAATAAGATATTATATAAAATAAATATGATTATTTATTTTTTTTTAGAATTAAGACAACTGTTCATTAACTTTCACAAAAGGACTTCAAGAGTCACGTATAGTTTTTCTTTATGGCAAATGATCATCCTAGAATGAAGACATATTTCAATATATATAAAGTGGCAGTGACTGGTGTTTGTAGTATACCACAGTGAGGATGTGCTTGGTTCAGTTTGTGTTTCCCTTTTCAGTGATGATATTAAAGGGTTTTTCCTGCCTCAGCGCGAGACCATAGTACCTACTAGATCAAAAAAACAAAAAGAGCTTTCATCATGTGTGTAGAAAGATTGACATTTGTCCAAATCGAAAGAACCATGGCAACCAGGCATCATGTTGGTGAAGGCGGTACTTTCGACTTTCAATAGGGAGCAGATACCCTGCCTTAGTGTTTTATAGGCCAAGGGAAATGAAGCCATGAAGTAAATCTCTATGTGAGAGTAGTGAAAAAATGAACTGACATGACTGAACAGAAACTGAGCCTCATTTGGGGCAGAGGGGTTGGTTTGCTTAAAGAGTTTTGGTCATTAGAGTTTCTATGGTTAGAAACCACGTGCCATGTGAGAGTCAGGTCCATTAGCATTAGAGGATTTTAAGCATGCGCATGACATTAGAAAACGGGGCAGTCACAATATGCTGTGGTCCTGAAACAGAAAATCAATGTCACTTTTGAAACTACTTAAGCGTTGTGAAATGACAGCACAGCACATAAAACTGCCCCTGCTCTTTAGATCTTCATTCATTTATTTTGTGTGGGTAGATGAACTTGTGCATAATAGTAATATTGAATCTGCAGATTTATGTGGCCCTTTCAGTCAAATAATAAACATTTTTTCCAGGATTCAAATTACATTTTTGCATTAGCTCAACGATCACATCATCCTGTTCTGTACTTGCTTTGATTTCTGGCTTTATATTCATTGTGCAGAATTAGCCCCTGCCGCTGTCTAATTTCCAAGTTATGAAATGAAATGCATACTTTCACCATTCGGTCACACATAACTTCCCAAATCAATTTTATGGCCAATTTATTGTGTAATAAAATGCTTCATAATGTGCGGCTGTGACTTATTGCATGCAGCTGTGATAAGAAGGAAAGTTGTGAGGAAAGAAAAAATACTAGTATGTGAGCAATGTGTGTCTGAATACACTCACTTAAGAACTGACTGCTTTATGCACTGGTAAAATGCTGCTTCTCAGTTGTTGAATGTTGAAACATCATGTATTTTCCCTTCCAGAAGAGCTGTCCATCAGCATATCCGTGTCCAACTGCCAGATTCAGGAGAATGTGGTGAGCAGGGCTTCTTTTTTTTTTTTTTAACGGAGACACTGTTGCACAATTTCCCAGCACAGCCTGCACATGCACACATTCATGTGCTATTAAAGTAACATCAGAACCTATCCTACCGTGTCTTTTACTAAAACCTCTAGTGGAAGCTTTTTATGTTGCAAAATGAGGAAGCTGCAGGCTCTTTTTTTCTTTGGGTAAAGGGATTTTTGTCTTAGTTCCACTTCTGCATTGAGTGAAAGTTAAATATTTGGCAATACCAGAAAACATTTTGGAGCAGCTACAGTTATCCAGGCTTTAGATGATGTAACTGTTACTGAATGCCAATGACAGCATGGAAAGTTAACTGAATGTTTCCACAAGTATAAACAAAATACGATAAGCAAAATGTCTTTGCAGGACATTGCCTCGGTGTACCAAATATTTTCTGATGAGGTGCTGGGGTCAGGCCAGTTTGGCATTGTGTATGGAGGTACGCTTCTCTTTTATTGCCTACAGTTTATATACCATAGGTCCACTGTGAATTGCATTAAATTGGTGGCTGATTCATTTTACCACATCCTATCATATCTTAGGCAAACATAGAAAGAGCGGCAGAGATGTGGCCATCAAAGTTATCGACAAGATGAGATTTCCTACCAAGCAGGAGAGCCAGCTGAGGAATGAGGTGGCCATATTACAGGTAATGACCACAATCCAACAGTTGAACTGATAAAAAGCATAATAAGTTGCTGGTTGGTAAATACTTGAGTTTTTAACATTTCAACTCAATATCATTATCTGCTTTTCTTCAGAATCTGCACCACCGAGGTATTGTCAACTTGGAGTGTATGTTTGAGACGCCAGAGCGGGTCTTTGTTGTCATGGAGAAGCTGCACGGTGACATGCTGGAGATGATCCTGTCCAGCGAGAAGAGCAAACTCCCCGAGCGAATCACCAAGTTCCTCGTCACACAGGTCTGTGTTTTGCAGATATCTGCATCTCTTGCACATGCTGACCATCACTGGAAGCAGCAGGTCACAGTCAAATAAACTGTTAATCGATTGGATCCACAACATGTGTTGTTGCATTTCCACACTTTCTACATTTGTCATTAACTTCTTTGCATTTTCCATTGTAATTTTCTTTCACTCTCTCCCTGTATCCTCCTTCTGTTTTTGGGGTGTGTTAGCCCACTGTGAGTGAGTCTGTGTTCCAGCTCCAGGGCCTGTTTATTCTTGTGGTGAGCTGATTTGTGTGTATGTGTGTGTTAAGGTTCGGGGGTTGGGCAGGGGGATTGTTTATGGGATTGGTCTGCATGGCATCACGGCCTCCTCCCTGACTGTGGATTACAGCCTGCATTGCGCTAGTGGCTTTTGTGGGCTGATTAGAAGAGCAGCGGGCCCCTGGGCCTCTGCAAATCCTGGGTCCCAAACAGGAGTAGGACCATTAACAACAGCCCCATTAGCTGCGGCGGGCCTGGCTCTGATGTGGCCGGGAAGACTTCTGTCAAAGCCATGGTCAAGATAGGCGAACCAGGCGTGCTGTGGTTTTGGGATGGGGCCATAGGCAGACATGCATGCAGCGCTAGCTTATGCCAGCAAATCGTGAATATAGATGGGATGGGATGAGATGAGATCATATGTCTTTATGTGAAGGTACTGGTCAAGATGGAAGTATTTAAGGGCATTAGTGTGCTTATACTGCTGTGATTTTTCCACATGGCAGCACCATAAATTCTCCTGCATGGATTATACAAACATTTCTCTGCTTATACCATATGTTATATACATTAAAATATTTAGACACTGGTCTAAAAAACATTTAGATGAATTGTGATTTGGATTTTTGGAGATAAATCTGTGCTTTTTGGACCTTTTGTTCCATCAGATCCTGGTGGCCTTGAGACATCTGCACTTCAAAAACATTGTTCACTGTGACTTGAAGCCTGAGAATGTACTACTGGCCTCTGCTGAGCCCTTTCCTCAGGTGAAAAATATATTTAAAAAAAAAAAAAAAATAATAAAAAAAAAATATATATATATGTATGTCTGTGTTTCTGTGCTGTCCATACGCATGTATGTATAATGACCACATTCTTCTGACTTTATCCAGGTGAAGCTGTGTGACTTTGGCTTTGCCCGTATCATCGGCGAGAAGTCGTTCCGGCGGTCTGTGGTGGGCACCCCGGCTTACCTGGCTCCAGAGGTGCTGCGCAGTAAAGGCTACAACCGCTCCTTAGACATGTGGTCAGTGGGAGTCATTGTGTACGTCAGCTTGAGCGGGACATTTCCTTTTAATGAGGACGAGGACATTAATGATCAGATCCAGAACGCTGCCTTCATGTACCCACCAACACCTTGGAAGGACATCTCAACAGAGGGTAACTAGCTGTTGTTGTTTGTTTTCCTTGGAAACATACATTTCAGAACATACCATCTGCTCTTATCTGGCAGATGGTATGTCCTTCACACTTGTAATCATTCATTGTCCTGGTTGCACCTGAGAATTGGTGTCAAACTGAGACTGATATAGCTTCAGCACTCTTCCTCCCCACCTACATGTCTGGGTTACTAGAACTTTTCTCTTAGTCTTTGTCTGCGGTCGAGATGAATCACTTTCAAATCTCCCAAGCTGCCCAAGTTGCAGCTCCTCCCACACATAGAGTTGGAAATGAATAACAAGGTGAGACAACCAATGAAGGTGTAGATGCTAATGTGTACTAAGCCAACTACAGTGACCTCTGTTCTACACTGCTGATCTTTACTATTTGCTGTGAACAAATTAAGAGTCTTGCCTCTTTAGTACTTAAATCCTTTTGTCTGCTGTTGCTATGAAATGATATAAGATCAGTTTATTGACACTGCACATTATCCATTTCCTCCACAGCCACAGATCTGATCAACAATCTTCTCCAAGTCAAGATGAGGAAGAGGTACAGCGTGGACAAGTGTCTCAGCCATCCCTGGTTACAGGTGACATATACAGTTTTTTAAATAAAGTTCACTGTTCCTTACAAAGATATCAATATCTTGCCTAATAATAATAATCACGTTGAATGACTTTTATTGGTTCAAATACAGGCATATAAAACAGATGTCCACCTCCTAACTCCCTTGTAACACTATGGATGCCATGCCCCACAGGATTATAGGAACACAATTACCCCAGATATAAATTGCTGTTTTCAATCTCAAGCTCAGGGTATCCAATGTGGTTCTTATACTACAGAAACACAACACTGTCTTCTAACCATTCAAATACAGATGGAGTTAAAAGCCTGTAGACATACAGGCCCAGAGCATGTGTAGTAGTAACAGTAATGAGGAAAATGCACTGCCTCATTTTTCAAAGTCCATGTCTCTCTTCCTCAGGACTATCAGACATGGCTGGACCTTAGGGAGTTCGAGACACGGCGAGGCGAGCGCTACATCACCCACGAGAGCGACGACGCACGGTGGGAGGAGTATGCAGACGAGCACAGTCTTGTTTACCCCAAACACTTCATCATGGCTCCCAACCTGGACGACATGGAAGAGGACCCCTAGTGGCACGAGGGACTTCTTACACCACATCTGTTAAGAACAAAGATTGTCACCGGGACTTTTTGCACGAAGCTTTGGGAGCGTCGGATTTTCCCTCCAAGACTGTTTGTTGTGGAAACAGAGAAAAGCCGATCAGATGGAGAATTACTCTCCAGAGGCTTTAAAAGTGGGGAAAACCCCGACAGAAATCATAGCATGAAGCTCTGCTACGAGCAGCAGGCTGGCAGAGATGCGTGCCATGAAAACGCATTAAGAGACTGTCAGGAGAGGAGAGGAGAGGATCCTCTCCTCCTTTTTGCACAAGGTCAAAACATTCCACGGACCTATACTCAAGAACAATCACAAGCCAAAATACTGAAGGTGAACTTAAAACTTCAGTTAACGTACATGTAGTTCTGATTAATTTTGAGTAATAGTATGGCTCTGTTCTGTATGTGAGAGAGGCAATCAGGGAGCGATCCTACCCCAGGAGTAAAGGGCACTTTTCACAAGGGATTTACAGCCTGAAAATCAAAAACACTTGACTTTGTTCTCATTTCCAGACTGTTTGTGAGACTGTCCTTTGACATGAAACTGGAACTATCACGTGTATTTGTATATTTTTTAATGTATTTAGTAATTGAGGTAGGTTTTTGCACTATCATACCATTAAACATAGCAAATGAATAGAAACACTATTCGCTGCTAAAGAGAGCAAACAGCTTTCGAGTGTCCTGTCTAGGAGCAAAGTGTCAAAGAGTGACGAGCAGTGACAAAAGCTGATGCAGCTCATACACTATTGGCTGCTGTGTCACAATCCGAGCAGGTATTTTCAACCAGCATGTGTATGATCTGGTTAGTGGCAGCTGATAGTGTGTAAGTTTTATCAGCTGTCCCCTGAAGAGTGTGACAAAACAGATCCTGACCAAACATGTCGACAAAAACTGCAGTTCAATGTCTTTAAACTATTGTCCTTAATTAACATTGCTAATTTTTAAAGTGTTACAAGACCATAACCCCAAACTTTCAGTAAATGCAACAATGGAGCCAATACCTCTGTTCAACATGAGGTTAAAATCAGCAATGGACTCTATGTTAGAGCATCATGTTTCCGTGTACCCATTTCTGTACTTTCCCAGTATTTTTAAATGTGACTCCAATTCTGAAATGTATTTTTGTTGCTCTGTAAGTATCAAGTGTTGCATTGCCACAGGAAGCCAAGCTATGTTTTTACATAGAACAAAATATTGGTGTCCATTTTATTGTTTATTATGTCGTTGAGATGATTTTGACAGCCCATTTTTTGTCTAGACAGTAGACACAGTAGAAATTATGTGTAATTGGAGTTTAGGTCACATGGGAGTTTATAGTGCTACAGTTTTGTAGTTTGCTTTATTGGTGTGTTTTGGGAGTACGTTCCCGTTTCCTGTTGTCCTTCCCCTGTCTTTGTTGCCGCTGGATTGGCAGGTGTCAGTGTTTTGTATATTTCAGTTCATACCAATGGAATAAAAACCCAACTTCTTAACTGAGAATGAAAGTTTTGTTCCTGTTCCTGCTCCTGACTTTAATAGATCTTGTATTGCCCCAGTAGGCAGGCATGCATGCACAAGCAGCCCTGGCTTGAAGTTTTGTGTATGTTGCATCATGACGTGTGCGTGTGTGTGTGTAGTGGTTTCACATGTCGGATCCCATTCTCAGCAGCTGGATGTGATTGTTGCACCACAGCGAGCACTTTGCGGAGCCAGTCGTTCACCACAAGGGAGTAATGACACATTTTAAAGAGGGTGGTGGTGACGTGGGGGTTTGTGGAAGACTTTGAAATCGCTCAGGATAAATGCTATCATAGAATCCCTTCAAGTATCAAACCTGTGTTCAACTCCAGCCATATGAATGAAATGTCTTATTCCTGGACCACACTTCTGAATGGGCCCATTGTCTGAAGGTACAGTTCACCATAAACTACAGGGGATAGACAGCTGTCATTAATTTAGCAAAGCCTTTGAAGTGTGCTTTCCTTGATTCCCTCACCAGTATTCACTGCACTTACTGTAGATACCAATTGACCACTGTTAGCAATCATGGCTAGTCTCATTGTAGCGCTATCTTCTAAAAGCTGAAGATACTTTTTCTCTTTAAGATACTCAATATTGCTCTCCTGTGTCTGTCAGTCTGAATGATTTCAAGATGTGGTTCTCCTTAGCAAGCCAGATGACCCCATTAACCCCAGACATTTATAGTCTCAACGGGTACAAACACAACAGCCCTGTAAGAGTTCACTGAGTTGATCCTGAACAAAATAAATCCAAACTGTCCCCCGAAACATATTTTAGACTAGCTTGTGTTTGTCAGCTTTGAGGGCACGTTGGGAAAAGAGGTGTATGTAGAAAAGGAAATAAGGTGCAATGTCTCCCTCCTCTGGTTGGAAGGGAGTGTAATGTTTTGGGTGGTCCGTGCCTTATTTAAAAGATTTAAATAGATGTTGTGCAGTGTTGTTCCTCTCGTAACAATATTTCATTTTAGTGGGGTCTAAAATGTGCTTTTCTTGTTGTTCCAGAAACAACTATTTTCGCATTTATCTGCTGAAGAGACAAAGTTTCTCTCCGACCGTGTGAAATAATAAAGACAGGTGTGGTGTGGAGACTTGTAGGCTCCAGCACATGCACTTTTCCATATAGAATTAAAATCTAGTTAAAAAATGGGGGACCTTTAAAGAATAAAAACTCACAATGAACTTTAGTACAGATTTTATTTTAAAGAGTAATGCTCTCTGATCACATGCTACAAGGGAAAGGAAATGTGTAGCATATTACATTATGAGCGAACATAAAGTAGGACTATACTCTCTCTCCCTCTCTATATATATATGTGTGTGTGTCTGTGCAGTATATCTTTACTGTACATTAATATAATGTCACATGGGGGCAATTCATGCAGTTTCCATGGATAAAGCAATTCGCTGTGCTGCCAGGAGGTGTCACTATGTGTAGGTTGAATCAATGACACTGTGAGGAGACTGAAAGTTTCTGAATCAGTAAAACGGTTTGGTGCAACACTTTTGTGTTTCCTGAGATAAATAAGTAATTTTTTACCCACAAATAGAATGTCAGATATGTTAATATCAAGTTATTAAGCGCTGCCCTTCACCTCATTTAGAAACGACCTGTGTAAATGCTTGAAAAACAGAGATTCATGTGTTTTGAGTGGATGAGTCAGACACCTGCCTGAGAGTGAACTATAAAATATGTTGGAGAGGTTGATTTGTAATTTACATAAACTAAGACTGTGCTGTCAGATGTGTCAGGAATAACATCTGCTGGAGGATCAGAGGCTGCGATCCGTCTTTGTTGCCCTGATCCTGTGGTCTGTGTATATTTGTTGAGCAGCTTTGCCTGGTAGCTTCTCGGCACTTCTCTCGTCACCTTAAGGGGTGGTCTGTGTGTCACGCCTTCTCGTCCAGCACCTCCTCTCCTCTTTCCTCTACGTCCTCCATTCCTATGTTTCTCCTCTCTACTCCATGCTGGGTATCCATGGGCTCCAGACCAAACAAGCAAACAAACACAACAACAGAAAAACCCATCACCCAGACAAGGTTGGTCTGGGCTTGGGGGAGAGATGGGGAGAGATCTTGTTTGCTTTCTGGGCCAGTTCCATTTCACTGTGCTGGCAGAGAAGGCCTCCCAGGACACGGTTATCCACACGTCTGTTTGACTTCCAGCGGGTATCAAGGTGGTCCTCAGTCCGCACTGACACATCATCTTCCGACCCAATACACAGCTGGCTGCATCCACGGGCCTGTAGCCTTTACCTAAGCTGATCCTGTTCTCTTTAGCTGCGGGCCTGGCCTTTCTGTGAGGGACTTGTTGGTGTGGCATTCAGCTGGTCTGCCTTTCATCCTCACAACGCCGTCTGTCAGTCATGACCAGTAAATAGCGATGAGTATTATACCACATTCAGCAAATGTTGACTGGAATTAAAAACTGAACAATTTCTCATGATGTAGTGTTCAAAAACCTGAACTTTATCAGTTCAGTGCCCTCTGACTGTAGCGAAATGTAACCCATCCCCCCACCACACACACACACACACACACACACTATTTTATTTTTTCTTCCTGTGTCCTTGACAAAGGACAAAAGTCCCCAGAAACACTCTATCTTCAATCTCTAATACAATCATAGTGCACATTGTATTTTCCCTATCTGTTTTTTCCACATTAAGACCTGAATCAATGTGACTGCAGAGGGCATTTAGAGCTTAAATGTGTGTTTGGAGATGAAAACATGACAAGTGGTTGACAAGCTCAGTGTTTAATGCCTCTGTATGTGCAACCATGGCCTGAATAGTGGGAGTTGTGTGTGTATATTTGCAGGGAATTTTAGTTGAAGAAATTACAAGTTAAGTTTTAAATGCGTGTGTGTGTGTGTCTGTGTCTGTGTGTGTATTGCAGAGGAAAAAGGTCAAATCTGTGTGTGTGGTGGCTGGTTGGGACATCAAGTCACTCTTTTGTTGTAAAAGCTGTGGAGAGAGGAAATGAAAGCTGGAAATTGTTTCCTACTCTGGGAAAATGCAGATGAGCTATATAGGTATGTTTGATTTGCTGACTCCAGCTGTGCCTGGAGAATTCCCCTGACCCATCCCGTGGACTGGTTGCTGTGTGAGGCCACACGTATCCCTGTTGCAAAGCAGGCAGGCGCAATACGCAACCCCCCTACTCCTGCCCTGAAAGGACTGGCCATTGAACTCTCAGGCAAGTGGCAATATTTGCTCACCTGAAATACACACATCTTGCCAATTGGGGTCGGGGTGGGCTCAGGGACTGGGGTAGGACCCCTTGATGCAGCTGTGGCCTGGAGAAAGACCAGACCAGGAAGTTCTGTGGCTGGAGAAGGGTGGGGGCTGTCTTGGCAGGGGGTTGTTTAGCGGTGGCGGCACTATTGTCTCTTAAAAGAGGCAGGGACCGTATTTGTTCGAAGCTGCAGGAGGCTGATGAGGTGCTAATCTGTTGAGTGGCTGTGTCATTGGGCTCCTGTTCCCAATAGCCTGTTAGCTGTCAGGGCCTGTAAAAAAGGCACAATTTACGGGCCCCAAGCCAGGACTCAGCCATCGGTGTCGACGGGTAAGCAAACACAGATTGGACACTTATGTTGTTGCTCTGGTAGAGCAGGCTTTACCACCAGGCTTCTGGGGTGACACGTAGGCAGCCCCTTTTCAACCCTCTTCATGAGTTGTCGGCCCCCTCTATGCTCCTCTGTAAACACTACAAATTAGCCATCTGCATATGGATGGGCCCTCAGCCCATACAGGAAGGAGACAACTGCCTGGTAGAAGGTAGAAGATATATGCTCTGCTCTAATGTAGACCAGATAAAACATTTTCCCCTATCAGCTTTTAATTTCTGTCCTCATGCATACGAAACAAAGATAGCACATTCAGACGCGGGGATTTTAGATATGCCAGCAGTGTGTCTGCTCAAGAGAGTGTGAGATTTTGTTGTATGGGGCTTTGAAGCATGAGAATAATGAAAGTGCAGGGCCGGCCAGTTGTCTGCAGATGGGTTCGGGTCAGCAGTCAAACCTGAATTTCCCCATCAGCCTGGAATACAGATAAGACAGCAGCAGATATGAACCTCACTCACTCACTCACTGAGTGACTGATGGAAAAAGGAAATGGACCAAAAGCCTCTCTCAGATGTAGAACTGAGATGTGTGTGTGTGTTTTCTCAAGGAGTCCCTCAGAGATGGTTGCAGCCCCTGCAGCACATTTGTGGAAATTGACCATTGTGAAGAGGAGAAGATATTGTATTAAAGACTCTGGATTATTTCATAATACTGTATCTATTCAAAACTAGATCAGAATAGTTGATCGATTAATTTGACTGTCAACGAAAGGATGTTAGCATCTTTATGCCCATGTCCCTGGAGTCAATTAGGATTAGAAAGACGGTTGCTGATACACAACCTTTTAATCATCCACCCAGGTTTGCCCTCTTGTCTGTGCTGACGGGGATCTGACAGCATGGTGGCCAAGTGTAAACGGCAATAGCTCATCATGGATTATGACATGGGCTTGATTGTAGTGATATTTAGACACAGAGCTTCCCATGGGAGGCAGGCACTTTAATTAACATAGCACTACTGGCCCCCCTCCTGTTTTAATTGCCTTCAGTCTGTGATTAAATGTGTATTGACTCTGCAGTTGGTCCACTAATGAATAACAATGTGCTGATTTGGTGATATTAAATCTTTTGGCTCTAATACACACTCTGTCCATGTTGCTTGGAAAGTTCAGACAGAAATTGCAAGGAACCATGGGATGGGAGCAGAACCATGTCAGAGTTGGGACAAGGAACTATGGGATATATATATATATATATATATATACACAAACACACACATAAATATATATACATGTATGTATATATATATTTATCACTTACTCCACATGAACTCTGTTCCTTTAGCTTGTATGCAGTTTTAAATCTGACATAGATGCACAATTAATTATCTGTAGCTTTATATGTTGAAATAACAATAAATACAAATGGGCCCCATTCTCCAATAAGCTCCTGTGAAAATACTTATAGGTCACACCTAGCTGCTTGATAAATTTTAGGTTGTTTGACGGGTATTTGTTTATAATGTTGGTAATAATGCAGTTATAAGTGTTGGGCATACATTAATAAACATTCATGGACGTCTCAAAGTCAAATAGATCTGTGGCTCTAAATGTTAATAAGAGGTTAATGAATGGATTTGATCCATGTTATGTGCTGCTCCTTTACAAGAAATGGCCAAACCAGTTAAAAGTGCATTTTCACAACCTGGCAACCCATAAACTGATCTAATTAACAGCTTATATTTGATCTATACAGCATTATTAAGTGATTTACTAATGATTAATAAAGTAATTTGCTACAATGGTCCTTTATAAAGGGTCCTCTGTTAGACAGTAGTACCTATATTTATTTCAGCAATATAAAATTTAATATTTCCAACCATCGGTAGTAGAGTCAAAGACTCTAACTTAATCGCATGCATTCTTTAGTGTCATCTGATCTGTGTGTCATTGGGGATGTCACCTTCCTCACTCTACTCCTGTGGTCCAATAGATCAACTGTCACCTTGTTTGATAAATGAAGGGCAGCAGTCAACACAGGGTCCTTTAACATGACAAGCACTGAATCTGCAGTGTCCTGGATACAGTCAACATGAAGCATATCGAATGGCATTCCTCGC
Source organism: Rachycentron canadum (assembly GCA_038496675.1). Taxonomy (NCBI): domain Eukaryota; kingdom Metazoa; phylum Chordata; class Actinopteri; order Carangiformes; family Rachycentridae; genus Rachycentron; species Rachycentron canadum. Next base: position 15,724,767 of record CM076661.1, read on the forward strand.
CACATTCCTCTCAATATCAAAAGGTGCATATTTGAGGATATCCTTAGTGCGTTTACGCCTGTGTTTGCGCCGTGACCCACTGGGGCCAGTGCAATAACTTTGGACTCCCTCCCACTGCATCTCGCTGCAATGACCACTCTCAGTTTTTATTTAGCTGGGTTGTGTGCCTTCCCAGTCCAGCCGCTTTTCAGATTCATTTCCAGGTAAACACAGTGTGGCCAGCCACAAACCTGCAGCCAACAGGCGTTGTCACAGCTGTGGCAGATAATGGCAAGTCCAAACTCCAGCCCGGCTCTGGAATGTTTACTGTCACCACAGGCAAGTTGGCAGCAAACATTTTTTTTCCAGCACTTTCTAAGAGGAATACTCTCTAGTTATTAATTTTATTTTGATGAATTACATGCTTAACCCTTTGCCCTGCCCTTTTTTGTGTGGCTTTGCTGCATTCACAAAGATACAAAAGCACAAAAAGCGATTGAATCTTTAAATTTTGGTCAAAAAAAAAAAAAGCCTCACTTTGAAAGTTGAAACTTAAAGTTAACACATTCCTGCCAACAACTCCTGGGTGTTTGAAGGAATGTTCGAAGAGATCCGCCTTCCTCTCACAGGGCAGAGAGCACCCTGTTTCCATCCCCCTGCCCTGCACCCAAAATAAAACCTCTCAGACACCCAATAGCATCTGTACCACAAAACTAGGCTTTGTGGTGTCATTTTTAGGGCCTTGTTCATGCAGGTGTTTGTGCTTTTCACTTCTTGAAATGACTCATTAAACTTTCATCACCTAGTGTTTGCCCTTATCATAACCAGTAAAGGACTGGCACCTGCATGTGTGAAAAGCAGCACTGATCATTGTGGAGGCTAATCAACAAGGGGAGCAGAGATGTAGGGCAGAGCACCACTGTGGATACGTGGTAGTGTGGCAGTGTCTGTGACTCGTCCTTCTGAAAACAAGCAAATGCAATTCTGTTCTTTTTTGTTCTTTGAATGCACACGGTTGTGAAAGCATGAGCTGGAAACAGAGCGACCAACAATAAATACTACAGCACATGTTGCAGCGATGCTTGTGAAGCATTTAAAAACCACAGTGCTCCAGTTCATGTCCTGAACTATTCAAAAAGACTGATTTCTTGGATTAGATACTGCAGATTTAAATGGACTGAATGGGATGATTAGAAGCTAATAAATACCTGCAGCTGACCAGAAGTTTACACTGTATTATTAGCATGTTAACTTTCCAGTGGCACAATGGAAATGTTCTCCTTAATTTGGCTATAATTTAATGATAGGATGATTTTAATGTGCTTTGAGCTCTAGATATTTTTATGTGAAGAATCATTTTTTCACAAAACTATATCCTCCTTGCTGAAAATAAAAGCCTAAAAAAAATTGTTTCTTTTTTTTCCCCCCATTACATCTATTCATGTTTCCCTAAATGCAAAATTGTGTTGCTGTCCATTTGACATCCATTGTATTTCATTACAGTCAACCTCTCATTGAGTAACAGGCCAAGATACAAGGTGTGTTAAATGTCAATATAATACAATGAGAGTGGACATGTGATATATAAGTCTTTATTTGTCATCCAACCATAATGGTTGAGTGCCCACCAACACTGTCACAGGTTAAAGAAATGTAATGTTACAAAGCAGATGTTGTTTGAAAGATGTGCTGTTTAGTGGCATATTATAATGGCAAACACATTTATTTTTAAATATCTCTTGATATATCTCTTGTCACACTCCCGACATCTGCAACATCATTTTTGTTCAGTGCAAACACATTTTATTTGTTAATTTTAGTTTGAAAAAAATAAAAATAAAAAAATTGATTGAACTGTGAGACGTTAAAAAATGACAAGGAGCCACGTATCAGCCCTTTAGAGGGTGATGCAGTGTAGATATTGTCCAGCTAAAACTGACTGGTGTCCCTCTGCAACCCAGCAGAGACGATAGAGATGTTGCCCAACTTTGTTGTACCTCCACGTGAAAAGATAATTGATTTTGCATGACTGTGACCTGGAGTGTTTTAGTACACGTACACACACACACACACACACACACACACACACACACACACACACACACCAGTGAGTGAATAATAAGTACACACAAAATAGGGTAACAGAGCAAATGGAGCCAGCTGAAGTTTTTGTTTTAACTAAATCCAAAATGTGACCTTCACCCATGTCAGAGGAGTCCAGCAGGTTGATGATTAACTGTGGAATTAGCAACATGTCTCATTCAGGAACATAATGTCAGGCAGTTCAAGGACCTTTTAAGAGGACTGAGGGTTTGTGTCCATCTGTTGGAATGAAATGCTCGTGTTTTCAGATGTAGGCACACAGATTTGGTAACACTTTAGGGACTAAAGTCTTTTGAAGTTCACACACCATGCCAGATATTTAGTCATTTTGTTGTTGTTGTTGTTGTTTTTTGACATTGAAAACCCCATGCTTGTGTAACACACAGGCATCCGCCAGTAACTGACACAATGTGTGTGAAACTGATTGCATTTAAATATTTTACATTTTTAAATATGAAATGCTTGGGTGCATTATTCATGAGTGCATCTGCGTCAGCATTTATCCTTGTTTCATTTGAAGACCCACACCTCATCATCCCTAACACATTTAGACACAGCTCTGCAAATAATAATATACGTGGATGTGAAATTTGGGCTATAAATAAAATATAGATAAATATTAGATACTTTTGGGTTTAAAAAAAAAAAAAATATATATATATATGTATGTATTCCGAAATTTTAAATGATAAAAAAAGAAATGAATTAAAATGAGTGTTGTCTGAGTGAAGCCGGGAAATCTCCAGCTCCACCGGTGCAATCCCCAGCCCTCAAACACACACGCAGCGTTTTCTCATGATCTCATTTCCAAGTTAAGCAGAGTCTGTTAGTCCCTCGTCAACACGACAGGTTTACTCGCCTTTACTAATGGGGCTCTATACTGATAGTTATGCTCTTGCGTAAATATGCAGTCAAATAGATGTACAACTACTGACACGTGGCTGGCACCGGACTGGAGCCTCACCTTGATGTTTGTGTCATACAAATACTGTACAGACACACAGGGCAGGCCTCTCCCGCCTGGTACTGTGACAGTGGAGAGAAATAAGGTTTCCAAAAAAAAAAAAAGATATATATATATATATATATATATATATATATATATATATATATATATATATAAAATAAAAAAAAGGTGCATGGAGAACAAGTTGGTTTAACATGACTGCACGGTGCACAGCCAACAGCCACCATTAGGATTTATTCGGCCATAAAGGTGAACAGATAACGGCCGAGTATTGCGGCTCACATACGTTATTTTTGCATCTATTTGGAGTTAAAAATTCAGAGGGGACCAACACAAACTCCGTGGCTGCTAAAGTGTTTCCACGGGAGTTGAATGTCAAAGAAATGGGGCAGCTTCTTTGTGTGTGTGTGTGTGTTTGCTCCACACACTGAAGGCAGTTGGAGACAGTAGCCGACAGAGGGCGCTGTGAAGCTGCGGCTCTCACATCCAGCGCTAATTAAAACATTTCGAGATCTAACGCGNGTGGGTGGTGTAGCGGTGGGGTGTGGGGTGGGGGGGGAAGCTTGAGGAGTCTCACATCTAGGTGCGAGGAGATTATTCAAATAGGGCCCAAGGCGTAGAAGTAGGGATTGGAGGCTTGCCTAGCGCACAGAGCTATATCACAGCGTTAACAGGCAGCACGGAGCGTCATTTGAACTCCAGTCACTGACAGACGCATTTCACGGCTGGCTCCATAAGACACACATGCGCCAGTCCTCGACGAAAGGGACACGCCGACGACCCAAACACACTCAGTGGTCCCCAGTCACCTGCTATTAGAGAGACTTTTGGCTTTTCCTCTGCTGGGAGACGCTTTGTAAAAGTCCTCCATGATGCTTGGAGCAGTTAAAATGGAAGGACACGAACACACCGACTGGAGCACCTACTACGGAGAGCCCGAGGTGGGTACCTTAAATATATATATATTTTTTTTCCGTCTAAAGCCGATCCCATTTTATACAACTCAATATTAGCCCTGAGATAATATTAACTTTGTGATCAAATATTGACTTGAGGCGCCTCCAAATCCTCCCCCATCTCCACGCAGCGCACTATCCTAACAAAGTTGCTTGACATGTTGGGGGGGAGAAACTTTTCACTCGGATTATAAATTGAGGAGTCTATACATATCTTTACTGAATCAGATTATTATTATTTTTTTTGGTCATGTTTCCACTCAACAAACACCGGGGCTGTTTGATTTTGTGGAGATTGATTCAAATATTTGTGTTGCAGTCGCTGTGAGCCCAGTCACATTGCGTGTCAACACTTTGATCAGCCTTGTTGTACATTTTTAGCGGATTGTTTCATTTCACTGACCTGCTTTAACACGGATTCTCACGCGGCAGCAAAAAAAAAAAAAAAAGCCTTTAGGATCAGTTCAACCTTTCAGCCTCTGCACATTTAGATGATCTTCATATTATCACATATTATTGAATTCATGACAACAGAGAATAATTCAGCTTCACGTAAAAGGAAGCTCTGTGTTCAGCAGTTAGAGTTGTGTTGATTCCTGGCTGTGGCCGTTGTTGTGCCAGATGAGACTGATGAGTTCCTCTTTCCCTCACTGACAGTGTTACACCTCGGTTGGCAACATGAACGCGGGCCTGGGAATGAACTCTATGAACACCTACATGAGCATGTCCGGCATGAGCAGCACTGCCAACATGACGGCCAACTCCATGAACATGTCATACGTCAACACGGGCATGAGCCCCTCCATGACCGGCATGTCCCCGGGCACCGGAGCCATGAACGGCATGGGCGCAGGCATGACGGCCATGAGCGCAGCCCTCAGCCCCAGTATGAGTCCCATGACCGCGCAGCCCGCCTCGATGAACGCCCTCACATCCTACAACACCATGAACGCCATGAGCCCCATATACGGACAGTCTAACATCAACAGGTCCAGAGACCCTAAGACCTACCGCAGGAGTTACACGCACGCCAAACCCCCATATTCCTACATTTCTCTCATCACCATGGCCATTCAGCAGTCTCCCAGTAAGATGCTGACGCTGGCCGAGATCTACCAGTGGATAATGGACCTCTTCCCTTTTTACCGACAGAACCAGCAGCGCTGGCAGAACTCCATTCGCCACTCTTTGTCCTTCAATGACTGTTTCCTCAAAGTGCCCAGGTCGCCGGATAAACCCGGGAAAGGCTCCTTTTGGACTCTCCACCCGGACTCCGGGAACATGTTTGAGAACGGCTGCTACCTGAGGAGGCAGAAGCGCTTCAAGTGCGAGAAAAAGATGGCCATGAAGGATACCGGCCGCAAGGGAGGGGACGGCGGCTCCTCCAACAGCAGCTCCGAGAGCTGCAACGGCAACGAGTCCCCGCACTCCAACTCCTCCTCCAGCGACCACAAAAGGTCTCTGTCGGACATGAAGACGAGCCAGGCCCTGAGCCCGGAGCACGCCGCCGCCTCCCCGGTGTCGCAGGGGCAGCACCTCATGTCCCAGCATCACTCGGTCCTTGCCCACGAAGCGCATCTGAAGCCGGAGCACCACTACTCCTTCAACCACCCCTTCTCCATCAACAACCTCATGTCCTCGGAGCAACAGCATCACAAAATGGACCTAAAGACTTACGAGCAGGTGATGCATTACTCCGGCTACGGCTCCCCCATGGCCGGGGCTCTTTCCATGGGCTCCATGGCGGGGAAAGCCGGTCTGGATTCTTCATCCATAACTGACACAACTTACTACCAAGGCGTCTATTCCAGGCCGATCATGAACTCCTCATAAACTCTGCACCCCTCCTTCCGATGTGGACTTTCTTTCCCTTCAATTTGTACATTTGTAAAAAAAAATATAGAGTTTGTGTACATTATGTATTTCAGATATTTTTGACGTTTCCCACCGTTTTAGTTGTCGAGTTTGTTAGTAGCCTTATTATTTTGAGAAAGGATGTTGATAATAATAATAATAATGACAATAATAATAATAATAATTCAAAGTAACGATAATGTGACGAGATCTGTTCAGAAGTCGGCTTCAGGAATGGACCCCAAAGACAAACTAAAACTTGCTGTAAAATAGCCTCCATCTGCATCACTGGATTCCTAAATGAATTTAAATGCCTCGCAGGATTTCTTCAATCATTTGTGTGATTCCTATTTATGGCTTGTATATGTGTATTCTTGTAGTGACAAGAACAGAATCTATATTAAAGTGTTATTGGTTTTGTTTTCTGAATATGATGATGTTTGAGCATTATTATTATTATTACCATTATTATTATTATTATTATTATTACACAGCAACTGTAGCAACAGGCCAGTCTAGTAGAGGGAACCTCTCCATTAAATGAGTTAGTTTGCCCTCTGAGGAAGGACTTATATTAACTGAACAGAATAGAATAGCCTGTAATACAAGCAGAAATATTACACATTAAATGCATAATTTATTATTTCAAACTGCATATTAAAAACAAAACAAAAAAAATATGAAGAGTAGCATATAAATAAGGAAAGCGTTTATTTATAACATGCAAAATAACATGGGCGCATTCTATATGGGTACGCAAAATAAGTTTCACAGTAATTATTATTATTATTATTATTATTATTATGACTTTTAATGCATTTACGTTTTTATTCTAGTGATAATTCGCGTCCATGTGCTGTTTTAATAAGGCGCATGTATTTTCAGCAGGGATTAATAGCTTTGCTGGACAACACGGAGCACAGTGCTCTCAATTTGTCATTAAGAAAATGTAAACAACACAAACACACGCTCATTAATCCCAAACATAAATTGGGATATTTATGGGGAAAAAAAAAAAAGTTTATCCAATCCAACACATCAGCCGCTTTGTAATATTGTGGGACCGGTGTGATGAAGCAGCCCCCCCCCAACCACCACAAACACACACACACACACACACACACACACAAACACACACACACACACACACACAGAGAGAGAGAGATGCAGAGGGGAGCGAGACGAGAAATAGAAATCCACCACAAATATGCTGCAAATAAAACAACGAGTTTTATTTGCACGACGCCAGTTTTCTGCAGAAAACTGGCGTCGTGCAAAGACTGGCGAACACAAAAGTGTGGCGGCTGCACAACTTGATGATGACATGCAGCCGCTGACTCCCGGTGCGGTCAGATACTCAGTTTGCAAATGTCTTCAATCAGCCATTTAAATTCCCCCACACATACAGTGAGACATTATGATTCAGACTGTCACTCACACACTCCTGCCTGCTCTGCCAGTCACCCAGGCTGACCCCCCCCCTCCACACACACACACACACACACACACACACACACACACACACACACTGCAAAGTTTAGATCAGTGACTAAGATTAAGTGTCATTGTCACATAAAACAGCGTCCCGTGGCGCAGGAGAATAGTAGCTGGAAAAGGGGCCTGATTTGAGGACAGAGCCGCTTCAATGCGCTGCTCTAACTTCTATCCTCACAATCTGGGGGTCCATTGTCTACTCCCTATTTTTAAAGTAGTTGGACCCTCCCCTCTTGTTAGATAAGATAGACGAGTAGTCGTCCAAATGAATCCAGATACCCCCCCCTCTCTCTCCTGCCTGTTTTCCCCCTGCTGAGCTCAAATCCAAGGCCAGGGGAGTTTGGGGACATTTCTGCTCCCCTTATAACCAAATAACACCCCTTCGCCTTCTGAACACGTAGGGCCTAAAGTGTGCGTTTATTCTCCAGACCCTCTTTACAGATCGTACTTTAAACAGCGTGATCTGCGAATAAACAAAGCCAGTAAACAATAGAGTGGAGGCTATGCCCACATATAGGAAGAGTACACACACAAACCAAATTGCACAAGTGTAAACTTTGAATAGGACGCCGCAGCTCTGTAAATTTACACAGACATTAAATTTCGTTCTATTCATTTTAGACATATAATGCTAAGCTGATTTTTTTTATAGCACACTGATCGATATCTCTGTAAAATAATCATTTTTTTAACTAGCGGGGCAGTGAAATCTTTGCTTTGTGCTAAAGTCAACAGTGACAGAGTTTGAGCTCAAATAAATGCCGTGATGTCTGGAGCCCTTTGCAGAAGGCAGAAGGCGAGCTTCTACAATGGGCTCCTGTGTGGCTTGCCAACAACAAGCTCCGGCTATTTTGCACAGGTATGAGAGCTTTTATTTTCTACAACGCTCTTTTTATTTAGAAATCTTTATTATTATTATTATTATTTTTACTGGGAGGGAGGTTTGATGGCTGTTCCCGGACATGTATGAGCAGTGGGAGAGGGGGAGTGTGTGGAGGGGGTGGAGGGGTTTGCAGAGGTTGATATCCTAAATTCATGAGAAAGGAGACGTATTGGATTTCACGACAGGGTGGTGCAAAGCTGAGGGGATCTGCAGATTGTGTGCTAGAGGTTGCTTCAAGTTTCTGTGTCTGTGAGCTGCATGATGGAGAGGAATCCTGCTGCTCTGCAAGAAAAAAAACAAAAAACTTTTTTTTTTTTTTTTTTTGAAAAGCCACAACAGCAGCAACAACTCATTTTGGTCTCGCTGTTGGTGCATTTTTAAAGTGTCACTTTAGAAATCGATCGAAAATAAAAAATGTGCAGACGGAGAGATAATTCCATTTGTTTTCTCAGCTGGTGATGTCTTCAGACTAAACCGCCTCACAAGGCATCAGCATCAAGGAAGCACCTCAGCCTAGAACATGCACATTGCTCTCACTGGAGAAACTGCAGCGGATCCGCTCACTGGCTCGGTGAGATCTGAGTCGGTGTGGACCCATGGTGACTCGCTGAGACGGATATTTTTTGCAGTGTGCGGCTGATTGATATCGTTGCCGCCGCGTTGTTGTCATGAAAACGGCTCCCGCCTTTATTTTACACCCGTGTGAAAATCCCCCCCCCCTCCATTATTTCTGTCAGTTATTGTCAAATATAGAATAGAAACAAGCGTTTGTGACTTTGTGATGGTTGTGATTAATAAATGAAGGTAATATAGACTACACGCCTTTCCAGAAATCTTTAAGGCAGCTGAAAATATAATCATTATTATTATTGTAATAACGATAATAGTAGTGTCGCGCGTAGTTTTCCACTGATGCCTTTCCAAAATAATGTTCAGGAGGCCGTGTTTAAATAGCTAAGTCTTGTAGATCTTAATGGAGAGCTCTCCAAAACGTCCCTTTGCCAACATTAAACAATTGCATCTCGGCGCGTCTCTCCGACCCCCTGAAGGCGGGATAACCCCAGTCAAGCCCTCTCTGGTGCACGCCGAGATGGGAATGGCCTCTTGGAGCTTTGCCGGTTCAAAGGTAACCGACCTCAATCTGTACTGGCGGACAAAAGTTGGCCGAGGCCACGTCGCTGCAGCTTCCCCATCCCTTCAACTTAGTCCAGGCTTTTCCATCAGGGAGGACTGAGCCTACCTCTGCAGCTCCATCATAGGCGAGCACATCTGTTGTTATAGCAACTGAATAAAGGATGGTCCAGCCTGTTGATCCCCCCCCCCCCCCCCCCCACACTTTTTTTTTTTTTCCTTCCTCCTTCCTTTTACTCCGCTAACCTGATTTCTCTGCGTTTCTTGCGGACGCATTTGCATATTTCTCGATCAAAGGCCGGGACGTGAGAGCTCGCTCCCGCTAAGACGCGCAGCTTTGAGACAGTCCGACTGCAGCTGCAGGTCGGAGACGGAGAAGCTCATAAGTTCATGAAATATGATGTAATTCTGCTAAAACGAGCCACGCACCAGGATTAATAAACACTACTCCAAACAAAAAATATCAACTATTTATAGTTCAGCTTCTTTCTTTTAAATTAGTAGATTATTGTTATCAAACAATATTGCCCATAATTCATCCTTTTTCTGTCGATGTCTTTAAATAGCATCTAATTGTACAACACCTCCTAAATGAGACATTTTCCCTTCAGCAATGCGTTTTAATACCCAGGCGAGTTTGGGCCTTTATTTCCAGTGACTCAGTATCCCGAGACATCCACCCATGGGCGTCAGCTGGTTTACAGCAGCATAGGAGCTCGATCCTTGCTTACAGCAGTCTGATGCTCATGAATTAATAAATGTTGAGAAATATAAAAGACGTACAAGCACGTGCCTTTAGGAAGGCAGCAGCCGACGAGATGAGGGTGCAGGAGAGTTTGTTGATCTCAGCCCCGTAAAGACTCGTGTCTCATGTCTGTCTCTGGCCCGGTCGGGGTATGTGTGCATTAGCGGGTGTAGTGTGTTGGGGGGAGCCCGGCGGTGCTGTAGACAGCGGGGTGTCTGCCGCACCTTCAGGCTCAGCTCTGCAGCCCGCGGACTGGAACACCCAAGTAGATCTGTCTCCATGGCGACGGCGGGACACCGGTCCAACAAGCTGTAATTCTGTCTCAGCCTTTTGCAGGGGAGGGACCGTCCACACTAGCCCGACTTAACTCCTCTTTCACCAGAAATACTCCTAATCCCATATCCTAGCAAGGCAAACTGCCGTCCCTCAGTATATTAAAGGGAGCACAAAGTCAAAACTCAAAGCCACCCATGGTTTCTCAGCGGGCGGCCCGGCTCGGCTCGGCTCGGCTCGGCCCGGCTCGGCCCGGCCCGGCTCGGCCCGGCTCGGCCCGGCTCGGCCCGGCGCTCCGCTCCGTCCACGCTCCGCTGCACCTGCACTCATCTGCGCTTATTCACCGGTGATTAATACATCTGCGAGGCCTTCAGCTAATATCAGCATTTAATGAAACAAATGGGATATTTTCATTGACAAATTTAAGACTAATAAAAATAAACAAACAAACAAAAAAAAACAAAACAAAAAAAACAAAACAAGAATGTTGGTGTGATACATGAATTATTTTGGCCCCTATTACTTCTGCAGCACTGTTCTTTTATTATTATTTATTTGTTATATTGTTTAATCTGTTCTATTACTGCTAATTGGCTAACTGTGATTTTAGGATGACTGCACAACCACAATGAAATTAAAGCTGCCTGCACCTTAAAAAAATGTTACTTAGATATATATTTAAAATTTAAATTATAGAGTAAGCTTTATTGCTAATTCTGTAATTCAACTGTGGGAAAAAAAAAATGAAACCACAAAATGATCTTTCTGTTCTCAGTTTTTATGTTGAAATTTACAGTTAAAATATAAATACACTAAATTGTCTGCATTATACATTATTATGGGTTATTTCAATATTTCCAGGCAAAACAATGAATTCAAAAATATGAAGTAAAAGACAATTATATTAGTTCATAATTTAGCAATAGAATTAATGTTGTGCTGTAACTTTGTCTTGCTGCTGTTGTTCATATAGTTTCATTGTGTTTGGGGGGTTTCTAAAAGGCCTCTAATGCTTAGGTACAGCTTCATTTACGCTGCATTTTGTTTTCACTAAGGAAATTTAAACAGTTGAAAAAAAAAGTTACTAAATTACCCTCGAACCCTGGCAGACTCTGGAGTCACAAAGAAATGACTGTGATGGCCTTTTCATGGAACTGAACAAGAATATTTTTGGATGAGTTAATTAAAGTTTCCAGCATTTGTTATATATGCAGTATAATTTCAGATGATGAAATACTGTAGTGAAAATCAAAATGTTTGGTCATTATATGTTGTGAAGAACAAATCTGCAGGAGAGCGTGGAAACTAACGTGGAGAGGTCTGCTCTTCTGTTCACAGTCATATCCTTCTGGAGTATATTCAGGGATTTACAGATGTGAAGCAAAGCCATACATATTCAACTCATTTCTTCTCCCTTCCTACTGTTCAAACAAAAACACGACTCTTCTGATCTTTCTGTTTTGGCCTTTTTTCTTTTGGTGGAAAATGTGTTTTACAACAAGAGGCAGATTTTTAGGCCATTACTATTTCCTCCTTCTTATTATGAATTAACCTCCAGAGTGCTGAAAAGTTGCCCAGTCCACGTAAATGACTGATGTGACTGCAATGTTTCAAAACTAGGTGTATGAAGGCCGGGTTAGCCCTCAGTTACGATGGAAAGCGAGAGGTGTGTGTAGGAGAGAGAAGGATCGTGAGAGACAGAAAGCGGGAGGATGGCAGGATAGACAGGGTGAGAATGCGGTCGATGACTGTGATGTGTCTGCACTCTCCTGACACGACTATGTGACATTCCAGTGCAGGACTCCTTCATGTCCTGAGAGAGAGAGGGGGGGGGAGCGAGAAAGAGAGAGGTCCGTCAACAATGCCCATTGAGTACTGTGAGGCAGCAGCTGGTGGGACGTGCAGTGACCTAAAGGCGATCTATTCAGGCCAGCACGGGGTGCCTCTCACTACCCTGCTGCTTTTATACGCCTGGAAGTGGATGGATGGTCAGTGTTTATCCTCGGAAAGTATTGCAACACAGGTCTGTCATCATGCAAATGGAAGGGAAACGGTCCCCACCTCGCCAAACTAACTGAGGTTTCATTAGAGGAAACAACTGAAAATCAGGGGTGATGGAGATCATGTAAATGTCTGATGGAGGAGATAAAATGGCGATGACAGTCCGAGCTTTTGTCTCTCAGGAGAGCTGAAGTGAGCCTCAGAGGAGGAGGAGGAGGAGGAGATTATGCCTCTCAAGGAGAAACATAAAGCGTGCAGAAAAGCCCTGCATGCAAGATAACATACGTGTGATCAACCAGGCAGAAAGATAGTATATTGGATGGAGATTAAAGGTGCTCAAAATATGAAGTTTGGTATTGCTTGGGTTGACTGCTGGAAACATTTGTGTGCATGCACGCACTCATGCTTCTAGCCCCTCTTTGGTAATTCCACAGGCATTTCCCAGTGGGTCTCATGCCTGTCTTTGAGATCAAACCTTGTTGGCAAAGCTACCATAAAGCGATATGTCAGTCAGCTGTGGTAAAGGGATGCCTGCTTGGCTGTGATTGATCTGCCAAGGTTTCTTTATTCCCCTTGGGGCTTGATACCTCCAGGTTTTAGATTCAGCAGTTGCCAGTGCTGATGGATATCTGGGGCTTCTGCTTTTGGAATAGTACCACATTATATCCTCTTTTCCTGACCCATTTCCACCCGCTGTGGCACATTCAGCAGCACATGGCCATAACATGGAAGCCAACATACTGCAGTATCTCCTCACTTCCCCCTCAGCTCCAGTTCCAGGAAGTGAAGGCAAAGCTTTGCCAGCCAATCACAGCGAAGGACACCCAACTCATTAAAAGTTAATGAAACCTATAAACGTGGTGCGCCAGCGATTCATTTAAACCCCCAATCCAATCTCCTCTCCCGGCAAAGGCAAACAAGCCCGTGTGCCCCCAGTGCCGTCCTCAGAATAACAAACTACGGAATATTTTGTCCTGCATATGTTCTTCTATGCAGACATGTGCACTGCGATAGGCTATCTTACAATAGGACTTGTCCAATTTAGTGAATGCCAGGATGGCGTTCTGCAGGGGTGAATTCTGTAATCTGTGTCCGAGCTGAATTTAATGCCTTTACTTTACACTGCACTGCTTGTTGGAAATGGCTGAAATAGATATGCCATTTCAACATTCATGAGAATCACTGACATTCAAATAATGTGCTCATTTTAATACCATATGAGTGAGGGCCAAAAACCTGTATTTACTTCCTCATGGTTATGCGAGTGTCAAGAACTGCTCTTGATCCATGCAGATAGACAGGGCCAGTTGTGAAGGTAAGCCCTATATCCTTCAGAACAACTCATCTCTCTCCATGTTCAGCATGGTCTGTCTATTCCAGGACACTCTCACCTAATAGCACTGCGGCTCTCAATTTGATAACAACCCATCAACGGCAATAAAGTGCCACCTTACAAGTGTCCAAATCTTAAGTGTGGAACAATATCCCCCCTTGTCTTTAAGACCTCCATTTCAACACAGCCCCAGTGCCCCATAGTGCTTCCCTTGGGGGATTCAAATTAAATTCTCCCCATGTATAGCGCCACTGTCAGCCCGCTAATGAATTCCCATACCCTGACTTGAATCAAATTAATCCTCAATTTAATCCCATATAAATGGCTGTGTTATTTATCATGGAAAGGCTGATGCTCATTTGAAGGATTGAGGAAAGCTGGTAGATGTCTATAGGGCTGTTGAGCAGATTATAGTGAAGGATGAGGCCTCTATGTTTTCCCAACTGCAGAGTAGTCCCCTGATACATACTATTTAACCCTCGCCTGCTTGACGCTGACAGAACCATCACAGCGTTTGTCACTTTATATCCTTTCAGATTAAGGAGTCAACTGGCATATTTATTGGTCAGAGCAGGGACGCTCTTATCTTGAAGTGCCCAGCAGCGGGATAATGTTGTGTGAAAGGTGCACGCATTGCATATCATAAAGCATTTGTGAGTGCCTTGGTTACAGTTAAATTAGCTGCGAGTTCAGACTTGTTACAACCAGCCACTGTTTGAGGTCATGGTGTCAGAGACAGTTGCATTTATGTATGGATGCAAATTTCACACAAAAGAAGGTTCATATTTTTTGGGTACATCTCATAATCAGCTTTTACAGCAGAGGACCAGGACCTTGAATGATTGTAGTCACCAATGGGTGAATGATGGGTATTTTGTTAAAGATCTTTCTTATACAAACAGAACAGCATCATGTGTGGTGATATATTACCTAATCTTTTTAGATGCAAATATAATGGTTCACTATGCCGTCAGAAGCATTTGAGTAAAGAAAAGCAAAGTCCAGATGGTGGCTCCAGGTTCAGTTATTGATGTGTGGCTATGAAGACTGGAACTGATGGACTGCCTGTTCCTGTGTTGTTTTTGGCCTGTTTATGTAGGAATCAACAGAGAATGAAAACACAACATTCAGATATGCCACCATAATGATATTTATATATATATAAAAAAAAAAACAAATAAAAGAAAAATCTCTGCATAGGATAACTGATATTTGGGATTGATACACTGGAAAATGTGTAAGCAGCCAAAAGTTATCAACTGTATCAACTATGTGATTTTATTTAGTGCATTTAGGAACTTTGGTGTAAAGTTTTTCAAAAAACTGGGAGTTCAAAGTTGTTGCTGAATGGAATTGGGTTGGACATAGGACTTACAGGCACATATAGCTTTGCAAATCCAAATGTCTGATTTACCGTGTATAGTTATTAGGTAAGCAGTGGCATGGGATGGATATGAGGATGACAGACGGTTCTGAAGTCACTTTGGCAGTTCAGAGGACAGTTTGGAGCCTTTAAAGCTCGGTCCACCAAATGTCTGAACAGCTATGGTTTATTGAGGCATCTGTAAGCTTACTCATTTTATTGCCAAGCTTGGCTCGTGTACCTACCGTGATGTAGAGGGGGAGAAAAAAAAAAACAAAAAAAACACACACTCTCTCTCTCTCTCTCTCTCACACACACACACACACACACACACACACACACACACACACAAAAGTTTGCTGTTTGCCTTCATTCCACCAAATCCTTGACAGCCGTGCTATAGCCCATCACTATTCACACCATTGTGCTGTCACAACAACTAAACACATCATTTGTGTTGCAAAAAGTCATCCTGTATGTATCCAATACCAAATGTTTGGCGACCGAGGGAGGCGATGGTGGGTAGGGGTGGGGGGGTTGCATAATTTGCTAGGAAACATTTTACCGAACATTTGGTGATAAAAACGCCGGCGTCGGCCCCGAGGCTTAAAGCAATTAATTCAGGATCCTGACATAAACTCTCCAATCCTTTGACAGCTTGGAGCTGAAATAAAAATGCTAGTTCTCCTGGGAACGGCAGGAGATAGCTGGCTCTTTTCTGGACTGTTTGCTCACTGGCCCTGAGAGCAATCTTCCCCAGTCAGAATGAAATGCAAGGACACAAACAATGTACCGGCGAGAGAATGGGAGATGGGGAATGAACAGTTTGGACTATTTGCTCAGCAGAAGGGCAGCCACAATGGCCGGCCCATGGCTTTCCCATGCATCAAGCCTCTTAGTCTTAGGCCTCCCTTTGTTGCCTGGTTTCTTCTTCCCCAGCCAGATAAGAGCCCAGCTGCCCTATACTTTTAATTCCCATTGTACACCATACTGTATGGTCATTTATCTGTCCACATTCTGCCTGCCATGATGGTGTTGTCTAATTGAACTGGTTATCGCATGTGTATCTCTGTTCACCTTCGCATGTGTACTCGTTTAGGGATTGAATCACTTCCACTTTGCTATAAAAGGCAAGGCGGCAGCCGGCGAGGGGGGATAGCGCTGACCCCTCTTCTCTTCTTAGAGGAGGCAGCACAAGTCAAGCACAGAGTGCGATAACGATACCCCAGTGGTTTTTGCTGAAGCTGACAAGGAATATCCTTTTCCTTTTTACAGAAGTTTGCATTATTACCGCCCAGAGAGAAAATAAGAATGAGTTGGCTTTGGATAGTGAGAGATATCAAAGTTTGTATTAAAGGGGGGGAAAAAAAAAAAAAAAAAAAAAAAAATCAAGGTGTTCCATTTCAAGAAGCCGACAAAGATATACTTTTCCAGCCAAAAGCAAGAAGCTTCTGAGGGCTCTTGAGAGAAATGAGATGCGGTCATTATATGACCTAATGGCAACTCCAGCCAGAAGAGAGGGCAAACAGAGCAAGTGTAGTGGCTCTGGCTGAGAGAAAGATCCATATTGTGCTCTTTTGTTTTGGTTTGTTGGTTTGTGTTTGCATTTACATTGACCAGTTCTCTGCTGAATGTGTATTCAAACTCAATACATGTAATGTCTGTGTGGCAGGAAACATCCCTGTTGAAGTCTGCTGGGAATAAAAATAACAATAGTAAATGTGTCTGAAACAAACAAACAA
The DNA here is from genome assembly GCA_038496675.1 of Rachycentron canadum. Taxonomy (NCBI): domain Eukaryota; kingdom Metazoa; phylum Chordata; class Actinopteri; order Carangiformes; family Rachycentridae; genus Rachycentron; species Rachycentron canadum. Next base: position 15,741,591 of record CM076661.1, read on the forward strand.
ACACACAAACAAAAAGAGGAGGAGTGGGATGTCAGAGGAGAATCAGTACACATAAGATGAAGGAGCATATTCATGCATGCGAGCAGACACTCGCCTAAACACAAACACACACACACACACAGACACACACACCCATCCCCCTCTGTAAAGGTTGTTGTGTCAGGGACCCCCTGGGTGGTCAGACTGAGGATGATTTCCACACAATATGATGTTGTGAAAAAAAAAAAAAGAGTAGCTGTCTTTTCTTTCACTGTCACATTTATATAACCACTTCAAAAATGGATGTGTTACGCATACTTTTTCATAAGAGTGAGAAGCGGCTTTCATACTCAGAAACTACAGGAAAACTCTTCCACCTGAGTGAAAACACAGCCCATGATGATTCCACAGTGGTTTATTCTAATGGCTAAGCTCTTAATCTGTCAGATCAGATTTCAAAGTGCCAGGAGCTGTGCCAAGACAGGTCCCAGGAAGGAAACCCCTTTTGTTTGGGGCAGAAATTTTTTAAATTTAAGACCAGACTTTATTCACAAGGGCCCTAATCACAAAAAAAGGGTATATGACCTGTTATGGAAGCAATAACTCAAACAGTAGCATCATTAAGAAACAGTAAGTGCTTGTTTCCCCATTCACCTCTGCTGCACCATCAGCATTTTGCCAGCATGTCAGACCTCAGGTATGGCAAGATAAATAGCTGTCTTATTTGTGCCTGTGAGAGCCCGGCTCCTTGTGGGGTGGTGCTCTCAGCTTCATGCTCCACCAACACTGAAATAAAGCTCTGTTCGAGGCATTTCAACACCGCTTAAGGTTGTCCGTGGCCGTGTAATTTATGAGTTGAGAGGACTTCGTTTTTAAGTTCACTACGACCCACAATCTTCCAGCATTCATGGGTGGAGAAAAGAACTGTGTGAGTCATAGGAAACTTACAACACTCCTCCAATTACCTTAAACAATGGCAGTCTGAGTGATACCTGTAGGGTGCTGCTGTGTGGTTTAGTCTCTCAATGATGATATGATGTGATCTAAAGTAAGTGGATGTCCAGTCACTTCAACAGGTGAAATGTTTTGTCACCTGTAGGCCAGTATAAAACTGGCAGGAGGTAGTTAGAGGTGATCATTTCATGTTCCACACTTCTCAGTGGGTGGTCATACGGACAGACAGAGAGACAGAGAGACAGAATGACATGCTGACTTGTGCTTGCCGGCACTGGTTGCCTCTTTGGCAACTCACTGCAGAAGAAAAGACCTGAGAAGGTGGTTTGTAAGGTTGCGCAAAAATCTAATTAAAATACTAGCATTTATATATTTTGTGAAGTTGATATAAATTAGACAAATGTGCTGTAAGCTGGAAAGAATTTTCCAGATTCATAGATAATCATATAATCAATTATTTTTTCAGTATTTAAAAACTACAATTACAATTGTATCTTCACTGTATTAAAAATTCTGATTTTTTTTTAATATGTATATCACGAAACAAACAAAATACTCGACAAATGCGCATCAGCAGAAATCGTAAAAATTAGTCTTTAGAACTAAATGAAAAGCCGACTGCCCAAAAACCCCCCCCAAAAAACAAAAAAAACCAAAAACAAAATAGTGGTTGTGAATTTTAATGAGACTGCTTTGTTGGGGCAAACACTTCTATTTACATATCTTGTGTTTGCCCTTTGTTACTGGATGATTGTGTTTTATTGCTAAGCCAACACATAAGGGAAATTAAACCATATATTATCAAGAATAGCTTTATCAGAGTAATTATATTTTGTTTATAACAACAAAAACAATAGGTTTAAATGGCTCCAAAAAATTAAAATCTCTGGAAAAGGCTAAATTAAAATAATAACAATGTTTGCATATTTATAATAAACAAAAAAGGTCAGCAATTATCTTTCAATGTATGATTGAATTACTTTTATTTAATTGTGGCAGTAAATAAGATAAACAAAATTTGTAACTGTTTTTGAAAAAAAAAACAAAAAACTGAATATGTTTTGCCCAGTTTATGTTATTGATTTTATAAATTGTCATGATGGAAATTTATAATTTCAAAAACAATTACCTCGTACTGCAGTTCAATTAATTCAATGTAAAACATATAATGTTATGTTTAAATCATGTGTACCTTAATTGTACATTATAATATATTTGAAATAAGTAAATCATTTAATGAGAAAAAAATAAATGAAGCTACAACAAAAAAGAAACACTGACAAGAATTTTAAAACATGCTCTTTAAAATTATTGCATATAATTACTCATTTATTATCAGATGAATTTTAAAAGCAAGTTTGTTTTAGTTCTTTTTACTTGAAAATGCTTCCTTATTTTGATGTATAGATATCGGATGAAATAAAAAGAAATTACAGAAGTGAATTGCAGAAGTGCCTTTAATGTCGTCATTTAAATGTCACTGTTCATACTGGAACATTTCGACAGCGAGATGTTTCATATTGGTTGTCGTGAACACATTCAGGGCCCAGCTCAGCCAGACATGGCTATACCATTCACATTACCTCTCTGCCAATGTGTGAATGTCAACACCCTGTAAACACCTTTGACACACATGCTTGAATGTGACGGGCGAGTTAACTAAACATTCCTGGGTGTTCCCCGTAAAGGTCTCCCACTCATCCACCAGACTGCAGTGACCCGTCTCCCACGCTTCAAACTGCACTTACAGAAAAAATAAAAATAAAAAAGCATTTTTCTCTTCATACATTTACATTTTTTCCTAATTTTCAGTGACATAACATAAAAATATTTCAAAAGATACACGACAGAAATTGCAGTAATTCAGCAGTCTATATCATCTGGCTGTTTTCTTTCTGTGCATGTGTCTTAAAATGCAATGGAACAATACTCTATAAGGATTTGGGAATTTGGGAGTATAATTCCAGCCCTGTGCTTATCGCCGCACCCAGACTATTTGAGTGTTTTGAGATGCGGGCTCCCTGAGGACGGATCGAAGGCGTCCTAGTAGAACTGCACATCAAATAAATAGGAGGATGGGATTTATATGGAGGCTGTGTCTCTGTCAAACAGGGCTCTGCTGACTGAAGTGATCCCCATGGCCCGAGTGGAGGAGAGGAGGGAGATGAAGCCTCAGAGGGAAGAGGGATAGCGGAGGAGCTACACTGACTGACTGACTGACTGACACACACACACACAAACACACACACACACACACTCAAAGACTCACACAATGTCCCTCTCAGTCCTGGGTTGTGACCGGCCCATGGCATTGGCCAGGTATGTCAGCTATGTTTGCCAAGTCATCCATCACCCATGCACCTTCCCTCCTGAAACAGGAACTTTTGTTTGAAGCATACACTTGTTAAACCCATCCTTTTACTCTGTTTAACCTAATTTATTTCCTTATGGCTGAGACAGAAGATTTACTAGCACCTATGTTTTGTTCTTTATTTTCCTCTTTTTGTGGGGCTGCACAGTACAAATGTGTGGGTAGAAACATGGGCGTGTTGTCACGAAGAGAGATTGCGAGCTACAGTTTGGGGACACCAATGGCCCTTATCATCAGTGACCAGGGTTAGCAAATAAACACACTACAGGGAAGTCAAGCTGCATGTAAGGAAAGCAAAGATTTATGGCTGCATCACACTCACACATGACAGAGGATATGAAATGTTTTTATTTTCTGGTCTAGTCTATGCATCACTCTATCATTCTACATCTAAATGAAAAGAAAATAACATACATTCAAATGTTTTATGCTTAAATTACAATTAAGTTTGGGATTTGCTTATTTTTGAGGGCATATAGTGTCATACATTAAACCATTTAATTATTCATATACTTGTTATTTGTAAAAGAAAAAGGAGGTATACAACAAATATAAGAAGCTAGTGTATTTGATGGTGGAAAGGTGGAGAAGTATTCAGAAAGTGTCATATTGACGTTAGCACAATCATAAAGTCATTTGACAATTGTTGGTCGGCTTGAGAACATATTGTCTGGGTGAGACTCTGACGTGAGAACTGGCAACAAATGTCTCAAAAGAAACCTACGTGTGGGTTGGTATGTTTGCTAAAGCACCTAAGATGGAGCCTTTCTTCATTCCCTGAAACACAACCTTCATTTACCTTTTGACTTCTACTCTGAGCCAGAGAGCAGATATCACTAAAAGTGCTGCGTTAATGATTAACTCTCAGTGCACCAAGCATCCTGCGTTGAGTGGCCACTTTGCCTGCTCTTGTGCTGCATTTTCGGCCGTAAATGTTTGTGGTCCCACTCTCCTCTCCAAGTCCCATACAGTATTATTAGCACTGGGGGGTTAGGGTGGGGTCGAGACTAACTTTCAATAAAGAACCATTGGCATGCTGAGGTAAATGGAAGATAAGAGTTTGTCTCTGACCCTTTTAGTGCTTTATAAGAATGTGGCTGTGTAAACCTAATCTCCCCTCAAGATAAATTTGGCTCTGCTTTGTGAAAGCAAGTTCATGCATTGCCTTTTTTCCCTCCTGTTCTAAAGCCCACTTTGACAGGCGTGAAATGAGTCCTGGACTTTTCATTGACAGTTCAAGATGGAAAGCAAACTGAGATTAGGGCATGTTAATTAATTGTGGGGTTGGTAAAGTGGCCTCACATCCCATGAAAGACTTGTTCCGTTTATTGCCATCCTGCCAAACACTGACAATTGTGTAATCATGAATTTGTCGTCTTTTTTTTTTTTTTTAAATTTTGGTAGAATAGGATTTCTTGTGTAATTTAGCACACCTATTGAACGTTTATATACCACCAGCATGTATTGATGCTACTTAGCAACTCACTACCACCAGTCAATATCAGCCTTTGCAATTATTATAGTGTAAAAAACATAAAATTAAATGTACAATTGACCTGTGTGTTCTCTCTGTCCTCCGCAGATGCACATGGCTTTCATTTGAAGGACACTTTTCCACTGCTGCTTACCGTCTACTTTCATCACCCCCCATCAAGCGGCCTAAAAGCACTTTCCTGTCGATGTACTTGGCTATATCTACGTCTGACCTGTCTGCCATATGTAATATCAAAGCCTCTGTCAGCGTGGAGCTGAATGGGAACAAAAGAGAGACCTCCATTAATGATTAACTGTTCTAAAAGCCCCGGCTTTTGTATTCCCATGGTGCCCAGGCTATCTGGCCACCATGTGACATGCTCACAGCATTTTTCGAGCAGATTGGGGGAAAGCTAGTGAGCAAACACAGGTGCTTTGGAGCAGCGTTGCCGACGCTGTCAGGGACAACCACAAACAAGAGCAGCTATGCCTGGCTAAATGAATCCCCACCCCTCCCAACACCATCACCACCTCCACCACCCCCCTCTTCTCTGTCGCTAGCTAACTTGTTTGCTAGCTCCCTATAGCTTTCTCCCTGCAAAGCCTTCCTTCTGGAGAGCCCCCCCCCAACAAGTCTAATGTCCGCTCCAGCCGTGCTCCACAACTTCTCACACCCTCCAAAGAAACAAACAAATAAAAGTGAGGACGGCCGACCACTTCTTTGAGGTGATGGCATTTGCTGTGGTCATGACTAGTGGGAGAGCAAACAAATTAATGGTGTTCGAGTTTTCACTTTCCAAACCAAACTAAATGTCTTTTAGTTCAAGTGGGGCAATTCCACTGACCCTGGTGTCAAATGCTGTATAAGGGTTGCACACTCTTGCACTTGAAATGCCGAGAGGAGGCCATAAGAAATTAAACAGGGCTTGAGTAGTGGCCCACATGAGCCTGGTGTCGTGAGACACCTCAAACTGGCATCTGACAAATAAATCTTCAATAAACTGTAGTAAACACTGTGCATACTCTCGGTTTATTTCTGCTGTCTACGGATTTTGACCACAAACTTTAACAAGAGGTGTGTGGAGCACTTAACCTTTTCATCCAGGCTGACTGATAGTTCAGAGTGACTGGGGGTGCTGTGTCGCTCAACTTTGATAAGACAATCAGATGATAGGATGGCGTTATCTTAACATGGCTTTCCGGCTGGGAGACAAATGAACAGTGTGCGATAACAAGAACAAAAGCTTGGCTCTTATTGGCTGTCACCGCCAAAGAAAGGAAAATTATCAGTGTGGAAAATTCACAATAGGTGCAGTTTATTTCATTTTCAATTTTCTACTTAGCAGAGGTCACGGGAACAGATTTTTTTCTTCTTTTTTTTTTTTTTAATCACTCAAATATTTATATTGTCTCTTGTTGGCATTTTGATTTCACAGTCTGTAATTACCTGAGCCTATAAAGCAGTTATCACTGGAAAGATGATAAAAATATTTTAAAACAAACAATTTAAATCAACAGGAGAGGAAATGAAGTTGTAAAAGTGAGAGAGAGAAAAACACGGACAGTGTGAAAGCAAAAATATACACTGCAGATATAAATGTGGAGAGAGAGAATTGAACGGTAGAAAATGGTGTGCGTGTGTGTGTGCGAGGGAAAAAGGTAGAAAGAGCAGAAGGAAGAAGGTCAAAAGTAGTTTCCACAGAGACCCGCTACTGATCAGTAAAACACCACTTCTGTCTGGGTTTTCTGACTTTTGCAGGCTAATTCTCAGAGTCAGAGAGAGGTGTGTATACTCAAGGATTCACTCAGGGCTTTGTTTGCTCTATTCCCCCAAAAAAATGATTGGAAAAAAATATTGGTACCTTGGCACGAAACTTTGTCAGAACAAAAAAAAAAAAACAAAAACCCTGAAACAGTGTAAAAATTGCATAAATAAAATATTCTCTTAATATGGGAATGTGTTGCGTATTGTTTAAAATATAACAGATTTTCATTTTAACAGCCTTTCAAATGTACGGTTCCAAGTTTTGCTTAAATTAGCATTTTTAAAGTTGAATTTAACCTGCTTAAGCCATTCCTGCAGGGACCATCAGAAAGGGTTTTAAATGGGCAGAGAGATATTCGCAGAAGCTCATCTCATCCCCTGTTCGGCCGCTGGTTCCCTGCAGGGATTTAGCCTCTGCTGGTCGTGAGCTGAGTCTGATCAGAGGAGTTACAAATCCTCACTTTTAGGGGTCTTACTGTAATTCACAGGCCTGTTTGGCCACAGTAAAGCGTGGGGGCCCAGCATCTCGAGAGGGATTTGAGACAACATCTTTGTTGCCTCCTCATTGTGTTACGGTGAAAGTCGTCCAGCCCCATTGTCTGACCAAACTCCGCTCAGACCTCGGCTCAATCAAAGAAAAGTTTTCCAGTAATGAGGTAAGACATGAAAGCTCATTGAACACAGCGACATGTTGAAAGGGCCCTTTTGATCTTGCCAGGCACAATGGTAAAATTTGAAAAGAGCAAAGTGCGCTTTAAGCAGCAATGCACTGCATTAACCCCTTGTCTTTTGACAGGCCCACACCTACAAAGAAGTAATATTCCACCCTATGGAAAATGTAGTTCATGAGGAATGGCCTCCTTGAGGGGACGAGACCTTTGTGCTAATTCTACCTACTGCCTTTAGAGGTCGGCTCATCAAGAAACAGGAGTTGGCCTCTATTCAAATTCGATTCGTCATAGCAACATTCGTTTGGTGTGTCCTTGTTAGTGTTGTATTAGCACAGCTTTCAAAGTAGCATCACAAAGAGTCAAGTCTTTGAAATTTGTCTAATTAAGTGTTTTAAGATCACAGATTCAAGAGAATGGAGAAACGTGTCTCTTATTTTATGAGTGATAAAAACTAAATGGCAGTAGGCTGGAGCTGATTACCCAGCAGCCCGCTGTGGCAGTCGTGGGTCAATCAACCAGCCACAATTTAGAGCTCTCACTGAGTCACTGTTTTGTCAATGTTGACAAAAAGAAGGAAAGGCAGCATTGTGAAATCCTTTGTAGAACAAAAAGTACGAACAAAAAGAATAATATTGCAGAGACATGCAGACAATATGGTCTGCGTGTTCTGCAGTGAAGTCACAGGAGTCTCCACATTATAGTTTCAACCACAAGATGTGAAATACTACTCCAACAACATTAAAACAAGCTCTGTACAGTATCTAACAGCAAGTGCTCCAACTGAAAGACAGCCAACCAGAATTTCTCACATGCCAGAGATCCATCCATTGTCCGCGAGCCAGATCGTTGATCATTCAGGTGATTAAGTCAAAATGCATCTCAAACAACAACAACTGATTTGGCAGAAAGTCTAGTTCTAAAATTTGTCTGGGCTAAAATCTGTACAGATCTCTATCTCTGCCCATCAGCCAGCCAATGAAAAGAGTCCCTGGAGAGCGATGATAAAATATACCTGTCTCCTTGTGTGAGAGGCTGGTTTATTGTACCCATTGACTTACGCAGGTTAATTGACACACCAAAAGTATTTTAACAATCTCCATTTTTTTTTTACTCTTAAAACTGATTTACAGGGACTTTACAGAAAAGTCCATTGGCAGGCAGCAGCTGAAGGAAGTGCCCCCAGTGAAAGTAAATTATCGACATGTGATATGATCAGATTCTAGAAACCAAAGAGCAGGTGTTTCTTTCTGTCAACTTGACGTAGATATTCAGAAACGTTCTTGACCCTCCAAAAGCACACATACAAACGATCCTGTTGGATGAGGTGGACCACTCAGGTACACAGCCCGCTCAGGTAGAAGGCCTCTGTGCTGCCATTGTGGTGCGTAAGGTGCAGTCCACTGACAGACATACAGCCTGATATCTCGCTCAGAGCAAAAAAAACCACATCGACCAGTCTGCCAGAAGCTTCTGTTCCAATACCTCTATTCAATGAATTGTCTCCCTGCCTCCTTTATGAATACAGCCTGTGTCCCTGGTGTTCAATTACCTAAGTCAATATGAATGTATTGAACCCCAACATATGAGTCAAATCATAAAGTGTATATACAAGAGCAGGGATGTTATGGCCATCTCAGAGGGGCAGTGAAAATTACATTGGTGATTTGCAGCCCAGGAAGTAAACAAAGTGGTAATATATGAGGGTAATAACACACAAATATGGTTCCAGTGTGGAGAGCATCTGGCCAGTTGTTGCTCTCCATCGGTTTGACGAGAAGATGTTGATGCACTTAAAATGATAGAATCCTATAAACAGACAACTTCAGTTACATGATAAAATAAAAGTCTATATGCCACAATAATGCCTGTGTGAATGGGTTCATATGAGACCATGTGTGCATAGCGTGTATGAGACAGCTGCTGCTTTTTGGCGCACACGTGCACACACGTGCACACACACGCACCACACAGACACATACTCAGGTAGCAGCTGGGCAGGCTCACCTGTCATATTAATAAAACCAGACAATCCCTTCCATCAGCAGCAGCAGCAGAGGCAAAAGCAGACAGAGAGACAGAACAAAAGAGCGCTGAGGCGGAGAGACGTGAGGGAAAAAATGAGCAAGATAAGGTGGAGTTGGTAAAACTCTCCATCATGCCCATATTCATAATATAGCGATAGCCTTACAAGAACTAACCCTAACCCCAATAACTTATCGCCATGTCAAAAAGTGAATTACAAAAAAAAAAAAAAGCCGTCTGGTGTCAGGGTCGACACAGTTGCAGTTGTGTATTGTCCTGATTTCTATAGTATGTCTGCATTAAATCAGTACATTTAGCTGTCAAGAAGACATCAATCCCACTGTCCTTTTATTTTGAAGAATGTTCATGAGACCACAGAGAGATTTAACTGTTGTTAATTATTATGGATAATGCTTCAGGACTGGTGGGAACACAGATATTATTGTACATTACAAATGAGTATCCACATATCTGTAGATTATTCAGATGTATAAAATACACTGACGGCACATATTGAAGGTTTTCTTACACTTTCTATTTATTAAAACATTAAAAAACAGGAGCTAAAAAACAACTAATAAATAAATGAAAGCCAAAATTCAAAATTGAATTGGAAACAAACATGGAAACTATAAAATTGATGTAAAATAAAGTGCGATTGGTTTATTTGATTTCCAGTCCTTTTGAGCCTACAAAATGCAAGGTGGCAACAAATATGGTCACATGACAATGAATAACATAGAAGAACATAGAACTCCATAAATCTGAACAGTCAACATTTCACAAGAGACAGAAATTTTAAGCTTACTCCAGACCTCCTCCTAACTATAAATTCTATCCCTTTTTGGAGTCACTATGCAATCAGACAAGAGGATTGGCTGCGGGTGATAGAGCGATGACAATACTGATAAGATAAGACAGCCCTTTAGAGACTTTCTGATTGTGTGTGATTGTTCGGTCTGTCTTTATGAGTGTGTCGATGTGAGGCTGCATGTTGCTGCTTGTTTGTGTGTGTTCTCTTGGCATCAGAAAAGGCCTTGGACAGCGCATAGAGAGAGCCCAGGAGAGAAGGAAAGAGAGAGAGAGGGAGGGAGAGAGAGAAACAGAGAGAGAGAGAGAGAGAGAGAGAGAGAGAGAGAGAGAGAGAGA
>CM076661.1:15752371-15801368 GCA_038496675.1 Rachycentron canadum
AGAGAGAGAGAGAGAGAGAGAGAGAGAGAGAGAGAGAGAGAGAGAGACAATAAGGGGTGGTGGAAAAATGACAAGCCGGGTAAAGGAGGGCTTCCTGAAAGCCCCACATCTAAAAGAGGAGGCTGTACCTTACAGACGTCGACTGTCCGCCTCCACTTCCATTAACCCCTGACGCTTCGTTGCCTAGGTAGACCTGATTCATTGAAGCCACTGACAGCTGCTCCATGGGTGGGATCCTGTGTGTTTGCTTTTACCTGTGGACTCAGAGGACTCATCCTAAAGCCAATGAAAGCTCTAATGTGTCATAACTGACAGCAAAATGAAAACACTCTCATGGACCCACAAGATCATCTGACAACATGGCGAGATTGAAGTTGATTCATTTAAATCCTTATTCATTCAATCTCTTTTAAAAATAATAATAACAAGAGAATAAATAAAAGTACAGAACTCCCCCCTTTTTTATTCATATAAATTAAATTAGTTGCGCATCCATGCTGCGTCATGCCTGAATTGTTGGTATCCCGGCAGCCTCAAAATCCAGCGAGTGTGATTAGGCTGATTACCTACATGGGTGAATTGACAAAACGTGTCCAAGGGAAGAAGTAGGAAATGCTCCATAAAGAATCTTTTGAGGCAGACTGACAGGGCCCAGTGAGTGAGCACCGATTTATGGATGACGGCACAAAAAAGAAAGTTCCCAGTGTTCATCGGAGGCCAGTGAATCCAAAATGAACTCTTTTTATGAGGCTGACTTTGCCTCTGTGATGGCGCTTGCACAAAGCAGCCAACAAAGGGTGGCAGTAAAGGGGGAGTTGTGACAAGATAGCAGCACAAAGAGAGAATCAACTTTCACGTGGCTGAATGCAGACAGGAGCCTGGCCCAGCTGTTTTTAATGACGATGCATTGACAGGAGAGCAGGCTATTTTAAATCACGTGCACTTCTTTCAGACGCACACACAAAACCCCCCTTTCACCGAGCTTTGTCAGTAACCTGCGGTGACCTGCATTCAAGGCTGTGGCAGAGTCCCCTGCACAAAAGATACTGAGGAGGGTAGAGGAACAGGGATGTCTGTAGCTGGATGTCTAGTCCAGAGCCCGGAATCTACATCACCACAGACCTCCTCAGACCTCCAGGATGGCCAAAAAAATAGTTGTTGATGTAAGCATGTGTGCCGAAACATGTAAGGCCATACTAAGTTTGCTACATTTCAAGCTAAAGTGTCTATAATGTCTCTGCAAACAGACAGACACAAAGAATGTACAAACAAGTTAGAAAACAAAGGGCCCTTGTAACAGGCCTTGGGATCTTGATGAAAAATTCAAACAATATTAAATGGGAAGTGTCAACAGCAGACACACTTCTGCTGAGGGCCCTTCAAACAGACAGAGTAACTCGGCACACACATTACGCTGCCACAGTTCAACCTCTTAGTGTAATGATGATGGTAGCTTTAACTGGGGAACAGCTTTTAAAATCCCTCTCCTGCAAACACTCCCAGGTGTGTGTGTGTGTGTGTGTGTGTGTGTGTGTGTTGGGGGGGTTAAAAGCTGAGGGAGGAGTGAGGAGTCTCTATGTCCGGGCATGTGTCACTTCCTACACATTTTTACCTGCTGGTGAACGTCACGGGTCACCTGGATTGCCTGGCACCCCTCCCTCCCTCCTCTAGTGACCACTTCATCAGGAGTCACACTCCTGAAAGACGCAGATTAAGATATCAGTGCAGAAGGATTCCAACTGTCCTTTTGCAGAAGACGGAGCAGTAATGCCTCCTGACAGGCGAGCTTTAGAGCCTGGCCTCAGATTCTCACATCCATCAGTGATCCCTCATCTCAGGGCGTCGGAAAAAGAAACAACTCACATAAATATGTGGACTTCACTGCACACATGAGGAAAAAGTGCATGAGGAAAGGATGAAGGGCCACTCTACTACAATGTGATGCTTGTGTGTCTTTGTATTAAAGAGAGAAAGTTTGTATGTGAGGCATTCAACGAACAGACCCTGTGTAGGACTGCAACAGACCCCACACCAACCAGGAATGGCAAACAACAACTTTTTGTTGCCATTTTGGAGATTTTTTTTTTTTTTTTTAAATCATGTTCATTAATTTTATTTTCTGCATAGTTTATGTGCAGATTTTAACAGATGTTTTATGTAGTTATTTTGTGCACAATGCATAAGCCGAATAAGCTGCTTCACAACTTGGGAACCAATCATCTACAGAGTAATGTGACTCCCTGAGCGCAGTAACATGCAAATAAATGTTCTGCCATTACTAACAATTTATTTGAGGTAATTCAAGTGGCAGATAATGTTCTATAGACATTTGTACATTTCCTCTCCAGTTATTGAGGGTAAAGAATTGTCACAAACTGCAGCAGAAGAGACTGAGATCTCTTGACTTTTAGTCTGAAGTATGGGAAAGGGGGATATTACTTTTCCCATAATCCAAATAAATAGGAACTTCGATGTGACATCATGTTTGAAATAGAAATTTAACTAGTTTACTTGTTCTTGGAGAGAATGGCTACTTTAAACAGCCAATTCTAACTACAAAACAAGCAGGCTTTATCTGAGCTGTTTGCCAGTGCGTGTGTGTGTGTGTATCTGGCAGCGCTGTAGGGTCAGCAGCTCCTCCGCCACCTGTAGGCAGACGACCATGCTGACTGGGAGGGGCTCGACTCGACTAGCTGTGGTCAGACACAGGAAACAGAGACAGCAGGTGCACTGTTATCACCTCCATAGAAAGGTAATGAAGCCACATCACAATCAGCAGGAAATGAAGCAGCACAGCTGAGCCTGATAGCCTACTCTTGAACACTAAACAACATTTTAGACATGTACACGGGGCTGCATATGATCACACATCAACACTCTTGATAAGGGAAAATTTCCCAACTTCTGTGCCTTGCAGTTGTATCCCTATTGTTCATGAGTGCTCTATGCAGACTCAAAGTAGTGTGACATTTAAGGGCGCTTGCTTTGAAGAGCAGCCAACTGCTCTCCAAGCAGTAAAAGAGCCACCTGCTTCGCCTCACCTGCCCTTCTGTGAAGGCTTAGTGAATAAAAACTCCCAACTTCCAGTGTCAGTTAGACCCTGCCCTGTAGCTCCTGTACAGTGCAGCACACCTTCAAAACCCCCCCCAATTTTGGCTCTTGCAACAGACAGAAAAAAAGGATATAAAGAGGAGAGCTGTTTTCTTTTCAGTGTCTCCCCTCGGCTAAGTCTGGGGTAAGCCCACTAATCCTGCTTGGTGTGATGACTCACAACGGGTGTGGCCAATGTGTTCCCAAAGATATCTTTTCCACAGTCTGAATATCAATAGGAATGTTTATGTTGGCTTTGTGAATCATGTTGTGTGGCATTTAATAGTTTCTAATGGCTGCTGAAGATATCTTCTTATGTTTATATTTATGTCTAAACTAAATAAAACCAAAGAAAAATCTGAAAAACCTATGTCATTTCTCCCATTTTTTTTTTTTTTTTTTTTTACACATATGTAGTGTTGGATGAGCGGGTGTTTCTGACACGTGTGTGTTTGTGTATGTGTGAGAGACAAGAGGGTGAGGGAGAGAATTGGGCCAGTGTCCCACCTAATTGTTATTGCGTCTGTGTTTGGCCTGGAGACAGTCGATAGGAATCAGCAGAGAGCCTGGGGGTGGCGGTGGGGGGGTTATGGAGGGCTGTGTCTCCCACTTCCCAGTGTCTTAGTTGTAATGCATCCCTCCACTAACAGGGATCAAGGTATTAGGGATTCAGGTTATTTGTATTGATTTTATGTGCTGTCATGCCGGGCTCGAGGACGCCCTCATATTTGTGGAAATTGCAAATTCCACCTCGGAAATGTCACCAGCGTTTAATCTCTTCCTGAGTGGTCAATATGGGACCCTCACTCCGACCACGTTTATTAAACAGAGACCAAGCATTCCCTCAGTTACCATGACACCATGCAGCATGGAACAGGATTGGTGTAGACCATATGGTAACATGGGAGTGAAGGAGTCAAACTTCAACATTAATAACTTTTAATAACATCAGTGGCAGTGGTTATGAGTCTGTACATAGATAAGAGGAGTTGACTCTGGATTAAGTTCAGCACATTCATAGTTGAGTTTATGAATCACATTGAGAATATAATCAAAGGTCATTTTTACCTTCTGTAATGCGTGGTTTACAATATTGGACATTTAAAAAAGGTTTTATTTCCCATAACATACATTAAAAGGAGCATTTATTTCCTGACATCATTGCAAAACCAGGAGCAGCACTACTACCACCGTCAGTGTCATTATTCTATGAGGACTCTTCAAGGTCTGCAAAAGCAAACTGCTTTGTTGCATCTGCCAACATTTGCATGCTATTATCATCTTTGCTTTATCCATGTCATAGCAAATGTTTCTCTTTCTCCAGTGTTTACAGGAATGGCCAGGCCACCCCTCCTCTCTCCATTCACCACAATCAAATTTACTCTGGCTTGAGTACACGTTTAGTGGGGACCATTTGTTTGAGGCAAACACTTAGGGCCCTCGTATGTCATTGACCAGTGTCCACAAATATAATCCTATCAAGTTCAATCTTGGGATGTTCTACGCCATTGTTTTCCTAATGCAATAAATGAAAATAATCCTATCTGGCTTGTTTTAATATAGAGCTATCACCTTTTTTGAGTGTATTATGAACTTACTAAAGTCCCTCTTCTATTTATTTGAGTGCTGGACAAACTTGTTGATGATATTGGGATGGTTTCAGTGAAATCCTACTGTTGACATCCACCTCGCTTGAAGTATTTACAGTACAAGTAGAGGAACGGCACAGCTAACAAACACGAACCTGCCGGGTTGGGTGGCCGTACCCTTTCTTGCTTGTTGATAAACCCCTGCTTCTTCCAAAAGCCCTCAGTTGACATGTACCTACAGAGAAAGCCTTAGCAAAACAAGCAGGACCCTTGTAAATATGCAGTGTCCAACAGTGGCACACGCAGTGTTGGCTTACATACTGCTAGTGGTGTTTTTCTTTTTACCTCCAAATTTGCTCGGAAAACTAATCATGGTCTGATAAAGCCCATGGTAAATATGGGAGAGATTGACACCCACATGTCAAAGTTTACATAGCCAGACCAAGTGTACATATAGGGCAAGAGAACTGTGGGGCAGAGCAGGACTGAACTGGTCTGACCTCACTGAGGCTGTGCTGGAGGAATAGACACTTAGTAAGAGAAGCCACAGAAGAGGAAGATTATTCAAAGACCCGGGCCAAGGAGGTAGAAGGTAGAAGTTTCCATCTGCAAACTGTGGTTTAACCAAAGGAAAAGGATATATATTAAAAGATCAACAGTGTAACAGCCACACAAAACATCAGAGGGTGTTTATTTTTTTATTTATCATTTAATGTGGTTATAATGTTTCTGCTGTTTTCCTCTCTCCCCTCCTTTGAAATACATTAAAATGAAGGCTAGATGTCTTTCTTCTTGCCAGTCGCTGTCAGCCATCCAATTGCTTGGTAATCCACAGCAAAGACAGTGCAGCTAACAGAAAAGGTTAACCCCTGACTGATGTGTCTGATGTTAATCTATAGATCAATTAGGGAGAGGCACACTGGGTCAAGCTACAGATATTGCAGTGGCTATTAGTTCCCCTATCTGCCATTATTACACAGTCACATGCTCAAACATTGCGCTGGGTTGGTATGCTAGGCACAGATGCCTAGGGTAAACAGACAGGCCTACAAGGCTTGCACAAAATATTGATCTGACAGCAGATGGGAACCTTGATATCAGCCATTCATTTTTCCTGTGTCTGCGTATTCTTATGTGTGTGCATGTGTTGGAACATTTGTGGCAAATGTGTTTGGGAAAATATTTAAAAGCACATACTGTGTGTTTGTTTTGCCTGACGTTAATCCAGAATTTTTCACTTCCAATTTCAGTTTTAGCACATGATGGTATGCTTTGTTCTTCCGTTTGTAATATAGATGAATTCATATGGGCTGACGGTTTACAATTTAACTTTAAATATTATTTGTTTTTACATACAAATGTGTCAAAAAAGAAACACTTTGTATAGTTCAGGTTAAAATGTTTAGTTCAAATTTCTGTTCATCACCTCCAGACTGCTGGCTGTAACTTCACAGATTTCAGTATTTTCTCAGTACTAACCGTAAAATGAGCTTACAAAAGTTGAAGTTGCAAAACTGACGACACAATGGGCTCTTTAATTTAACTCTAATTTACAAGATAATAGATAAAAGCTACTACACATAAGCTGGAGTCAGGAGCAGCAGTTCACATCTAATTTTGAGATTTACATCTTACGTTCTTTGACTTTTCCCAAATTGAACTTTTGCTCTCCTTCACAATAATCCAAACCTAGAGGCATTTCTCTCTCTCAAAAATGCCAAACAAAGCACGAAACACATGCATCAGCTTCTTTTGTTGCATTAAGCTGCATGCAAAAGAGGGAAGGGTTGTAAGCGATTGAAATTTTCCATTACTTCACTCAAAGCTTCTCTTTCAGTTTCAGTGAATTAGCTAGATGGTAAAATAAGTGAGGAGATGAAATGATACCTTGTCTATCAGCTGAATGAGGGAATAAAGTCCTTAAATCCTCTTTCGTTGAGTCTGAACTCAGATATTTTGAGTGATCAAGATGGCTCATGCTGGGAAAATGTCAAAAGGAATGACCCATTTATTGGCAAGGGATGGTTCTTTCTTTTCCAAAGCTGGCAGTAAGATTGAAACATCACATCATAATGAAGAAATGCATGTGCTCTCAATCCTTATGAATAGGCAATCTCTACATATGAAATTTGGATTTCTAGGGAGGGTTAGGCAGGGTCACATATTTCCTCAGACTATCCCTGAGTGCTACAATGCAGCCAAGTTGTCCAAATAGTACTGATGGGTAATCCGACATTCCTCAATCCTAAAATCTCAGGATCATCACAGCAGGGGTATGGAGGCATATTCATGAGTAATTATGTTTCTATATCTTCCTTCCCCGCCTCTCTGCGTTCAGAGCTTCATGGTGTGTTCTGGCCCTGGGGATCAATCACTCTGAGCTGCCTGGCCAAACACCACTGACAAGGCGGACGTAATGCAAAGCTGGTCCAGCACCTCCATGGCATACCACCATTCAATTAGTCTTGGTCAGCAGGAGGCATGATTATTCCAAAATTAGTGATTCTCTCCCTGGGTAAACAGACCAGATTGGGATGTGTCATCCCTTGTGCGCCTTGCTGGTCACTGGGCCTCCACAAAGGGGGCTGGGGCCTGGAAGAGAGGCCAGGGTACAGAAGACTGCTTCTCCTGAAAGAGCAGCCTACTCCCCCTTCTCATTGCTGGACCCCGCGGCTCGACACAGCCCTCCCTGATAAAGTGGTATTTCCCGCATACAAAGGAGGCATCGGGCTTAATCCTCAACCAACCCACACCCCCTTCTTTCTTCCCAGCAAGACAGCACAATGAGGGTGGACCTTGTCTTAATCCAAAAGGTGGGCTATCACAGTAATCTGATAATACACGCTGATCAAAGTCTATTCAATGCTAATCAGGACAACAGATCAGCATTATGGTCTAATTAGGGACACCCTATGTGCCACTGAAGTGAAATGCCAGAACACTGTAAACAGCAGAGGATGTCATTGAAATGACAGAGAAGAAGAAAAGGCTGAATGTAATGCTGCGGCATAATCCTAGCTCAAACCCACATTATCAAAATAACTAAATAGCAGCCAGTTAAGTGAAACATAGTTGAGTTCATTTCAAGGTTCAAGATGTGAATCGTGTTAAGTTTTTACAAATCTATACAATGATGACTAGAAGAAAAAAAACAAAAAGACCCAACTTGATGTGGTTTCTTTCACAGGTTGTATGCATTTTTTTTTTCAGTCCAATGGCAGCAAGAGGCCACTCCTGACATAAAAGATGATGAAAAGGTCAAGAGGTCAGCCATGGTAGTGCACAGTCTCACAACATGTCATATACTCTAACTCCAGCCACACCACACACAGTAAGAAAAAGAACAACAATTTTTTTTAAATCAGTTGGCAAAGGGATATTCGTTGAGCCCTCCTGGTAGTTTTGACTTGTGTTAACCTATTGTGTACTTTTGTTGATTTTGCCACTCTGGTATGCCCAATTAGCCATGAGCTATTAACAAAGCACCAAATCAATTACCCACTTGCCTTTTGGAAGTTGTCGTTCTCCTCTGGGAGACGCATCAGTCACGCCCTGCCTGCAGAGTCATCCCCTGCAACTCCAGAAATCTGGGTGGCCACGGCTCTTTCAAAACAGCACAATACAGCTCCTACATTTGGATAAACTAAGTCTACTATAACAAGGCTCCTAGCAAAGGCTAATCCTATCAAAATGGACTCCTTTTAGAAAAACATTAAAAGCAAGTGCACACTAATGACAGTGCTATGTTACACAAGGAATGCAGGGAAGGCAGAAATCAGAGTGCAATGAAAATTCCTTGTTCTGCGATCAACATCCCTTTCACCTGGGCCTAAAACAACAAAGCCGTTTTCGGATTCAGCAGTGTTTAGAGACTCCATGGCTATGAAAATAAAGGCCAGATGCGCAAGCAGCAGCCTCATGTGGCTACATGTAGGCTACTTGTGTGTGACGACGAAAGGCAGCCCTGTCGACAGCCACTGCTTTGCAAACTGACTTTCCCTTTCAGTCAGAAAGTAAAGAAAACTTTAACCCTTTAGTACAAACAAAATGTACAAACATTACTGACACCATGAGAGTTGAACTTGGCACAACTTCAATAATGCTGTTTATGAGATGATATATGATGAACTACACTATTACACTTTTCAAAATATAAATGTGATGCTTGGTATTTCAAATATGACATGTCTAGACAACATAGTAGATTAACTGGTTTAGTCATTGCACAAATCTGATGATTTTAAAATGAGTCAAAAAGAAAAAGAAAAGGCAGAATAAAAGGCAACCCAACGTTTGAGTTTAACCCCCTAAGCAGCTTCTATGTTTCTTGAACTTTATATGTTGTCCTGTGTGGGTCAGCTCAAGTCACTGCCCCCACCCCCATCCTTAGTCCAACTCCCACACACAGACAGGAACAAAAAGACCCACCTCAGTGTGGCCCTATCAATGTCACCGCTTTGTGCAGCAGTCTTTCAGGGTACATGAAGTGTCTTTAGCCACAATGAGATCAATAGCACGGCCAACTGTGCAGCAGCTAGCAGCGGCAGCCACCGCGCGGGGCTGCAAGGCTGAGAAGATAAAGCTGATCAGACTCGGAACATTGTCAGATCTCTATCTTTGATCTACTTGTGCACTCTCTGCTTTTATATGGAACTTTTCAGTGTGGTTTCTCTATTGCATTCGCTGCATAGGAAATGGGAGCAGTGCAGTCCAAGTGTAATATTGATGTGCCATATCTCCTTTTAGTTGAAAATGTCCCTAAGGACCTTTCAAAGTTTTCTGTGTACTCTGCTGAGCCAGATCTTTCCTGACAGTGACCTCAGTCAGCCTATAGGTACACTGGCTTGGACAGGTCAGTTCCATTGATTTCCCATTCACTCTTGGCACAATAAAGACTGTCAACGAACCACTGAGATGTGTCCTTGACCAAAGTGTAACCCACGCCGTTTTATCATGTCTACTTTGGAGCTTTTAACTCAGTCAAAGGCTTGTTCGTGGTACAATGATCCATTAAATAAAATGAAGATTTAACTGTCCATTACTGTTACTTTGATCGTTCCTTTCTGTAATCATGTAAACTGTAGATGAATATATCATTATGAATAAATGGAGACCACCAAGTTAGACTAGGCTTTCTCCTCTTTTTCCCAACAGTAAAAAAGCCCAAGCCTAATTTGCCATCATCAGCTTCTTTTGTTCAAACAGGGGCTGGTATTTGAGAATAATCCTCCCTCCATAGATGAAATAGTGCCTCGACAGGCAGCGGCAAGACTCTGTCAAAACCTTTTCCAGAGGCGAATCTTTGTGAGATCTGCAATGTTCAAGGCTGAAATATGTCTTGTTAATGACAAAACAAGTGATGTAAACTTGCCATCTGGCTTTGACTACAGGAAATGTGCAATTAAAGCCGGGGCAAGCCGCTGGATATTTGCTTTGTTTGTTGTAGCACTGAATGTTCTCCTCTACAGTGGGAATTTATTTTATCCTTTTTACAAGTACTTAATGTATTTTTAATGTAAATCTATATGTGTTTCAGTAATTTTCTCTTATTTGGAAACAGTATGAGCTAATATTGAACTAATATATGAAAGTGGAACAGATGCCTTTACTTTATATTCAGTGTCTAGTTATCCTTTCAAAATGCCACGAGTAATGTCATGCAATATCTGACAAAATGACCTTAATTTAAAGGGCTGCCATTGATGTCAACACCAGGTAAATACCAAGTTGCAAATGTGCATTGATTGTTTAGATGCTCCAGGTGACACCATGTCAGTAGAGAGAAGTTTTGTTTACCTCTCAAATTTCACAGAATGTTGAAGTGGCACTAAAAAAATTATTGACATATTGCTAAAGTGTCTGTGCTAAAAGACAGATCATCTGACATCAAATTGAAAGGTCTCTTTAAAAATTCTTTTTAAAATGTGACAAAAAAAAAAAAAACAAAAAAAAAACACCTGCATCTAAACCCTAAATATGCGCTTTCCAAACATTGTCAGTGGTGTTGAAGTCATCTGTGAACAACACTGGATTTAAATGTGTGTATATTGTGTGTATGTATATATATAGTGTCCAGACATCCTTGCTATTCTTCTGCCTGTCTCACCAACAACCAAGCTGGCAAGTGTGTATGGTGCAATTCAATGAGGAAATGAGATGCAAATTACTCCATACATCTACAGCATATTTTAAGAACGTTATTCAGTGTTTTGATCTAGACTATCCTTTTGTTAGTTAAAATGTACAAACTATTCAAAAGATTTCTTTTGTTCTTAACTTTTGTTAGAAAGTGGAGAAAATATTTGGAATGCATTAAGTTCTGAAAACCGCCTGTCATGGCCGACAATAAAGGGTAGCCTAATAGATGTTAGCACTGATGGTAAAGAGGACAAAAAGAAGCGGCTCTCTGTTGTGCAGAAACTGCCTGGCGCAACTAAAAATGAATCCATTTACTTCAGACTGTTTACTTTGTACTTTTGGCTGTAAAGGCAAAGAAAATAAAAAAACCCCAATTCACGAGGTGCAGGAGCCAAGGCCTCAACTTCTCTTTCACAGGCCACGTTTTTTCAGCTTTTTAAAAACTCACACGCCAAGCGCCCTGGCAGCCAGCGCTGACAAGATGCAGGGGAGAGAGAAAAGACGAGCGAGGAGACAAAACCAAACACAAAAACAGTAACATCTGCAGCCGCTTCCAGCCAGACAGTTTGATGTGAATAACTCAGCACTTTGTGCCCTGACCTTGGCTAACAAAGGCAGGGTGGGGGGATGCCTCAGGAGCGGAGCGGGATGCCCCGGGAGGCGAGTGCCCAGAGAGCACCCCTGCTCGTTTCGCTGAGTTGGAGTTATTGTCTCCCAGCAGGGCAGAGAGGTGCCACCAGGGCACCCAGGCACTGCATGCCACTTAGACTGTCATAGTTTCAGCACAAAGATGGCTGCTTGTCAAATGAAGCAGAGCGGAGCTGCAGAAATAAAATGTCATTTTCAGACTGGTGCACTGCTGGGATCCCCCCCCCCCATGCCACATGAATGAAGATCAGGGTCATGCAAATAACTATAGAATTGCCTTTTACAGAGATCGCTAAATGTAGAGACAAATCAGTGCAAGGGGCAGTAGATGAATCAATCAATTCATCAATCCTGTCAGAGGATGCTATTATATATACAGATTTATTTCACCTCAGTCCAAAGTTAGAAAAGGCAAATTCCTCCCCATAAAATCAAAGGAAGACACAACAAAGCAACTGTGTACTTCAAGACTTAAATCTTACAAGTTCCTAATCCTTCTGAAGTCCACACGGGACCTTTGGTCTCCATAGCAACAGCAGGGCATTCAACCAAGTGATTGCCTCCAATGAATTTCAGATAAGACAAAATGGAAGTGAATTGATGTGATTTTAATGCAGAAGTGAGCGGTGGAGGGGAGGTCCACTCGGTTCATATTTGAATAAAGCAAACAGAGCAGACAAAAGGCTGACAGCCGTAAATGACATTGTCAGTACAAAAATTATCAGCCAGTTTACAATCTGTTTGCTCATGTAGAACAAACAGAATGTGTGTGGCATCCCCAGGCTTTGTGAACGGCAGGGACGGCAGCCGGTGGCGAGAGAAAAGCAGATATCAGCTCCCCCTGCAGCCCTGCAACAATTAGATAGCAATTTGACAGGCACACTCAAAATGTGAGTTTGTTATTCTCTTCCAAGGGCACCACATTTTTTTCTCTCTCTCTCTTTTTTTCCCCCTTAAAAATCAAAAAGGAAATACATAATTGAGGCATTGGGAACAAAGACAAATTGTGTGACCTATGGCCAGAAGACTCGCAGGGTGGGATATCACAAGCGTAGGGAGACACATTCCAAACATAAGATGCTCAGTTACCTAGCAAGGACTCAAATCAAGGTCCCCCTTTTCTGCCTTGCCCTCCTTTGGTGGTAGGGGACCAACAGGGAGATCCTCCTTAAAAGACAGCCCCGTTAGGCCCTGTTCACTCCCTGCTGCCCTTTGTTGAATTTTGTCACTTGTTTTGTTTTGAGCTTGTTAACTTCTCTATAGCCGCATGGACAAGCAGCAGCTGGTGAGCTTGCGGTGGGCTGCAAGGCATCAATTTTATCCTGGGACAAGGAGGGAAAACAGGCCAGGCTTGCATCTGACAGCACCTTGAACCTTCTCACTGTAATGTCATCTGTCCACGTTGCCAAGCAGCCATGAGTCTGGCACAGATCAGTGACCAGTGAGTTGTGTGAAGGTGACCACAAGTAATGTCACCTGTTACTGGTAATGTAGCATATTTCAGCTGAGTCCAGCCTTATGAAAGATGCCCTTTTCAAAATGGTTTAAATGAAATTGCAAAAAAAACAAAAACAAAACAAATAACAACCCAAAAACAAACAAAAAATACACACACACAAAAAGAAAAAAAACAAACAAAAAAAAAACCCTAACGCAAAAAAACCCTTGAATATAAAAACTGGTTTTGTTTGCTGACAGCAACTAAAGGGGTTCACTGAAGGTTCAGATGTGTTTAAGTAATGCTCGGAAAATGCAAAAGAAAAGCAGAAAATGTATTTAAAAGTTGTCCGCAGCAGTAAAGCAGCTCTCAGAGAGATCCAGTTAAGTTTGAGGGTTTTCTTGCTGATGAATGATGAGATGTAGAATGTGGCCTTGTGACACAGTTTGACTGTCCGATCTGGAAGCAGCAAACAAAGTCTGTCGAATCTTCTTGATACTGTGTCAAACTTCTCATCGCAGAAAAACAGCATGTCAGAGTGTTAATTGATATTCATCCCAAGATTTTCCTCCCTGTGCTGTGAAGCCCTGCTCTGTTCTCTGGTGGTCGAGATGCCGTTTAGTCTTATTAAAAAGTTGTTTGATTAGCCGGCCCTGGAATGGAAGCTGTGGAAAGGTCTGGCAGCAGCAGATAAAAGGGGAATGATAAATAGGCGAAAAGCCAGCCGATTGCCAGTCAGCCACTAGAGCATCAAAACACATCCATTTCTCTGCAAAGTTGATCCAATTATTGTCAGCCACTCACAGATAGCTACTATGCTTTACTCCTTTCATTCCAGGCTAAATTGCTCTTCCCCTTTTTCGCCGATCGGCAATCGGTCATAAAGGGCCAGCCATCATTAGTGCTGTTTGAATTGGAGCCCTGTAGTGTTTGGTTAAGAGGGTAAATGCAAATTTGATGAAAGAATAAGGCTGCATTTACATATCAGCCTCAGCTCACATGGGTAGGGTAAACATTCTGTTTATCTCAAGTGTCAATTTATGATTTCAGTCGAATATAAAACCGACCTTGGCCCAGTCGGAGCAAAAGACCAAGGAAATTTACTGTTGTTTAAACACTATTTATTTAAGTAGAACTTGTCAACAAATCTTCTATGACTAGGCAAATAAAAGAATATCAGAATGTTTTACAGGAAATGGATCAGAGAATCCCCATTTTAAAGTTCACATCTTAATTGTTCCTCAATTTGATAACTTATTATTAATGCTCCAATTAGTGAATCTATTCTTATGTTCACAGGGAAATGAGGTGGTGCCATGCTTGTTAACTTAATTTAACATATCATATCAAGAAATTCCAACAAATAGAATCATATACAGAAATAAAAATATAAAAGCCTCTGAAATAGACACTTGTCACATTAAACAATATATTTTCTTCCACTAAATAACAGTAACTCAGGGGAATGCTTGAAAATAACTCATACGGTTAAAGTACATTCAAAAAATCTGATCTGATGTTAAGATGTAGAATTTAAAACAGTGAAAAGTATATATTCAGTAAATGAGGCACTCTTATCAATTTACCACGTGAAAAACATTTCGTATTATTAAGTGTTTGACTAATTCGGGAATTTTCCCTCGAGTAGTTTAAAGAGCAGACAAAGCTGTCAAATCAAAAATTTAAATGTACACCCTAACAAAAAAAAAAAAAAAAACATATTTCACACAAACAATATTTAATTTCTGCATAGCCACAGAGCTGAGTGGGCTGTTAAAAATAAGGCAAAACACTGCCATCTATGGCTATGTTCCTAGGACTGCTGAGGTCCTGTGCACCCAGCACAAAGGCAATCAACTATTCCTAGAAAAAAAAAATTGTATGGCTTGATATTTGTAAATAAGATTAATAAAATATAATTGTAATCATAAAATTGTAAACATGCCTGACAATTCTCAATCTAGTAAAGTAAAAAAGTGTTTTGGAACAGTGTTCACACCAAAGTTTCTTGCATTGCTCACGAAGCTGACACGTTTTTGGCTTCCGAAATTGACAGACTGAAACCTAGATTTTCATCCAAATGGGCATCTGGTGGCCATATCCTTTAAGCAACACAATTCTGCACAAATCAGGGGTTCTGTCAGAGATTTTCGTACCACCTGCTGTGTATCTTCCCCTCAAAATGATTGAGCCTGCCTTTATTGTTTCATCATAATTTTATCTTTACAGTTTGTTGGCCAAAACACAACACACATTGCACATTTTGTACTTAAATGGGCAATATAATGATGCTGTAAGTGTCATATACTGTATGCCGGTATAACTTACTGTATATCTTATGGCAGATACTTCATATCAAAGAAATTTATATTGGCAATAAAAACACATTTCAGGACTAAATTTTGACTGTGATTCAAGAGCGCATTAAGGCGCAATAATGAAGCGCATATAGCTGCCAGACTGGGGTAGCAGGTTGGCGGTGAAGCATAGAAGAAAGCCAGATGTCAGGGCTTCTATAGCTTAGGCCTTGACCAGGCCTTCGTCTGCGGCGGCCCTTTATGTAGCTCTCTGTGTGATGCACTGGTCCCCAATGGGAGCCCCAAGGCTTTAGTGGTGATGAGACACGATCTGTCCCGTCTGTCACCTCTCTCCAAGTTATTCATACACCATCCATACAGTCAGTCCTCCAAGGCCTCTAATCCCTGTCTCCCGAGGTGGAGTACAGACAGGGAAGCAGACAGCCAGGCAGGTTGCAAGTCTGTTCATAAGATGTTTAACACGCTGAGCATGACAGAGCATTTCACATTTACAAAATTTCAGAGATGGTATCAGCGTGAGGCTGCAAAACAGTGGGTTATTCCTGCAAGTGGAAATCCTGATTCATATAATAATGTGCAAATGCACGAGTTCAAAGATTGAGAAATGGGACATATACTAGATTTCCCTTCTGACTTTACAGATGCTGTGAAATTGGCTTATGGGTTAGGGGTGGGCCCATGCTTCAAGTTTTGACTATGCACTCAAATTTTCATTCATTTGTTTTTGATGAGTCGTGGAAAAAATTTGATGCTTCAAATGTTCATGTACTGGTCAATGTGGAAAGGTATTATTCTTTTTAATTTACAATCTCCTCTTCAAGTCATGAAAAACTGAAATGAAATCTTCAAATGGAAATATGCAAAAAAGTCCCTAGCTGTTAGGTGGCATTATGAATTGGAACTACTTCAGCACCCCCATGACCACACACGAGAATAAATTTGCTCAGCACGTCATCTCCTGATGTTTACAAACAAATACAGAAAGAGTTTATGTAATGCATTTATTTAAACAAGACCTAAGAAATGAGCAAATAGATCATTCTTAGGGATTCTTTGCTTTGCAAACACACCTATTATAGATTAAAGTTTGACAGTATGCCAAAGTTATCAAGGTAAACTAGAACTGTGACTGACAACTGAAAGTGGTTTCTCTTTGTTCCAGTGTGTGTGTGTAAGTGAGTGAGTGAGAGAGAGAGAGAGACTCAGAGGGAAAAGCCATGCATAAAGAGGTTCAGCAAGTCTCACTGTGTGGCACTTATTTTACCTCCCTCCTTCCTGGAAGCACCATCAATTTACTGGGGACAACTGGACCACTCCCTTCAAGGATCAGCACAAAAAGACTGACCTGGGATTGAAACACAGGGTTCACCTCAGAGCCCATTAATCAAGCGTCATGGTTGTGTGTAGATGAGGTCAGATCCTGGTATGTTGTGTTGCAACAGCTAGGTCATGTACAGGGCACTGGATTACACCCACAATATCTTAATAATGGCAAAAAAAAAGAAAAAAAAGAAAAAAGCAGTGTGTGATTTGTGTTGCTGTTGTCTAGTTGAATATTGATGCTCTATGTGTGATCAGGAATGTTTGTCAAACTCAAATAGCATTGTTTTTCCTGCAGAGATTAACCTGTTTAATGCAGAGAGCAATCACCCATTGAGATTGCACTGTGTTGTAGGTTGTCGACGTGTGTGTGCGAGCAAGCGAGTGAGGGAGTGGGTGTGCGCGTGTGTGCATGTGTGGGACAAAGACCACCTGTGCAGTGGAGGGAGCCAGTGAATTTGGAGCCAGAGTGCGCTCTGTCAATTGGCATTTGATTTGTCACTCAGCAGACTTGGGCTCAGGCTGAGTCACTTAGCAGGCCACACCTGCTTTTCTCCATCTCTCTCTCTCTCTCTCTCTCTCTCTCTGCCTTTCCCTTTTCTTCTCCCTCCTCACAAGGTGTATTCAAGAGTTCACCTCCAGGGCAGCACTGTTGACACACATACCTTATTGCGCGTGGCTAACACCCATGTCTTTCAGAGACTTGTGTTAATCTTAAAAAAAAAAAAAAAAAAAAAAAAAAACCATCATAGAATATAAACTACTCACAAACAAGATATGCTGCTGATTATTTCTTTCAAAGACCCTCAAGAATATTCCTGATGCAAGCTCAGGGAAATATCTGATTTGTTGCATTTTGCTCCCACAGTGTGTGCCAATACACCATTTCTTTTTCATTTTTTTAAATCATCAAGAGGTTCCCACCACATTTATATACATACATACCACAGTTCTGTATGTCACTGTTGGCTACAGTGTGACCATCTGCACAATGAATTGTGGCGATAGTTATATTGTCCTCAAATGATGTGAGATTGCTTGGTCCAATTTCATGCACACCTACCAATGTAAGGCATGTCTGCGTGTAGAAGAAGAGGACCATGGCGCAGGTATTAGTAAAAGCCACATCTGAGCAGCACTGTGGGGATGCAGGTGCAGACAGTATCATGCTCAGAAGGAGAGCTGAATAGATACCGCAGCCAAAAAAAAAGCACAGATGCACACAGAAGCCTGATTATTGTACACACTGTGCCTTAGAGATGGTAACAAAGCTTTTCGAAACCGAATTATCTAAAAGGTAGTGGTAGATAACATACTGTATGCTGCTTGAATTATTCAATCAGTTAAACCTAAATGTGAATGTGCTCCTAGTTTTTATTTTAATATTCTTAGTTTTATTATGCCACATCTTAAAACAACATAATTTTTTATCAAAAGTAGTTCAGTAGGACATGAGACATGTGAGCATGCAATCATGACTGAGATAGAGGCACAAATATATTAGTCTTACAGCGAAAACAAAAACGCCTGAAAATTCCTGACTGAAGTTGCTACAACGGGTTCATTCATGAAGGCTTTTAGGGTGTGGAGCTAAATGTGAGGCCAACCACATCAAACACTTGATTAATTGACAATGTGATGCTGGAGGGGGTGCAACGGGAATTGTTGCTGCAAAACTACTCAGTCGGTGACTCTAGTTTCTCTGAATACTTCACCTGACCTTCATCCCATGCAGTGCTGCACCAAACTTCAATCCAGTTTAGAGTGAAACACTAACAAATAGCCCAGCACTCCCTTTAGCAACAAAGCATATCTATCTGTAGCAGCGCTGTGCGACAAAAGGGACAAAGCATGTCTGCACTGTACCAATGAATGTCAGAGATGATCTCTGAATGAGCTGAAAGGTCAGGTGAAAGTAAGTTTCCCATGACAGAGAGGTCTTTGAAAACAGGTTTGGAGGCTTCAGACAAAAGTGTGACACTATTTTGGCTGTTGTATATTCTTCCATGTGCATCTTTAAAAGTAACCAAGCTGCAAACGCCTGGAAATTTGTGGTTTGGGGAGCCTGTTTAAAAACACCAGGGTCAGCTTTTGCGCCTGTGGAGACAAGAATGAGGGAAGGTGTCCATTGCAGTAAGCAGCTAATTGATATGGTGGCCCAGACAATAGGCGGGTGCCACCTGGTCACATTCTTCACATGCCAGTCAGTCTGTCAGTGAACCTGAAACGGAGCCCACTTTCCCAATTAGGGTCATTAGTGTGAGCCAGTAAGTGCCCTAGTCACACATGGCTGCAAACCAGGCCCACTTTGGCACTGTGGAAAGACCCCAAGTAAAACAGCACAAAAAAGGGCCAAGCTCAGTGTGTTCACCAAAGAAGCCTAGGATGTCCATCTAGGCATTCAGGGGTCATTCAGTGTAGATGCAAGAAAGATTCATTTCCCAATTTATGGAGCTAAGAGAGACAATTTTGACCAACTGAACTAGAAGAAAAGCTGTTAATGATTCAGTGCAGGATGTCAGGCCTGTAAGAATGTCAATGAGATGGTTGTTGGCAGTTAAAAAACTACTCATGTCTGAGTTAAAGGCACCAGACTGACAGTTGTGGCAGTTGCTACTTTCTCACTGTTGTAAAAAACAGACCACATGACTCAACACAGTACGGTGTGTTTTCATGGACACGAACCAGTGAAACACCTCCTAACCACTGTTCCTTGTCGGACCATCTGTATGAGCTTTTAGGCCTATTATCATTCTTATGTTATATGGAAATAGATATTGATTCCGTGAATGATATTTTCCTATTACTCACAATAGTCATCAGAATGATGGGGCCATTTTAAGTCCAGTAATTGAAAAGAGGCATTTGAATCTGCGGTCACATGTTTTTTTTTTTATTGTCTCTGGAAAATACTGTGACGTTAACGTATAGAAGATGTTGTTGCTCATTTGACTGCTGCTTTGGTTAAACACTTCAAATGTAGCTTTGAAATGTCCGTTTATGGATATGAGGAAAATGATGCTGATGGGCCAGCATCAGTTTGTTTGATGTGATTGGCTGTTGTAAGACAGCTGAGATGGCCTTTGTTTGGCTTTCCTGTCATGGCTCTAAAACACTGAAATTTCACACAGAAAATGCATTTTTCACGACATTTTACGAAGCATCATCACACTTTAGGTTTGCTGACACTGCTTGGACTCTGCTGTTGCCTCTGCTTTGATCTGAGTAATGTACAGTTTGTTTGCTTGTGTCAGGCAGAAGTTTCAGTAGAAGTCTTTAAAGTATGTACAGTGTCCTTTAGTATTACATCTCTGTGGTATATGGATTTAGTTTCTCCCTGCTACAGTTTGCTATGAACATTGTGCACCTGAATTCACTGCAAACATTTACAGAAACTGGCTTGTCTTAAGATAAGGTCTGCTGAGAGATTTTTAGGTTGCAGCATACTGAAGTAGTCATTAATCGCTTTTCGCATTCAAGAAACAATGCAGTGAAATGACTGAAAGGGAATAAGGGGAGTGAGAGATTAGTGTTAAGCTGTTGCCAGGTTTGTTGGTGAAAGGAGGCCTCTCTACTGAAGAGCTGAGAGTTGTGCACACTTATCAGGCGAGATTCAGATAGCAAGTTGAGCCGGCTAGCAAGGTGCTGAAAGGTGCTAAAGCCCATGTAGAAAAGATGGCAACTGCTTATATGCTGTATAAAGAGAGGAATAAAGTCAGCTGCTTCTAATCTTATCAAGTTTTGGGAGAAGAAGACAAAATTGCAAAATTCAGGTTCTCACATAATAATTGTGCAGTAAAATATTGTAAAGTTTTAACAAATAAAACATTATTATTTTGTACAATGCACATAACTAAAATAAAAATGTGTAGATGGAGATCAGCAGGGGAGTGATTGATTGCATGCTGTAATATTGTTCTAATGTCAATAAATGTTCTAATAACACAAATCAGATGGTACAGAGTGAGTGTACTCAGTGCCTTTAGTGTGTTTGTTTGATGAGTTGTCTGGCTTGTAGTGTCTGAAGCCACTCACCTCGCTCTCTGTCATAAAGAGGCTGTTTGCACAGCGATCCTCAGACTTACTGCACATCACACTGAAAAGTAGAGCACTCAAAAAGCTAGCTGTTGATCTGTTGATCTTTAAGGCATGTTGGTAAATCGAGGCAAAAAATTATATATATATATATATCAGCCTGTTCTGTTTGTATAACTGCTAAGCCGACCAAGCCACAGCAAGTGAGTGACTATATTCCAGCTGTGATGTCTTGCAGATAATCTTAACAAAATGGACAACAGGAAGCAATATTTGCTTAATGCAACCAGTCGTGTTGATATATACAGGCTGGTTGCATAAAGCAAATATGTGGTAGCCTGTCATACTCACCTCCTATTTTTTTTCCTCTTCATTTATAATTAGAAACCTAAAACAAAAAAAAAACAAACAAAAAAAACAAAACAAAACAAAAAAAAAACCCACAGATGCGCATAAATAAATTAGAGAGATGAAAATAATTGTAGAATGTTCCTGTAAGTGTGAGCAACACTGCCCCCCAGTGGCTATTTTGGGCAACAGCACACGTATAAATCTTGCAAAGAAAATGAAAATATACTTTTATACAACTATAAGAAGAAAACACAATTCACCAGACTAAATGAACACAAATAACTGGATAATTCCAACATGACCACAACCATCCAAATACACTTTGTTATTACTACAGTCATATCCAGTGCTTGCCAGGCTATCACTACATACAATCCCTCTTATTGTCTTATCATTGTTCCGACAGGTGGTCCTACCTGGCTGTGGCTGGGAAGCAGGGAGATATGAAGGGGATGTGTGGGGCAATAAAGCCATAACCGGCTGCTTGTATGGAGGAGACGTTACATACGAAGCACCACCTGCTAGATGTGAGGGCTCTTTATCACCAGCTGGCCAGTGTTTTATTGCACTTCTTTTACAGTGGCTGTGATTAGCAGAAAAGGTCACGAGGAAAATGGAGAACCTGTCATCATCTGGATGTCTGATACCGAGTTCATATCTGTTAAAACACTCAGTGTGTCAATCAAGCCTTTAGTCTTTATGAAACAACAGTGACCTAAGTCTGTTTTTCAGTGGCTGTGCTGGAGCAGGAGTGACCACACCTTATTCTGTGGCACCACCTTGTGTTGCCTACGGTGTACTACAATTACTGCAACGTACTACAATAAAATAAGGTAAAAAAAAAAAAAAAAAAGGTTCAAAAAGTATGTTGTGGTTCATTTGTCATTACGTGTTGATCTGGAGTGAAGACAACTGTGTGGGTGTAGGCCTACTGTATGTGTATTCTAAGTGGCAGCTAAACATTTTGAATGATGTTAGTCATACTAACAGAGAGTACACTGCAAGTAAAATCTATAGGCACACCTAATTGATGATTATGAGCGCTGGGATACTGATTATTAACTACAATACGGATGAAACATCGGCAATTAATTTTTCCATCAGATTATAATTTAAAACATGGATTTAACTACAGAAAATAGAAAATAATGACGAACACCATAAATGCTGCATAAGGAGTTGCCTGTAAAATAATGTGTTTCTTTTTATCTTGGTTTTTAAAGTTTGGAGGCAGAAGTTTTGCATATTGTTGGGTGATGCCTCTTTGATGCAATGCAAGAGACTCTCAAGTCAACAAATAATTTGTTTGTGAATGTAAGTTATGTCCATTATAGACAACATTAATTTATAGGTTCACATTAGGGCTGCATAATTAATCCAATATTATTCAATTTTTTGATAATGGTAAATGTTCACAAAAGACCATAGATGAAGCATGGAGCATGTTTGTTTAGTACGAGACCAACAAAAATGACATCATCCTTATTTTTATATTATTTCAGTGAAAATGAAATTCAAAAATGACCATTACAACTGAAATTGTCATTTGCCAAAATAATTACAATATGATTTTGATCGTTCAGCCCTAGTTCACGTTCTCATTTCAGAATATATATATATATATATATATATATATATATATATTTGTCTGTCATATTTTTTAAAAAGGCATCTAATTGACTTTTGATGTGTCACATAACGATAACAAAATTGATAATGGCCTAATTAAGCAGCTTGGTTTTAGGTTGCTGGTGTTGTGTATACTAGCACGTCATCACTCAACTTAGATTACAAAGTGAATAAAAGTTGTTTTTATGCCCCATAAATACAACAACTGCGACCTGGAAATTTCCATCTAACAACGTTTCTGGAGAACTGGAGGGATTTAACACCATTCAAGGCATGTTCACACTTCACCCAACACAAAAGAAACAGCAGGATTACACATCTTAATAAGTGGAGCAACAACTACAGAGGCAAGCACAAACACATTTCTGCAAAAATACATATATTAACTAGCCATGTCCAAGAAACAAAGGTTCATGTCTGGTAGTTGGAGCTGGATAGGTCAACAGCTGTGACCTTGACATCGACTGGACAGACTTTCCCATGACCGACCTGACACTTAGATTTAGGGCTAACTACACCACTGCCAGTCTGAAAAGACGGTGATCCCAGGTGTTACACCACCACATCATCAAGATGCACATTACAGTGGGGCACATTTCTCAACATTGGGTGCATCAGGCACTTAAAAGTGCCAGAGTGCATTCCTCATACTAAATGCTTTAAGTGTGTACTCCAAAAAATAGTGAGGTGTTACAAATGCAGAACTGTCAGAAGTTGATCTTCTCATTAAAATTGTCATTCAAGTGCTTTCATGTCAAATCACATCTTTATACTATTTAGGGAGGAAGAGAGAACTTTACTCATGAGGAGGCACGATGCAGCAGTTCCTTTAAATAGGATTCAAAATCCAAAACTTTAGTCTTTCTATGTGTGCCAGAGATGAACAGCTCTTTCAACACTCATAGGACCACCCACATTGAGACTAAATGCAAGTTCAGTAAGACTAAACCCAAGAGCCTCCTGTTTAGCACCACAGATGGCAAAGAGAACAAAAGGTAGCCCTTCATCCCAGCTCCTTCCTGTATCACAGCAGTACTTTCTCAACACTGACTTCAGGATTTCAAGTGCACCTTGTGACTCAGGTGAGTCACATCTCTCACCAAGTGAGAGATGTCTAAAGCCTGTAAAGTCTTTTTGAAAGTTTTGGAGAGGAAATTAGTTCCTTGATCGGTAAGCACAACCTTTGGTATTTGGTAACAGCGGTAGTAAAGACCTTTGTTGGCGCTCTGATGATGCCTGGTGCAGTGATTTTACACAAATTGTCTCAGGGAATCAGGTGGAAGCACACAGAGTCAAAAGAAATTGATTATGAGAATTTGCTCAGGGAAGGGACGAACATAGTCAACAATGATACATTCAAAAGACTTGCCAACAACAGGACAAAGAGGGTCAGGAGGCACTAGTTCCAAGTGTGACAGGTTTTACAGAACTGTACCACATCAGCTTTGAAACCTGACAAAGACGTAACTGTTAGTACATGCTGTCAACAACTCATAGAGACAACTGGTAAACAGTACCCAGTCCTCACCTGCATCATCTGCTGCTTCACAAGATTGTGAAACTCACTTATGCCTCAGAAAAAAACGTATTTTATAATTTATAAAAAAAAACAAAAAACAACAACACTTGACTAAGGAGGAATACATTTTGGGTGCTGGTTAGTGCCTCTCAGTGCTAAAAGTAGCTAGATGACAGAGTCACACATCCCTGCCTGATATTGTTCACTTCCATTACCTGCAATTCGTTTTACAGTTTAGTGTCAAATGAACAGAGTTGGGGTGACTCTTCTCTTACTCTATCAGTAATAGTTTTGTACTTAGAGAAAAGTTATCAAATGTCATCCTAATCTATGTGAGCCAGATAGATGGAGATGTGTGATCCAGCCAGATCTGGATTAAGAGCACAGAGGCCCCTCGGCATAAAATCTTGGAGGTCAACCCCACACTCTACACACACATGCAATGCACGCTTATTGGTGTATTGGTGGCATATGATCACAACTTGAAGAACACTATTAACACCTGTAGATATAGTCATCATTCAGGATTCACACCACACGATTGCGACAATATTTTCCTTGGCTATCAGTAACAACATCAGTGCATCAATGTGCAATATGTAGCTGAACAAACAAAATAAACAAACACACGCTGCCCCACCTCCAGCAATACAGTAGCATGACACAGATTCCTCCATCAAATACACACACACACACACACACACACACACACACAGTGATCAATTAAATAATAATAACAGGCCATTATTCAAGTGGTATAATTTCCATCACATCACACATTTTGGTATAGCAATGATACAATAGTCAAACGTTTCACAAAAACAATCAACTTTCTTTTAAGCAAGAGAAAAACTCTTTATATGCTTCAGTGACTTCATCATGTCCTCTTACCTAATTGGTTGGTGTAGTTAGCTAAATGCAACTTCCAGTTGAGGCTTCAATTGACGGTCTACTAAACTGGCAACCTACCTGCCACCGGGTCGCATCAGCATCAGTGTCGGGCTCCGGCGAGGGGGAGGGTGGGGCAGTTGAACAGGTGTCCGCCGCGGGGCTGTGGCTCTCTGCCTCATGCTAACGTCCGGCCAAGCTAACGTTACTTAGTTCCTCCACCCGTTAGCATCGTCCTCTCCGGGCTCCTTGCTAAAGCTAACAAGCCGACTTTAGAAAACAGTCGAGAAAGGGCGTATGTTTTTCCTAATTTCAGTCTCTCCGATACCATTATTTTGTTGTTTTTGTTTTATGTCGTTATCGCTGCTGCTCCGCGGCTCCAGCGTTTGTTTTCCGTGACGTTTCCCGCTAAATTCCCACGCTGACCACCTGACCTGACGTCACCTTCACGTGACGGACACAACCGGCAAACCAATTATAATGTTTTCATTAATTGTACATAAAGTAACTCTGCATTCATTGCTACGCATTTCAATACACACTCTCAATGAAAAAAAAAAAAAAAAATTCAGTGACTCCATTACCATCAGACCTTAAAACTGGCTTTTCATCTGTCCCATCTGTTTCATTTCCAGTGTAGGATATTTTATGTCAAAACCAGTGTCTTTAGCGATAGCCGACTGCGTGGTTTGCCTATTTTCTGTGCTCCAATCTGTTACGATTGTTATAGGCTAGTGTTAACTACATTTAACTACATTATCACTGGAAATAGCTCAATTGCATTTGCTCTCCATAACAACATGAATGAAGGACATGAATGGGTGGTCCCCTGCTCAGGTTAGGGTGTATTCAGCTACACAGGTGAATTAAAAAAACAGGAAGTGTGTGTGAAGTCAATCAAGCCTGGTCTGCACACGCCCCCTCATCCTAACAAGAGGCCTAATGAGGCAGCTGAAAACACCCCTGTAGCTGACTGTGTCTGTGAGACTGCAGCTGTTCAATGAGGAAGTCTACTTCACTCCTCCTTCTCCCCCTTTCATTAGCTTTTTCTCATCCACAACTCTGGGCTGTTTCATATAGAAAAATATTTACAATTTATTTTTCACTATACCCATACTGTCCCCCCCTCCTACTTCCAATCAAATAAGACCAACTCATTTTACAACTCATTTTCTTGACATAAACCAGTCACTGATTACCATCTTTATTACTTGCTCCTGTCCAGCTCCTCCATTACACTACACTTTTGTCCTGTTTTCTGACAAGAGAGAAAAATAGAAAACACATGACCTATGTAGTTGTTCACATGGGATACATAACAGAATTCAAACTAAATTAATACATTTAAATAATTCATGAAATATATCATTATATTTTTACATTTATGTTACTTGTAAATGCTGCAGCTTTTCTACTAAAAAGAGCTACATGATTCATTTTGGTATTATATAATACCAAATAACAATATAATATTTATCTAATATACTTACAGGCTACTGGATACGGGGACCAATAAACCAAAACAAAACTACCAAAATATTTTTCTGTTTCTATTATTATGTTTAGTGCTAAACTTTCATGATTATATATGAGTCTATAATAACCAATTTGTAGAAATGTGAAGCCAGTGAATCTTTATTGAATGCACTATAGTAAAATAGTTATAGTAGTTATTATCATAGTAATTTATAGTAATTAATTTGTAATGTGATATAGTAGTCATTTTTAACAGGATACTAAATTCAGCCTATTTTGTGTTTCTTTGATTTAAAGAGACTTAGGAAAGACCAACTGATAGGCGCTAATTTCATTAAAATTCCTTCCATGTAATTCACTTTAACAGCTGACTCACTCTCAATAAAAAACACACATCGTGCCATTTGAACATTGTGAAAAAAACAAAAGCATTTGTGATCCCTGTGACTCTCAGTTGGTGTGGGATATTTATCTGCTGCTTTAACCGGCTGACTGTCTCTTTAATGATACAACTGTGGCCCCCAATGGCTGATTAGCTGAATGGCAACATCACAAACATTGCACCTTCACTGCAGCAGCAGCAATACAAAACCATGACAGAGTGGGAAGAAATGAAAGAAAAACAGAATAGGCCATTTGTTACAATACTTTAGTTATTCCTCAAAATGACCTACAAGTGATTTCATTGTTTCTCCCTAATTATCATAAGTAGTCTACAGTATATTATTCAACTTCAGGTTCAGTGTAGTGTTGTTTTGAGTTGCCAAATGAATTCGGGCCAATCATGAGTAAAGGCATATCAGATAATAGTTACCTTAGGTTTGTTTAAAACAAAGTATTTGCTTTAGAATTTTCTGTTTATATCCCACTTGTGTTTTAGAGATCACATTCTGAATTTTAGCTGTAAAGATATCAATTTAAATGTGAGTGTAATCATGTATTAACGAGCATCTTTGAATTATAATCAGTCAGAGGCAATTAAAAAGCTCTTTGATTCTCCTCCCCTTGTTTTTTTTC
Source organism: Rachycentron canadum (assembly GCA_038496675.1). Lineage (NCBI taxonomy): Eukaryota > Metazoa > Chordata > Actinopteri > Carangiformes > Rachycentridae > Rachycentron > Rachycentron canadum. The sequence goes on from CM076661.1 coordinate 15,779,828, forward strand.
TGACTTCCATGTTCTGCTAATGGCTTTGGATCATGGCTAAGCCTTACTGCAAATGGGTCTTAATCCAGTGGGCCTGCGTTTGGTTACCTGAGGGAAATACTATCCAGGCTCTCTGCTACCCCCACTGCAAGGCTCCAGATTAGTCCAATATATATTAATCCCCCCATTTATCTTTGTCAACTAAGGGCCAAAAATAATTTGAGAGTGAGTAAATAAAAGCCAGTGCAATAAAAGAGGCATGCCCCAGGCAGAAGGCAGGTGCTTGCCACCTCATACAACTCGTCACTGGGATTGGCTCTCTAATGAGCCTCTCTGTACGGTAAATATAGCTCTGCTCATTTTGCTCATCAACATTTCATGGGTGAGGTGATTATCCTTTTCAAGCAAACAAGGGATGTTTCAGAGTTTCTAAAATGGAAAATAGTCATCAAAAACACATGACTCCTCTGAGCCTGAGTGTTTGCTCAGGAGATGAAAGGAAAAGAGAATTTTTAAGAAAAATAATATCTAGAATAAGATCCAAGCCTGCTCTTGAAGACAATAGAAGCAAGAGATTAAATAGAAAGTGGAAAATAGAAATAACATCACACCTTTTTTATTAGCTAAACCTTTACATTTCTTTACCATTCTTCTCATGTGCCTGTACACACTGAGCAGCTGAACTCTGCAGGACACGTACAAACTTTGACATTTACTGTTTGGTGGGAGACTAATAAATGCAACAGCAGAGTATATCATAGAAGGAATGTGTGTGATGTTTTGCCAAAAGATCCAAATATGATTTCAGCATGATTTCAGGAGGTTATTAGCTTCAAACATATTTTTAAAAGAAGTAGTAAACTTCAGAAGGAGGAGGTAAAGACACCAGGGTATTTCTTTACAGGAGAGTTTTTGGTGACAACTCAGCAGAAATGAAAGTCTCTATGACTCTACTGCAGAGATGACTTTCTGTCGTATTAGTGGGATTCATTACAAGTGGTATGCCTCCTCAATACACCCACTGAGATGTTGGCACAGCCCCAGTTTCCTGACGTGGTGCAGATACACCATCAAAGGTAAGGATACCTGTGTAAAGGACCTCATGAGGACCAAGTATGCTACTGGACTGTGCTTTCAACATTTCATGGGCTTCATGATTTCCCAATGATCTTTACTGAAAAACTGGAAATGATTTCTTCTTAAATAGATGTTTCATAGTTGTTCATATGGATATGATTGATATGCAGCAGAGAAAACTAATAACGTCGCATAGTGTTACAAATGTGCACAACTTTTAGCTGTGCACCTTTGGTTGTGTCATTTTGTTGTTTGGCAGATAATTGATTAAATTTAGACAGAATTTACTAAATTGGTATTGTGCAAGTGCTGTAGCTATTTGACTACAAATTATCCCTTGTCTTTACGTTTAGGACCCTCTGGTATCCCTCGGGTCAAATTGACCTAAATATTATACAAGGGTTAAGAGTCTTACTGACTAGAAGTTGTACATGAACAACAAGGCAGATGATTAGATGTCACACGGCTGCTTGTAGTGTAGAGATTTATCTTCTGACTCTGCATTCTCCCTCAGTTTTCTGCCAAAAAAGGTTTTAAGATCACCACATATACTTCCCGCTCAGCAAACCAAAGTATGTTGCTACTGCATGACTATTTTTAAATGTGTGTATTTTTGCTCCCACATAACAAAACAAAACAAAACAAAACAAAACTTATAGATATACTTATAAAATGAATAAATAAGTAAATAAAGCACATTTAAAAATCATTGAAAAGACAATTTTAACTGAGAAAGAACAAAGATGGAATAATACTTGTGGTGCAGAAGATATGCGTATATATTAAGCCAAATTTCTTACTAGTGATATTGATTATTTTAATCATCATCATCATCACAATAGATTTGGACTCAATTGCAAGAATTCTTCACTCTCTTTGAATGTACTGTAAGTGTGAGTGGGTTAAAGGCCAGCCGAGTTCATGAAGTGATCTGTATCTAAAAATGACTGAAACTCAAAAATATGTATTCAAAATAAATAAATAAACTTTGACTAAATCTTTTCCTGGAATAAAACTACCAGTGGAATTTGCGGTGAAGTCCCCAAAAAGTAAACAATTTTCCTTTTTGGCAGACCCCCCCACACAACCCCCCCCAATCCCCCACCCCCCGCACAGAAACCATCTTTTGTTTTGAAAAGTATTTATTTTTTGATCCAAGATTTATAAGCTACCATCTGCCTGTGGGCAAATGCTCAGCTGGATTATTTACCCAAAGAAAATATAGTGGTGAAAAATTCATGTCTGCATGTCAGTCTGACCCTTGGTCATCTCCTGGCTCTCACCTCTGCGATGAGAAAAGCCCCTCAGTGTTGTTGAGTGATGGGGGTTAGAGGAGAGGTGGGCCAGACGGTCGTCTCGGCCTGTGACATCCTCTCCTACTCTCCGTTCCCCCTTTTTCACCACATCAGAAAACATGGTAGCTGCTGACAACCACATAGTACGTTTTCTAAAAGTGCATGTGAGTGTGTGTGTGTGTGTGTCGGGGGGGGTTTGATTGTTTCATATCTGTTTAACCCCTGTACTATTTCAAGGAGCCATTATTCCACAAAATTAATTGTTCTGAAATATTTATTCATAATTAAACATGAAATTATAAAACACAAAATAACATCTTATGGATATGTTGTATTATGGATATGGATGTATTATCAGATATTATTTGGTAGCTTATTGAGTATCCTCCATATTATCTTCTACATGTATTGTGTTATATCCTCTGGTAATCAAGTATCTCAAATAACATTTCTTTATTGACCTAATTGCATACTGTGTATTATTTGACTGATTACTCTAGAGGAAGCGTCAGTCTTTATCAGATTATCACTTTATTGAAGAGTTCTGGCTCCATCTTTAGATCATCTGACATTATCAAGGTGACTCTGTAGACTCTGTATCGATCAACATTTCTCTCCTTGGTAGAGATGTAGGGATTCATGTCACTCCAGCGAGGCCTCAAGACTTCCAGCAAGCAATAACCGTCAAGTTCATAAGGAAGTCAAATTCAGTGTGAGGAGTGAAAAGTGGCCCTGTGCATCTGACTAGCTCAAGGGGGGTTTCAGCCTGCCAACGGATTAAGTGGTCACTGAAGCCCACATGACATGTTCTGTATTTCATATGAAAGCAGAATTTCCATAATCCTATATCTCCATGTTAACCACTTGTCTAAATAGTCATAAATCACCACTGAATTCCTGCTTTTATTTGGAGGCACTTGCATCTAGAGCTGCCGTAGGAAAGCTACAGAGCGAGCAGAAAAAAAAACAAAACAAAACACAAAATTATCTCCTTTCAAATAAAAACATTTTGAATTCACTAAACAACAAAACAACATGTACGGTACCGCAGTAAGAGTGTCCCAAATTACAGAAAATAATCGCCTTGTTTAACTTGATCCAATCTCTCTCTCTTTCAGACACACACACACACACACTCTGTGTGTGTGTGTCTGTGTGTGACCAGAGAAACATGCTGGTGCACACACACTCTTACACACACATACACCAAAGCTTCTCACCTTTCACTTCTACAGTAACTGCTAATGTCCTTTGGGAAAGGAAACCAGCCACCAGTTAGAAGAGAAGACTTACTGAGTGATCCATTCCTCCTCTCCACAGATGAGAAAGTTAATAGGTTATATCCTCGTCCTCAGCTGGGATTGCCATTTCCTTTCCCTATGACCTATACATCAGATGGTCGACTCTTACAGGAATCAAGGTGAAGAAGAACAAACATGAACACTGGAAACTGAAAGGCTGGACCCTGCCTGAGGTCTCTGTCTGGGGCTGAAAGGGCTGTGGGACTGGGGCCGCCTGCACTGCTCCACTTGCCAGCCTGTGAGGAAAGATTGGAAAAGTCATCAGCAGGCCTCAGGCCAGGGCCCTGCTTGAACAGGGGTGGCCACCAACACAATGTCTCCAGACAAATGGCTTTTCATGATGTGATCACTATCTGATGTGCTGCAAGGGAGGGCGAACGCAACATAAATGGCACTTTCCTGTTGAAAGAGAAATCATGGATGATGTAACAGCACTGTTCGAGGGTGGCCAGAGAAAACAGATATGAACAGGGCTCTATTTGTCTGCTGCCCAGGCAGGCGGCTTCAGCCTAGGTTTCTTCTCTGTATTCAGAAAGCCAGTCATAAAGTTTTGTGTGAGGTGAAAGATAGAAGTGGCTTTGCGGCTTTCTTCATGCTTGCTGAGTAAAGGGGTCAGTCAGTGCGGTGCAAAGGGGAGGAGGTGTCTGTCAAGTTAAAGTAACTCCAGCATGCTGCAGAACAACTAAACACATCCTCTGTGCATTATGTCATTTTGCCATTTGGAGGAAAATAGAACAATTACCAGCCTAATTTATGCATTTGGATCATTTGGAATAGGAGCTCATGCCAGGAAAATACAGAGCAGCTTGACTATGACTGTAATAAATGTAATGTTTAGACCTGGCTCCAGTTCAGTTCCCTTCAATATGACCCTTGCTTTGAGACTGACATGATTCCCTACAAGCTAACCATGCAGTTGGCTTTGTGCAACAAATTTTTAGATCATCTGATTTGTAGGTAGGGGTTGCCACAGCTTCTGCCCAACATGCCAAATATTGTGTGGTGCAGCATATTTAACCACTGATATAAACCAATTCCATATGGCACAGTTATGTGGGGAAAATATAGAGACCACTAGAGGTCGCAACAGCCACACCACAGATCACATGATCGGCCTGCAGCATACTGGCCTGCACACTGTACTCATTTATAGGCTTGTCATGCAGGACACATTCCTCAATTAATCGTTCACAGTGTGAAAATATACAATTTGCAAAACCATCATAATGGATTCTAATATACAAAGAAATTTACTGATTTAATTATTAAAAAAGACTATATAATGTTACAATATGTATTTTCCATCATTACTAAAGACAACCTTCCTTTCACCTGCAGCCACATGTTGCCCCCTCACCCCCAGCTAAAGCTCCCTATAAAGACATGGCCCTCCGCTTGCTCTTTGTGGTTCATGTCCCTGAATGCTGGTCCTCAGGTCAGACCACCGGTCCCACAGGAGGAAGGTCCTCACCTCTCTCCCTTTAAAACAACAGCGGTGGCCAGGTCAAGACTTTGTTTTTTTTTTTTTTAAACCTCAAGATGGCTACCAGCAGGAACAGCTGCAGGTAGAGGACTAACCACAGCTGGTGCAGACACATTAACACTGTGATGTGAAAGTTCGAAAACATTTGTAAAATCGTAATTTCTACTCTCTTAACATTCAAAAAGGCTTGGCTAAATACACAAATTACAGCCTGTATGGTCAATATAAAAGCTTAATGAGAGGACATGACAGCTCGACTCAAATTTGTAAGTTCTGGTAAGTTGCGAGTTGGTTTTACTATAAAATGCCCATTTGTATTTTTAGGTACCAGTGTTACTGGAGTAGTATCACTCCCTGTGCACACACACACATATACACACACACATGCAGACGTAGACAAATATGTTCGCCCTGCTCTCTCTTATTTTTGGAGGTGCAGTGAGATCTTTTGCCAAATACAGCTTTATACTGCCTGGCCTCCCATCCAAATGGCTCTATAACAGTTAAGAAACCTCCAGGGCCCACAAAGACCAAAAAGAAACAGAGGAAAAAGTGCAATTGGCAGCCAACCACACATATTCACTGAGCTCATCCCACCAGGCAGCAGTAAATCATTATGAAAGCAAAAGACATAGTGGTTGATGCTATCATCTAAGACCAATAAAGCGCCCATTTGTACGAACAACCTTCTCACATATAACTGTCACTAACTGTCATGTCAGTGGACATTTCTACATGTGGCTTTCACTGGGTCACACTGTTTCAGTAATAGGACAAAGGCTGGAGGAATCCTCAAGTAAAAGACAGAGGAATTAAGCTCTTATTTAATCAGAGTGACACTTGTGATGTTGGGCCGACTGATGGGGATTTGCCTGGAGGGCGTTTACAGTCTGTTCTCACAAGAAACAGGCAAGGAGATCATACATTGGGAACTAACAAATAGGGCGCAGGAGTCCTCATGGTGGTAGCAATCAGCCTTAAATTTTGTCAGAATGGAAATAGTATGTTCCTTTTGGTACAGCACAAATGTTGTCTTCAGAGACCTCCTGTAAGAGGCCAGTTGGCTTGCTCTTCTCCGTGCTCCTGGGATATTATTCCCCCTTGAAAAGTTTGATGTCCAAACAGCTCAAATAAACAAAATGAGAGGATATGATTATGGGGCTTTGGTATGTAGGACACAAGAGATTTCCCTGTTAGTTCACTTTTTTTAATTCAGTATCTGACATAGTTTTTGCTTTTATTGCAATTTTGCCATAAGAATAGTCACAAGTTGTTTCAGTAAGTATTGTCTGAGCATGTGGTCTCTCCTCCCATGATGCACTCTGCCTGACGCCCTGTATTAAAGGGAAGAAAACCAAGGGTGTCATTCTGTGACACGGGCGTCAGTAGGCACCTCATTCCCTCTGGGCCTTGCTTTGCTTTCGGCTCCAGAGGGGCGTGAGCGGTTTGTCTTCTGCATGAAAGTTGTGGGTCTTTGCCAAGTTCAACCCAGTCCAGAGACATTGACTACTATTAGCTGGCTTCCTGACCAGGATTGGGGGATTCACAGTGGGGCAGGACAGGAGGGCCCTGGCGTGATCGTCCTCTCTGCTTCGAGCCTCTGCCCTGTGATCTGGAGGCAAGCTGAGATTGCAGAACGGTGCCGTTGGACCACAGTTTACTCTGAGAGTGAGGGAAGGGGAGGTGGCTATGCAACAGTATTTACTTCATCACTGACTTCATGTGGGTGGTCCTCCCTTGCTGGAATACAATGGCTGCACCAGACACTGCTCACTCACATACTGTCCTGCCTCATTGGAAAAGCTATAAAACACGAGTCGTCCAGAGCTCCCAGGCTGTGCATGATATATTCTGAGTTTTCTGTTTCCTCACAGATTGCCTTACATTTGCTGGTTTTGTGCCAGGAGGCTAAATGTATTTTTATCAATCTCTGCCTTTTTCCTGAATTACGTTCAGTACAAGCACATGTGATCTGACAAATTGAGTTCATTATTATAGCTCATTAATATCATTTATGAAAAACATCCTAGACCTAAAGTTTTGAGAAGCCCAGTGGGACATATTTCTCCTGAAGGAAGCAATCAGTCAGGTCAACTTAAGGAGCACAGACGTTGCCATTATTACAGTTATCTGCCATGTGAACCCTGAAGACATGGTGACAATGCCAAAACCTGCCCCACATAGAGTGTCTGATGTGATTTTGACATGTTGATAAGAACAGAGAAGCAATTTTGTTGAGCAGTCTGTGTATGATCTTGCTACATGACCTTAGGCAGTGGAAATGAAGCAGACCAACTTTGTAATTTCTCTGAATTGACATCTGACCGGAGAGGAAATGTAGTCAAGTATGGCTTAGATTAATTCACTTCCATTTTTCATGCCTCGCTGGAGATGGGAAGCTGCACTGTAAACCAAGGTCAGATTATCAATGGGTTTGCTCGTTCATGTTAAACACATCCAAATGAGTAACTGTCACTTGCACATTAGATCAACAATAAAACAAGGCTGGGTACAAGTAACATATTACACTACTGATTTTGCAGCTGATAAATTCTTTGGAAGAATTGGTTGAATATCAAACTTCCTTCAATAAAAACCTGCTTCAGCACTAAATTTTCACTGGCTTCTTCCCTATTTTCCTTCCTCTTTTTTTTTTAACAGAACAAACAAGTCAAACATACAAGCACATACACAAACATGCATGTACACACATGCACACACACGCACACACATGCACACACACATACGGTAATGGAGATGTAACTGAAAGAGTTCTTGCAGCATATGGATGCCATTTGTAAGCTGCACTGAGAATGTATAGGTCAGTCTTACCCTTTGGTATCTCTCTATCCATCTGTTTTCACATTACTTGCAAATTATAGTGTCCTCCAGACCCAAATGAACATAAATCAGGCCGGTGAAAGTGCAGAAGTTTTCCCATCTGTCATAAAACAATGATTTAAAGTACGGGTTGTCAAAATATGGCGCTGTGAATTCGCCCCGCTCCCCAGCAGTAGGAACACAAAGCACCATCTCATCGGAGTAATTTATGGCCTCTGAGGGAACGGAGGGTGATTAGGGCTTAGGCCACCAACAGCCAGAAAAACAGTAGGAGCTCCAATAAGGATGGCTGGAAAACCTAGAAAGAATTTATCAAACAATTCAGCGAAATCTATTTCTGTTAGGAGAGGAGAGCGAGATATATGGCCTGTTTAGTATACTGGTACATCACTGGAACATTTGGTCATACTGCATTTGTGAGTTTTGGAGATTCTACATTAAATAGTCGTAGCCCAGGACATGTGATGTATTGGTCAGCTGAGGTGCCAGAGGCCAAATCAAATATACAATGGGACGTTCTTGGATTTTAAACAACATATTCGTGTAAATGATGTCACTGAGTCTCTATAAAATTGTTTCTTTTAAAGGTGGAGTTTGAGGGTGAAAGCGGCTGTGTTCAACAGTGGCCACAGGTTTTTGGCATCAACAAATAAAAGGACTAGTTAAAAAATGCTTGTCTTAACCGCCTTTACCTTAAATGGCCTTTAAAAACTGAAAGGCATACATGGTAACTAAAACGGCACCATGGGACATGGCTTCCTGTATGGTCAGTTAATATATTATGATTAGCTCAATACCACAGTTGGTAAGAGGAAATGCAGGGGTACGGCTCTTGGAATAACAGCCAGTTACTGTTGGGGTGAGGTTGGGTGGCTCCCAATTAATACTTTTGCTTATTGACACGTTCATATGTCTCTAAATAAATTCAGATTTCCTGTGAACCAGAAACGGGTGCAATAAAATCAGCCTAGGTGGTCACCACATATCAATATGGTGTAATTATCTCCAGCTCAACGATGAGAGTTTTATAAAGAGAAGTTTTTGTCTTCCAAGCCTTTATCCTTTCTCAGATATACTGTATATAAATTAAGGTTTGCAGAAATTTGAAATTTACCCAAACTAAAACAGTTCCTCTGCAGTCATATGTCGTATCTACATCATATCAACTCATCACCTGCAGCTTTCTCAACATGGGAGGCGTCTTCCATGACTGGGCAGGTATTGTTTTTGGATCTATTTTTACAACTGCTCTTCAGAGTCCCTGGCCACTCATCAGCTCTGTGTGGAGGGAGTCATGCCCTCAGCTCCCACACAGTGTGCAAAGTTCAGAGCTTGTCCTTGCTGGGCTAAAGGTGTTTTCCTCCAGAAGTAAAACTCGTCTCACTATACGATCACTCTGGGCATTGGTGCACGTGCTGTTTAATGCCCTTATTGCTGTCATTTACATGTCATCCCTAATGTGAAAAGTAATAAAGACACAGTGGTATGGAAAAGACTGTGGAGCTGAAGTCTCTTGGGTTCCTGTACTATAGAAAGTAGAGCATAGTCTCTGTAATTTGTATACTCAGCAAGGGCCTGACACACATTAAGTAATTCTCCACAAGCTTATTTGGGTTAATTGTGTGGCTGCTTGGCAATCTCCTGAACCACCCAAGCATCAGCTCCCTGGAGGACGTTCTGCATGTCCGCTAACCAATCAGCAAAAGGGTTCTGCATCGCCGCTGGCGGTCCACCCTGGGATCCACCCTGGGATACAAAGGCTGTTCTGGCCAAGCAGTTCCTTATTTCTCTGGAGAACTCCAATGCCCTCGCTGGGACTCTTAAACATCTGAGGCTGAGCTAAGTTCAGGGGCCTTTGCAGCACACAGGCCCTGCTATCTGTTTAAACAGCAGGTAGTCCCCAGCTCTCCTCTGTTTGTGTCCGTGGCTTCTTCCTCCAGTGAAGGGGGATTTTCCCATACAGTCCATCGTTCCAAGGGGGCCCTGTTTTCCAGGCTGGAGGTTGATGGAAACAAAAACACAGATTTGCAATATGTGCCAGAATATTATTATTTTCATTTATTTGTTGCAGAAAAAATAGTGATGCAGCAGATGCAAATCAGTGAAATCCATCTGGTCAAATGAAACAAGAATGAATTTTTGTGTACAATATGATGTTTGCACTACAGTTATTTTGTTACACTTTTTGACTTATACATTAAATTTTTTTTTTTTTAAATTGTAATGCTTGACCATAGAGCAAATAATAATCAGAAAGAGGGAGGGTAAAGGCAAAAATAAAAAAATAAATTAAAAAAATCACTACTAAATTACTAAATATCTAACATGTCTGGGAGCGACTGTGTCACTGTGCAGTCATACAGGTCTGTTCCATCAAGGTGGCCTTAGCTGGGTTTCTATTGCATCCCACGTCAACACCACTGACAGCAAAAAGCACTTAGGGACCAACAGATCACTTTACCATTCCTCCAGCAGGAAGAGAAACCTCAAGGTGGGCGGTGGGGGGTTGGGAAAGGGGCAAAAGGATTGCACATGACAGACATTGGCCTGTAGGTGGGAGTATTGATGCTGGTTTGATAGTCCCAGCATTGACAGAACTGGAAATGTGCAATAAAAAGGCACAGTGAGACTATTCAGGGGAAGACAGCTATTTATCTTAAATAATTGCTGCTTATTATTACATGTCATTCACAATTCAGCCCATGGGAATTTTCTTTAATTTTGTCCCGTTAATGTGTTGAAATAAATGTGGTGCATTTGGAGTCATCAGGTCAATGTAAAGATCATTATCTATGTCCTACGTGCTTTTTTTTCTATTTTGAAAATCTCCCAACATTTTTGCTTCTTTTGAGTTAATAGCTTAATTGCCAACATTATGGGTTGTTCTGGGGCACAAATGGAAGACATTATTTCATTTCAATGCTTCATTTGCAGCTAGGTAAATATAAAAACACAAGCTGAAATATTTCCGGGCATGTAAGATGTTTTGTCCATGATACAGTTCTGGTGAAGCTGGGGTTCCCTGAAATGGAACAATTAAGTATAAAATAGAAATTAAGAATTTTATCCATAAAAATGATACACAACTCTGAAAACTCTCACCATTTTCCTTTTTACTAAACATCATAACAGGGCCAGTGTACTCAAATGTAATCCCCTAAACTGATCATTAAGTCAAGAAATATCATGTACAATACAAATTTTACACATTATTCTAGCCAAACATTATATAACAATACTGATACATACCTGGGAGGTAAAGGTAAATTAAATGAAGTCAAAGTCAGTCCTGAATTCTAAAAATGACCGTGATGACTTTGAGTTTGCCTTGCTGTCAGAAAGCAGATCTTATTTGTGTGTTTGCTTTCAGCAAGTGGGGTCACCCTCAGTGGATCTCACCAAGCTGTATAATTCAGCGTGTGGCCCAAAGTTTGTGGCCCAGAGCCCACAGCTCCCTCTGAGTGTGTGCTACCAAGGCTGAGTATACTCCCTGTGGTACCATACACACATGCAGAAGTGCAACACATGCATGTCTGTATGCACATGCAGATCCATTGACGCCATTTGATATTAAAGCAAACCATCAAAAAGTATTGAGGTGTTTGTGTGTGTGTATATATATATATACATATATATATATATTACAAATATATGTGTAAATAAATAAATACACACACACATATATGTGTACAGTAAGAGTGTGCGCTTGTGTAATGTAGCCAGGTGAGGTCAGGCGCCAGGAGAATTTACATAGCGACACCTCCACTAAGATTGTCTCTGAAGATGTCTTTTAACATGGGGAAATGTGGCCATTCACAGCAAGTCAAGCGTTTCAATGAACCACATTAGCAGTTGCGCCATTGTTTTTCCAAAAGGCAGCTCAGAACTTGCTTTGATGGCCGGGAAGCTGTTCTGCATTTCACTTTGTCAGTCTGATGACTCTCTTTTTCATTCTAATCTGCTGAGTCTTGCAACCTCCATGATATTGTAACATGAACCAGGTCAGGATGTGGTTTGCCAAATGTGGTGTAGCTCCCTAAATGAACTTGGCATTCTCACTTTAAATTGTTTTTAAAATATCTTTTAAAGTGTGCAAATTATCCCAGTAATTAGTTGAAACACAACATGTGTGAAACCTGAAGCGAAGATGTGATGGATGATAGAAGTCATTCAGCAATTTAAAGGGGAAAAAGACTGATCCATTGTCTCATGCTCAGATGCTATTTATTTGAGGAATATGAAGTTTGATGGTTTCTTGATGGTAAAATGGAGTTTAGTTGGACATATCATGGTGGCTGGGTGTGTTCAATGTGTGTATGTCTCCTGAAACCCTTAGAGCAAAATTAATATTCCACAAAGGGGCTGTCAGCCATCTCTCATGTCCTCCGTCACTCATTCACAGCGAGTCATTTGTAAGTCACACTTTGGCTTTGAAGGGAGTCAGGCACTCACGAAAGAGGAATTCCCGCTGAGGGTAAAAATCCTTTGGAAGAGACCTATGATTATATCTATATTAATGGCTCTGTAAGTCTAGAAAGATCTTTTGTCTGCTAGATCTCACAAATAGAGCTTTTTCACAAAGAAGAGGGTCATCTTAAACTGATTAGGTTGCAGAAATATCAGGTTCTTTTTGAAAGCTTGTGCTGTGCCTTTGGTCTTGTTGCGCAGACCCTGATGCCAGATGCAATAAATTATTAGTCTAAATCAGAACAGAATGCCAGCTTTACATCAGGATAGTGATCCATGTCAAGGAAAAGAAAAAGCATGTTTGAAGCAAAGCAATGACCCAGTGTCAGGGTCTATCCCCACTAAGTCCAAGGCTATTATTTACTATTTCACATGCACATGGATTTGGGCAGTTCATGAAAGAACACTGTACTTTGTGGGGACTCAAAGGATTTATTATGTTTTATTCTCAGCAAAAACAAAGAAAACCGAAAAAACTGTTAAAAGAAACACAGCAATAGTTAATAAAATCACACAGCTAGCTTTGTGGTAGTTTTTCTTTTCAAAACCCCCAAAAAATGAGATGTATTGACATATGTATATACACACACTATATATACTTATCAATACACATAAACATATTCATATACATGCACATGTACATATATATATATATACATATAATTACATATACATATGTATATAGTGGAGTCCAAAAGGTCCCAGACTGTGTGAGTATTGGTAAATGATGCAATGCAAACTGTTAAGGACAATATATAATAAATGAGAACTTTTAAAATTTATCTTTGCAAAGCTTAAAAACAATATCCAATTTTAGCCTTGATCATTTGTGTTTGGAACCTAATAAACATTTTTACAAACATAACATAAACCAAACTCATATTGTGCAGAGTTATAATCTACATTTTCCTTGTTAAAGTTATACTGTCTGGAATAAGATGCACTCTGTTGCTTGCCCCCACAAGGCCACAAAATATCTCTACGCTTTAACAGGCTATCGTAATCATATGGGTTTTGTGGGCCTTATCTAAAGCAGTGTGTCATTTTCAATATATGTGCAGACCATTTACTACCTCTGCTCTCTTGTTATGGCCACAGCAGCAGAGGGAGGTACAGATGGGAGATTTAGGTTTCTGCTCTATTTAAACATTTTATTTAAAATCTGTGCTTGCTTTCATTTGTCCAGTGCTCATTGTAAAAACTTTTGTCTTCTAAGTTGTAACAATCTTCACATGCCCTGTCCATGCTTGAAAAGAAGTGTACCCAAAATAATCGTACTCCAATGCACTTTCATGTAATTATCACTTTCAGTGATAAAAAAGAAAAAAAAGTAAAAGAAAAAGATTTGAACTCTAAATTTAGTCAGAAAAGAAAATTAAATCATTCTGTACAGTACATTATATACACAGCCTAAACTGATAGTAATATCCCAGTAGAGGTCCTGTCCATCCAGTGCCTCTTACACTCACCTGCGTGTGCAGCACAATATTGTCATATTGGCTTGTGGCTCAAGAGCCACACCTCTTTCAGAATGATAGCCAAACAGCTTGATACAGTTCAATGAGAAGACAACAACCCTACCTCTTCTGTGGAACCATGACTGACTAGATAGCAGGCCTAGACAAACACTACTTAAATCGTTGAACAATTTAACAAGTATCATTTTGGCAAACACATCCGTGTGCATGGAACAGAGCAGTCTAGTGCATCCAGGATGTACCCATGCGCCCCATGGGAGCTGTCAGAAGTCAGTGAGGACTGGGCAGAGAATATATGAACAAGATTTCCAATAAAACAAGCAACTCTGACCAGCATGCAAGCTGCAAAATCAAAACCAGGTGGGCTGACCATGTTCAAAACTATCAAATGAACACCAGATCATGATGCAGTTAGGGTGTATATGTTTTTCTTCCTCTCTCTGTGCTACTAAAAGACACAGAAGTGATGGGCTACATTTAGCAAACACTGTACCTTGTTAGCATGGCAAAAGGAAAATGGACCAGAGCCAACAAGAAAGATTTCTCTCTTTTAAATTCAGTCCAGTGTCAGTCCAGGCCAGAAGTGAAAATGGTCTCAGTATGTTAGCTATACCCCCCCTATTATTTCCTCTTATACTACATATCATGTTAAGCCTTTGGCCTTCAAACATTTTTGTACATATGAAATGGGTGGGTATCGCTTGTCCCAATCGGTAAAAATGCGATTTGAATAAGGTGAGGTGAACTGTTTAAGTGATCATGCATTTGCCATGAAATATGTCCTCATTAAGGATGAAAGATTAGGTTACCTTTTTGCAACAAAAATGGTAAACTGAGTCAAGAAAACACTCGGCTTTCAAATGTTTTCCTGCCAGGACTGTAATGCAATTTTCTGCACTGAAGAGGGTCGTATGCAGAAATAAGCCCCAAGACATGCAAAAAGGCACACACAGAAACACTTTGCTCGGGGTCAGGAAGGAAGTACCTTGCCACTGAAAAGTGAGTTAGGAAAAATTAAAAAATACAAAAACAATCAAATGAAAACTAGCCTATATAAACTTAACAGGAAACTGTTATAGGTTATGACACTTCAGGACAGTTTTAATGAGGGTTATTTCCTTTGAACCTCAGATATAAGAAGACGAGAGACTTGTGAGAAAACTGAAGTACCACAGATGTGATGTAATGACACTTTAAATCTCACTCTAAAAATATTACCATTGTTAAACTGAGTGAGCCAGAGGTTCAGTAGTATTTGTAGCAATGTTGGTAGTGCTGACAGCTTTTAATAGTGTTGCCAACTTGAACGTAGTTAAAGGAATAATACTATGCTGCATGATTGGCTGTCTGTCAATTTCACTGCTGCATGCAGAATATCGATGCTTAAATCTGTATTATATTGTATCTGTGTAATATGTAGCATGTGAAGTGATGATATGCGACAATAGAGGCTAGTATATTATAACTAAGATTAAAGTTACCATCACTTACATTACCAAATATTACCTGCAAATCCCAAAATGTCCTGTTACTGTTTGGAAATTCAGCATCTAGCTGTGCTGTGTCATAAATTACATATTGTTGCTTAATAGAAGTGGTTTGTGCTTACTGAAAGATATTATTTCATGTATATTGCATCAATATACATCACATACATACATCATCAGACTTCCAAACATGGCTAATGTGTCTGAGCTCAGTTTACGCTACACATTAGCTGTGTCCTCATTCACGGGCTGCATCCTTGGGAAGACTCAGTCTCAGAAGGTGTGGTCCTTTGTGGCCATCGTAGGCTGAACACTATAGACTGAAATGAAATGACAGTCTGGTATACGGCAGTATTTCATCAACCTTGACAACACAGCTTTTTTTTTTTTTTTTTAACAAAAACATGAGGTTTTAAGGCCCTTGGTTTTAAGAATTGTGCTGTTAGCTGTTGAAATGAAGTGAAACCCAATACTTACTTACATTTAAAATGTGTAACCCTCTTGCTTCATGTCAGTGTTGCTTGCTGCCATATAATTTTGTTACCTATGTGCAAAGTATCTTTGGATAGGTTGGACTGCGATAGATACACCTATTGGATCCTTTGTTGCCCAGGAAAAAAACACTTGTCTGCCACATATGAAGGAGCCTTAAAATGGAACAGTAATTGGTCTTCATTTGCAGCCTCCAACACAACTTTTATGTTCAGATAATGCTAGCTGTCTATTATGATAATCAATAATAATCCATATTTTATATTACCATGACACAGGTAATTACTACTCTGCAGTTCCCTTTAACTCCACCGAGAGTTTTTACCGCTTTCAGCTGCTACCACTGTTATCAATATGATGTCTTAGTGAAAGAGCTCTCACATTCACACTGGATGATAACTTTCCAGTACTAAAAAGCAGAATAACAAATTTAGTAACTAGCTGCAATTTATCCACAGTGGATGGTCTGGCATTTAGCTACTAAAGAGACAGATATTTCCCTTTGGAGTTGGTGGAGACCAAAACGGAGAGCAGTGAATATTAGGCCTTCAGTTCTCAGTTGGCCACAGATATGACTCTGAATAAATGCTGATGTTACTGATGTGCTCCCCACAAAAAAAAAAAAAAAAACTTTTTAGTTTTTCGATAAATGTCTCAATTGTGTTTCTCATCTTAGTCATTCAAATTTTATGACAATTTTATCTAACTATTGGGTTAAAAAAAATCTAAAACCATTTTGACATGTAATTATATTATTTCATTTATTCATTCAAGTTTGTGGACTTAAATTAATGGTTATTCCCAGGGACGGTGTGTGATATGATGTGTATTTCTTTGACTTGGCTGACAGCCTCTGTAAATGCTATTGCATTATTTACTCATTTCTGTTGCATCACCTGCTTTAGCTGAGCCGCTGTGTGCACTGCTGTGTGGGGACATCTTTGTGTAACTGAATTGCGTTCCTGACAGGATGTAGGAGAAATGCCCTGGAGCGAGGCGAAAAAGAGCAATCAGATTAGGCCGTAGTGACATCATCATCAAAACAGTTTTTCATGGTTATCATAGTGTGGAGCGACACAAAGCATTTGAGTGGAGGACATGAAAGGCCTGTGACAGCATTTTCTCATTTGAAGTAACTTAAGCTAAACTTTCACCTCTCAGTTGTGCTATTGGCTCTACAAAAATACCTGTTGTGAGAAGTCTGGCACGGTCTGTTTGTGGTTAAGTCGGCCATGGGTACCCCTGAGGCAATTTCATGTATTTCCTTCACACTTTGGTCAAAGCTTGTAATGTGTGACAGATTATACCCCCAAAGAAGGACTGGAAGGAAAAGTACAATTGCATCAATTTTAGTGTAAATGTGTACTGAGTGTACATGTTCCCATTAGTGGCAGCAATATATAGTTCAGTATATAAGATAAGACAGGTATTGCATCAGACAGTTGTAGTAAATTAATGTGTTTAGTGGCCTTATAATGTTAAAACGTCTGATCAGTTTTGCTTTTTGAATTCCTGAACACTGTTTTTCACTGAACACTAATTGAAAAGACTATGTGGCGGTTTTAAGTCTTAATAGCCTCCCTATTTTAGACTCTCTACCCTACATTTTATACCTATTTGTACATTTCCGTTCAAACCTTCCATTCTGTGTTTCAAACCACGACTATTTCTTTTGATATGGCATTGGTCAAAACAAACAAATCCTTTAAATAATTTATGCAATTACTTTGACTACGGCACTAAATCTCTTTGACCCACATGGTGGTACTAAAGTAAACTATGCAAGTAACTGGGTAGTTTATGTAAACAGGGAAAATGGCTGCTTAGCCCAGTAGCAGCAGCAAATCCCTAAGTACTGGAGCCTATGATTAGACCCACTCAACCTTTGGAATAATAAACTTCAGCTTCTGGTCGTCCTTAATCGGACATTTAATCTCTCCATTTTTTCCAGATCAGAGTTGGTTCAAAAGCTCCTAACTGTCCTTTAATGCCCTTTAAGTGCTCTTGCTGAGTAGCTGTGCTTCATGTGCAAAAGCTTTTTCCAGCTATTCATAGTTTAAGATAGGGGTTGGATGAAGCAACTTGTTCATTGAGTTAATTAGTTTCAGTACTGATGCCAGTTCATGCTCAAGTCAGTTTGTCTGTCAGTGTGTTTGTGCTTTAACTACACGACAGACATTACCAAAGTAAGAGCATTGTGAATAACACTGTAAATGTTATTAAAATCAACTCTATTGTATATTTTCCCCAGAGTGTCACAGTCAGAAAGTCCCCATAAGATTAAAGCGAGATCTTCAACAGACCTGCACCTTAAATGTCCACTCTATCATTTCCTGCAGCTGCATGCCATCATAATGATAATTAGTTCTATTGAGATGGGCACACCTTAGCATTTCTTGTTGATTTGAGATAGTAAATTGGTTGCCGTGTTTGTTTGCTCCAGTTACGATTGAAGAAATAGCTGGTGTCCCAGTCTGGAGTAATCAGGGTGTATTCTGTTTGGCACGCTTGAGTGCTCCTTAAGTCCACTGGGTGAAGGGGAACTACACTGGATTTCAGCCCAGCTGGAAAACTGTCCTGTGAGAAGCTCCTCAGCTGTGAAATGGACAGTCTGCATTTGATACACAAAACAGTAGGACCTCAGATGAAATGACAAGACAGTAACTGAAAACTTGAAATCAATGCTTAAAAAGGCAACTTGAAGCGTTTTGGATGTAAAACAAAGACACAGTCTTTGAGTGAAGCAGTAAAGCTTTGTTCCATTCATATCATGTTTGTTTACACAGTGATCAATTGGTTGCAAGAGCAGCAGTCAGCTACAAATTATGTGCGAGCACGAGTGCTTACCACGCCACACTCACACTCAGCTGGTTTTGATGCAGGGATGGGATCATGGGACAAGTCTTGGACGGCTGTGAAAGGGCTGTGGACTCTGGCGGTGCGCTGCAATTCTCTGTGGGTGGGAACACACACCAGTGTCCTCAGCAACCCAAAAGCAGCCCTACAGTGCTGGAATAAGTAGGCCCGACCCCGTGGCCCACGACGCAGTGGTCCAACGGCGCCTGTCGGCTGAGCCCAAAACACCATTTCTTCACCAGATGTATTTCTAAGATTTGGTAGTGCAACAACTTCAAAGTCCAAGTTGATTGTTTTTGATTGTATGATTATTCAATGCTCCCTTCTTTTTCTTTTATTTCTGGGGGGAAAAGATATTATCATTCAACCACACTTATTTAATTGCAGCAATTGGAGCCACTCTAATTGAGCCTTGCCTTTCATCTGTAATGGTAATGATTATGAGATTGTGTTTGTGCTGAGCAGTCCAGTCTGATGAGTAAGGGAGGAATGATACAACTGCTTTAGCTGAGATTTCATCTGCTTCTTGGATATTGTATTTTATCGTCCCACGCAGTAAACTATGCCACAGACAATCTGATTTAATACAACATTTATTGATGTTTTTGCCGATATCAAACAAATGTGCACTCACATTGTTCTTCATCTTGGCGTTTGGAGCTGATTGAATCTTTGTAATGGAGGTCTTGAATAAGTAAACAGTGAATGCCAGTTCACAATGTCAGCATGCTTTGTCAGAGCCACGCAGACATTTAAAGAGCATCTTATCATGTTGATTTAAGCAATTAAACATGAAGTTGCCCTCTGCAAGCTTCGACTGACTGTATCATCTTAATTATTATCTACAGGACCTTATCCTCAAAGCGTTTTCTGTGGCCCGATAAAGAGAACTTATCACAGTGATTACGTGGGTAATGTCTGGCTATTTGAAAAAAAAAAAGTTTGAAATTGGGAAGTCTAAGGAACAGTACAACTTAGCCTTTAATGTGTTTGGGTATAGTGGTTTACATAATTTGTTCAGGGTGCATGTATGTTAAACAGAGTAATTAATCCTTAAACGATACCTCATACTCTAATCCTTTTTTGTTTGATAAGCACGTTCGATTGAAGGAGCAGAAACAGGCAGTGCTTTGACCCAGGAAATTGTTAGTGGGGTCTGAAAAGCTTCTAAATAGAGTAGGCACAGATTTGAAAGTTCACATCATTGAATTTCTGACTCTATCTTACTGATTTACAAGATTCAGGATTTGGTTCTTATATTGTCTTATGTTCAGAAATCATTTTCAATATCAGTGGCATTTTGCTCTTTTCTCACCCCATCTGTAGCTACAGTTGTACATTTATGTTGTAATAATCATCCTATGTGACTTCTGTCTTTTGCCCCTAAGTCAACCACATCAGATCCTGATCTAATCAAATGTGACAAAGCTTTGCAGGGAAAGATGGCCAGCGATCTGGACTCTGCCCACACCAGAATAGGAGCTGTTTTGACAAGGATTATCACTTTCATCACCAGGTAATTTATAACAACCCTCAGCTTCTACAGACCTCATATCTCTCCTAAAGAACTGTGCTTACAAATACAAGAGCAATGCTGGTAGCTTGGTTTCTCACCTTCTGCCGAAGTAGGAGGAGGGAAAAACCCCCCAAAACATTCAAACATCACGTTATCTTTGGCCCATATTGCAGGCTGACTCTTGCACAGCAGCCCGGGCTATGAGTGTCTTGGCAGAACAATCACCTGCATGGTGACGCAAAAGCCAAAGAATTCATCCAGAAATCTTCATAAATCATCTCTTTATATTAAAATAAACTCTGCCAATGCAGCTTTGACAGGCAGCAGATGGATTCTAGATGTTCGAAGGTTTTGCAGTTTTGATCTTGTTCAGTTATTTTTCAGTTTGTGTCATCTTCTCAGAATATTCATGCAGTTTTTCCTGTTATGCAGACAGGTACAGCTACAAAGACATTATCTCATGCATGGGCATGGGAGTACAACATATGTAAATTTGATCCCTCAGACACACACAGCAAGTCCTGTCTTGACTATTACAACAAATATAACATACAGACTTTCATACAACAGTGGACTGATCTGAACTCTAAATACAGGCATAGGTGTAGAGAATGTTTATGATGTGAGCATGCCATCTATTCATTTTGTACAATGCAAATGTTTTCACAGTGCAGTGCTATCATAATAGCATCTGCAACAAGCACCTCCGCCCCTTCCTTCAACATTACAAACTGCTAGTACACACACAGGTGAGTAGAATTACATTGCGGTGCCAGTGGTCTGCAGAGTAAAGTAGTATAGAGTAAAGCAGTACTTTAATATATATTTTTGAAATGAAAGTCTTGACTGCATATTTTACTATTCACATTTTTTACGTATCAGGTAGAAAACATAAATCAGTGGGATATTGATGAAAAACTATAGTGTTAAATTCAAATTCAAATTTGTTATATATATATATATATATATATATATATAGTGCCAAATCATAATAATAAAAGTTACCTCAAGGCACTTTACATATAGAGCAGGTCTAGTCCAAACTCTTTATAAAATTGTAACATGTTAGAGCTCCGATGATTTCATCCAAAAACTATTAACAGCTATGTGTAACCACGGAGTTGGGAGATTTTCTTCAATTTCTCAGTAGATTACTTTTAAACGTTTACATTTGTGGACTGCATTACCACAGAGTAATGAGAATCAGTCTAGATGAATACTTGTAAAAATGCATGTTAACATATAATATATGAAAAAAAAAAAAAAAAA
>CM076661.1:15815428-15840767 GCA_038496675.1 Rachycentron canadum
GGGGGGGGGGGGGGGGGGGACACTGAAGGCATTAAATACAGTAATATTTATGCACAGCTTTGTAAGTTAATTTGATTAGGTTTTATTGTAGAGTTTGACATTTTCTTCAGCCTCTTCTTTGTCTTCAAGCAGCGGCAGCAACAACTGCAGAAATATGCTAACATTAATTTCTGACAGTATCCTGATAATATGCAGATGTACTACATTCTAAGACAGGCAAATACATCAGGGAAATTATTTTTTTGAAGCAATTTTGTGAGATATGTAAAAATAAAACAGAGAAAATGTTATAGTGTCCTTAAGGCTTCAGGCACATTAGTTTCCTTGTTGACATTTTGCTCGAGAGAGTAGAAGATAAATGAGGGAGCAGTAATGTCTGGGAAAAAGGCAGAATATTTGGCTGCCATTCTCTGTAAATATTGGTTCAGTTTGTTTGAGGTCCCTCCACAAAATAAACATTTTACATATTGAATAGATTATCATACTTATCCGACCTGGATACTGTATGATAGCATGTGAACGTGTCTTTAACCCCAATGCATGGCAGACAAAGAGAGACCACCCTTAGAAAGAGAGGAGTGGAAGTCACTTTATGTGGAAGTTTGTGTCTTTTGCAATGCACCATTTGTGGTGATTATCAGATGCAGCTCAATGAGCATCACAGTCAAACCTTCACTAAGGACTTCCCACTGACCCTTGTATGTATGTGGTTGGCTTGAATAGTTTCAAAGTCACTATGACTTCCTAAATCTAAAAATGAATTAAAACAAACATCTGACAGGTACAATGTGGCCGACTAACCTCTAACCTTGCCCTCAATAAAAAAGAAATAATAATTCGACACTGGCCCAAGTGAATCATGATATTAATAATATGAATTCTTTAAGTGAAGCCTTGCATGTCTGACAGAAGACAAAGAGCACCAATTGACTCAGACACACCAACATAGAAATGCCACGTTTCATGGGACTGGCCTTCGTTTCAAAGCCAATGGAAAACTGAAGACATGTTGCAATAAATCACAAGAGGACATGTAAATCTCGCCTTACAGATGTTTGTGGAAAGATTAGAACGGCAAGGCGATAGGTCATAACTTAGTAGCAGACCTTGTAACGGGAGGCAGATTGTAGCAGCTCTCACACTGCTCCCACGGGAGCTGCCAGTGTGTGTAAGCTAAGCTGTTACTTTGCCTAGTGAGTTTTTAAAGCATTGCTGTTTCTTGAACACCTATGCCCACGATTACACGAAAAGAGGCTTTACACATCTATATTGTAAACCTTGCAGTTTAGTCAGGTGTTGACCAGCTAGCCAAATCAGTCTAGCATGCTGCAAAAAAAAAGTCCTCGATCACATGCTGGAATGTCTTCATGGGTCAGGGGTATTTACTGATGACATCTGTTCTAGGTTAAAGGGCCACAGAAGGTACAAGTACATATGGAAGTCTCTTTTCACATTAGATGGGGCTTTTCCTCTATGACTGCGGATGTCCACGGTGTGTGTCCCCTTTTACCACATACTCCTCAACTCTCTGCACATGTCAAGTGACAGCCGTCCATTGAGATTCATCAGGGCAAGATTTATGTTTTATGTCTTACTTCTTAGTAGCCATGCTCACTGCAGGCACTGTTTTTCTTCCTGCACATTCTTATTAGTTTAGTTTATTACAGCAGCACGTCTGGTGAGGTCATTTATGGCCAACCATGGTGGGATGACAAACTCGTTTATAATGGTGAGGCTTCAGCACGTTGGATGAGATCACTTGTACCTTCCTCTCTCTCCTTCACTGCGCAGACATCAAGCTCCATAGGTAATGAAATCTTCTGTTTATCTGTATATTTGTGCAGGAATACGATGTGCAGGGGATCTCTGTTGTCAGTGTCCGATCGCCAGCTCCGGGGCCAGTTCACACACTGCCGAGTCTCTTCTCCCACCGTTGCTGAACACTATTGAGGTAATAAGAGAGAGGTGGCAGGTTGGGATGACCCGCTGTCTCTGTAAATCACTAGCAAGAAGCTGGAAGCAGCAACACCTAGTCTTTTTTAAGTTTTCGTGTATGAAAATGTTGATTACAGGGTGTGTGTCCCTTCAATTTGGGAGATTTGATTGCAAAATATTTTCTTTTACCTCCATGCAACTGATGGTTATGTGTGTGTGTCTGTAATTTTTTTCTTTTTTTTTTTTTTTTTTTTTTTTACTTATTTGTTGTTTTTGTAAATAAAAATGCAATCAATCTTAGTTGTACTAATAGAAGGTGAAGAGATGTTGAAGGATAATTAGCAGCTCAGCAGCATGTGTTCGTCTTAGCGCAGGTTCCCCGCTGGTATTGAACTTCTGACCCTGGTCCCTGAGGGCGATGTTCAGACAAAGATAGAGGGCAGCAGAGAGATTTAGACGTGCTTATGGAACCTGTGTGGTCTCCAGATATGCAACATGCAGTCCAACACACACATTTGGGCCTTGGCTGAAACTTAGACCTGATTCATACCGACTATCCATCTGGTAGAATACCCAGTAGTGTTGCACCCAGCTCTCTGCAGTTCCCATTTCAGAAGAGAGAGCACACTGACAGAAGGAAGCACAAAGGAATAAAGCTGTCCAAACGTCCAAATCCTAAATGATGAAGATGCCACATAATTTGCTTATTTTGCAAAGGAAGTGCTTGCTTCAATAGATGTGTATTTTTAACACTTTCAGAATGAAAAATGATGGCAAAACAGGCATCATGAGTCAACACTGGAACTTTTCCACTTAAAACATCTCTCTGTGTTTTGCCACAAACGTTTTTCACATTAATATTTGAGATACATTTTTTTCAGTTGAACACACAATTTAAATCTTATGCCTATCTAGTTGTTATACATGTGCAGTAGTCAAACACTTAATACAGTGGGGTACAGAAGTATGTGACCACTTTGGTCTATTTTCTGTAGAAATATTGTATATAATTCAATAAAAAGATTCCATGAAGATGTGGCATTTCATCTGTTTTTCTTTTGCTCTCTCCATCATACAACACTTCATGTCCATTTGTTAGAAACAACTTAAATGTTTGTTTTATTATGAGAGAGAGATTAAATTGCATCGCATGCCTTGTATTTTGAAAGGCAGTGGAAATTTAGCTATTGTGAAAGTGGAGAGAGTGAGTTTTTCTCATGAGGACTGTGCAGTGCAATTGCTATCCTTTGGTGGAAGAATGTAATGAGAGTTGTATCTGTGGCAACAACTTCTCACAGTGCGGCAAGGGGCGCAAGCGACAATAAGGAAATGTTACTCATCATTTCATAAAAGTGGATCATACCCAGACTCTTAACAGATATTTATGTTTTATGAAAACCAGTCTTGCAATTTCACCAACAGAGTCAGTGCTGGGCCGTCTTTTACCAACTCTGAATGAAGGCAGCTGAAGAGGATTAGGCTAAATGTCCTTGGAAAAAAGAGCTTACCACAAGAGTAGAGGAAAAAATTTACAGAACAACACTGACCGCTTGGTTTATTCCAACAGATATGAGTGCTAAGTTTGGTCATTGTGTCTCGCTTACAGAAATACAGCACAAAAATTGAGCGACAATACCATGTATATGAATTGACATTATTTGTATTGTACTGAATGTTCAAGATTAACTAAAGCGTGTGATGTCAATTCTGTGGATTTTCATGTTGATGGTATTTTAGTCACTGGGCACAGTTTTGCATTTAAAAGTATTACCTACATTGGCTTATGCTACTGATGCACACACACTCACAATTTGATGCAATAAAGTCAACTGCAAGTGAACTAGTGTGGTATGTGCCTGACAACGTTGGCTCCTGCAAGTTTAATCAGGTTATCTAACATGAGAAAAATCCTTTGCTGGAGTAGAGAAGATGATATCAGGTAAGGAGATAAGCGCTAACAAGCCTCCTCTGTCACCTCTTGAAGGCAGCTGTCAGAAACGCTGTCAGAGACACTTTCCATGTGTTTCAGCCTGGCAGCAGGGGTCAGTGGCTGGAAATAGGCGGACTACTGTGCTTCCCTGTGGAGACAGATGTCAAGGTCAGTGTTAATGTACAGCTGCATTGTCAGCGGCTGGAGAGAGAGCTAAGGACCAATCGCAGCTATCCAAGAGTTTTGAAAACCTCACAGATGACTGCTGAAAGGGGCAAAAATGCATCATCAGAGTCGTTTTCTAAGAAGACAGCAGTTTTTGCATTGTTGCCTTCAGTTTTTTTGTCTTGCATTGAGCGAGCATGGATACCTTTTCTATTTTCCTCTTTTACCACCCATGTCGATGTCTCCTAGATTGAGATACCTCCCTCCATTGCACACACTCAATGCACCCTCATGTAGGACAAACCGTACACAATCAGTTGGACCACAGCCCATGCAGATTTTTTCAGATTGGAGAAAGCACATTTTGGCGGTTTTGCACTGGCTGAGTAAAAGAATGATGCTGACGGTAATGGGGATAAAAGCATGTTTGCTCTTGCATGGGTGGCATTTTTCTACTGCAGTTTTTAATTGGTATATGCAAAACACAATGATCCCTTTGAAGTGCTTCACAGAATTGCTGATGGCCCTTGAAAAGATTGGAAATAAAAGTATGATAGGTGCAGTAAGAATAGCAGTGAGTGACAAGGTTTTACAGTTCGTATCACATAGATGAGGAATGTCTGAATATCTGAGATTAAAATCCAGTTCTATCCCAGCTGTTCCAAAAAACACTAGCTGAGCACATGAGAGATCATGTTGTACAAGTTTGTGGGGATGTGCGTATGACTTTTTGAAAATCATCAGCAATCATCTAAGCCACATCCATCCAAACCAGTGGAAAATAAATGATACGAGGACGTGCTGACATGTTGAAGTTTACTCTAATTCTCATTTTGGCTTGTGCTCTGTTGCTCTAGCCACAGAGGAGGATCTTCGCTCCCATCTGGCTTACTTACTGCACTGAAGTGCAGGCCAGCTCAGTTGGGTCATTACAGAACTAAATCCAACTCACAACAGTAATTGCTGAATGGATAATATTGGAATAAAGCCCCTAAATGGATTCAGGAGGCTGACTCAGTTATGATGCACAAGGATTGAAATGAAATTAGTGGGATTGTCACATTTTTTTAAACAACTTTTTAATATTAAATTACATATTTTAACACATGCATATTTCTTAAATTCTCATACATAATACATTATGCTAATATTTATACTGAATGTATTTCTCATGAATTTTTCTGGGTCTACCTGAGAGGAGCCCCCCCCACCTACATGCAGTGCTGATCTTCTAATCCCCTGGATCTGAAGGTAAACAGACAGACTCTCGGATGTAAAGAGGGACACTCACAATATTTAGTTAAGAGATTTCAGGCTGGTGGAGGGTTACTCACCTGAGCACTAGGAATGGCTTTTGTGTGGCTGGACAGGTCAACAACATATCCATTTTCACTAGCTGATGGGAATGTGTTTGCTCAGGCCTATCTCCGGTCTCATGGAAGCCCAAGGTGTTTCATCCTGAATGGATAATCTATCGTTGATAGTATCTTCAACCAATTTTTCACCTTGATTATCCAAATAGGGACCTTTTTGATTTTAAATTAATTGGAAGAGGTTTCTATTTTGCCTGCTTTGAACTTTCAGGAGTGTCACGAGATGAACTTGAATCATTGAATTTAATTTCAACCATACACATTTAACCAAAACCTCATTAGTTGTACAAACAGAAGTGAGAAGACTGTCCCTTACCTGTTCAGGGCAGGTCAGCACCTGTCACACCTAAAGCTCTTCTCTCAGCAGCATCTCATCACCTGCTTTATCTGGTCTTCACACAGATAAGCCAGTCTTTAATGGATATGTGAGAAACTTAATATTGTCATTTTATGTGAGTGAAATGAGAGTGCGAAGAGTGGAACAATGTTCAATGCATTTTCATATTATATCATGTTATAATGTTACTAATAGTTGCAGAGTATTTTTTAAAACGTTATCTCATACCTTATGTTAGTGGCATCCACCAGCGGTTATAGCGATAAAAACCCAGAGGTCACCAGCATGAGGCACGTAGACCTGTTGAACTTTGTAAAGCCTCCTCCTTTCAGTCAAAACACACAAGCTAAAGAAAGTTTATGGCTGTCACCACTGACTCAAATATTCTCCCTTTATTTCTATGAGTGTGTTAGATAAGTGTGTACACATGCTGAGGGACGACGATTAAACTAGGTACCGCAAACTACTTTAGCTTGCAATGGTAACGCGCTGTAGTCTATGGAGCAGTGATAGACTGTAGCCATGGAAACAAACACACCGGGCTGGGGTTGTAGCGTGTTACCCATTTTGTAGTTATGTAACTGTGCCACTGTAATAGTGCATATAATTTTAAGATCATAATCATATTAGAAACAGGCTGCTCCTGTATATATTTCAATGTTTATTTATTTGTTATTTTATTTATTTAACGTTTGCGTCCATCATCTTTGACTCACATATCGCCCTTTTTCAGGCCTTTAAACTAGTGCCAGGGCTCCTGGGATGGAAATGTTGGTCTGACTCATACTCATTTTTGTTCTCTTGTTCTTTTTTGTCCTTTTCTCTTTCGTGCTGTGACGTCTTTCAGAGTTCACGGATACTGCAAACAGAACGGTCACCTGCCCTGGACGGTGTTGATAAACCAGAAATACAGTGTCTACTTTTCAGTAGGTGTCAACACACAATCACAGACTGAAGCGTCTCACAAAGAGGCACTTACCGGTGCACCAACCACCAGATGAGACACGACAGAACCATTTTTACCATTTTTGTCTGCACTGCAGCAAGTAGTCTCATCCTGGTTGGCAGCAACCAATTTAAGAAAACATACATACAAAGGCATCATAAATTCAGGTTTGTCAGCATTACAAACCAGAAAGACCAACTGTCAAGTTCAAAGTGCTGGCTGGGAATCATGGGGTATCCTTGTTTTTGGATTGCTAAACTGCTATCTTAAAACCCCGGAAGTGGAAACCATATTTTCTTTCCAGGTTATGTCGTGAGCATCAGAAAAATCTGATAACTCTATTTTTGTAGTTCAATACCAAACTAAAGAATGCTCTGAATGTCTATCCCAGGAACACAAAATATATAAATACAAAATTTCAAATGCAAACAAAAAAGATCACTGTAAAGTCATCCTTTAATTTTACGATTTAATCATTGGGTACTGGCCTGATATTTTCTCTTAAAATTATAGCTGCTTAAATTAGATTTGCTTGGCATGATTGATTGCAACGATGACAGCATCTGCTGTGATTACAGCAGTAAGTCATTTTGTGTCAATTCATTACACCCTTTTATTAGGGTCAGCTTAGGTTAGAAATTAGAAAACAGAGCTCTGAGTGTTACAAAACACAGTATTATGGCTGACGGCTTGTCAAAGTGGGAGTGACTAATTACAGTTCTCATCTAGCCTAGGGGAAGAAGAAACTACAGAGCAGTTTGTTCATGTTATTCATGTTTAATTATTGTAACATGACAGGATGAGCAATTCCACAAATATCAGTCAAGTATGACAACAGACACCCACTGACTGATGCCTCGACTTTTCTCTCATGTTTTTTCTAGTGTTTTTTTTTCAACAAGAAAATGTCTCTGCTACTGCTTATCAAAGACCACAAACCTACATTATAAAGCTTAACTGGGCCTCAACAGCTATTAAACCTCATTTGCAGTATCAGCATAGTATTTTGCAAATTATACACAGTCTACTCTGGATCTTGCAGACGATAAGGACTCTCCCTGGAGATTGGGGAAATGGCTCAATTTGGGCCTTTCAGACGCACTCACAGGGAGCTGTGCTTGTGCATCCAGTCTCCAGCCTAGCTGTGCAGTATCTCCACCTGAGATCAGAACGCTCTAACAAAGAGTCAGCATTCACATCGAAAAGATAGATCCTGGGGCTGGGAGGGGGCCCATGCGTTCAGACTTGGAGCTGTTGAGTTGGGCAAGAATGCCTCACTGGTGCCAAGTTTTATTTTGGTGTAGGTCCATTGCAAGAGCAATCTCTGAGTGTGTGGCATTATGGAGGACATCCAAATGGTTAAGATGGAATTCCTTGATTGTTATTGAGACCTGAACCCCACTGTTCTTGAAATGATCTCTATCACCACCACCACTCCTTGAAGCACACAGCTATTCATTAAAGATGGTTATCGGTAGGTCTGAGGCGAGAGAAGGGTTTTGAGGGGCAGTCAAGGAGGTGAGATCATTGGGTAGCATCTAAGATTGCTCCACATTTTTCTACATGTTCTTTCACAATTAACAGAACTTCAAACAGTCTCACAGGTATCCTTTTGCCTCCTTAGATGTCACTGAGAGAAAAAAAGGCACTAATGAGTTTGTACTCATAAAACATGCTCACAAGGATACGAAATTGCCCAACCTCCTCTAACAAATAAACATTAAATACCTCAGAGATGCAACAAAAGATCAAGGCAGTGCTGCTAGGAATCAGCGACGCTGAACTCCCTTTGGACTCAGCATAGCGTGAAGCTGCTATTATCTCTGTGAATGTCATATCTAGACCCTATTTTTTCCATTACTGAGTAGTCTGCCTATCTTGCAGCTGGAAATCTGCAAGATTTGTTCGTACAGCAGCTCATGCGTCAGTGTGGTTGAGCTGGAGCTGATCTTTGCTGGTTACTTTCATGGTCGAGTGATTGCATGTTTAAGTTAGAAAGCAAGGTCATTTATTTCACAGGCATACATTACAGAGTCTCAATGTATTTTCAATCTGTCAGTGTTGTGTCTTTTTTGACCTTTGAAGATTGATTCACACAGTTTGTGTGTGTGTGTGTGTGTGTGTGTGTGTGTGTGTGTGTGTGTGTGTGTGTGTGTGTGTGTAAAATCTCTGATCTCTGAGCAGCTCATGCACTCTCACTGACCTAATGAAGCAGTGAACACTTCCTGGTTCATTACTACAGGCACAGACAGAGCAGTGTGCTCAGGAGTGTATGGTGTCTTGACTCAGCAGTAGAGGGCTCCCTTTTCCCTCTGAGCTCCTAATTTGATTCTGGTCACAGAAACATTAAAGTGTTTATTTCTCAAACTAATGTTGTTTTAGCCCTTTGAAAGTGTCATTGTAATGTTTTTTAAAGCTTAATGTACACACTTAACACTTTAACACTCAATACACGACCAATATCTGTTTATAATGACTGTTTCTTGAAAATAGCATTATTATTTTTATACTTATAACATGTACCAATAATAATAATATGCTGCAGTACAAAATAAAGCAGCAATTTTGCACCTCTTCTCTGTATTCGAGAACAGTTTCTCAACCCAAGCTATCTGTTTTGACAGACTGGGATGTTTGCCAGAGAGGAGTTCCCCTGCCATTAATCTTACTATGGGTCTGAGTGACAGACCGAATTATCAACTAAAACTTTCAGCCACTTGAGACTGCTACTGATGTTTGGCTTTCAAGAAGAAGAAAGAGTGGGAAACCATTCTTCTGGTGGAAAAGAGCAGACGCCTGTGTAACTTAAGCATTGTGGAACCCCTCAGCAGCCCTGTAGCATTATCTGGACAAACTAATATTTACTCCAAGGCAGCGCAAACACACCCATTTACTCTGGCTTTATTCAGTGTCCTGGCATTGTTGATGGATTAACTCTAATGATGAAATCTAACCTATCTTCTCAGTTTGATCTAAAGGCTGCACTTCTGAGAGTGCAGTGCAGAATTCACTTACTAGTGAAATGGCTAGAAACAGTTTTGCCTAAAAAAATTGATAACAAAAGATGATTATTGGTTAATATAGACTAACTGATGTCAAATAAAAGTCTAAACATACGAGAAAGTGGCAGACAGAGACAAGTTCTTTGCTTTTCAAATTACCGATCAGCTGCTTGTCAATGTGCACATTATTAAGAAGACAGCCTCCCACAAGGATGAAAACAAAATCAACAACAGTCTGTTTCTTTTTTTCAGCTGTGTTCAGAGGGATTTGAGATTTGCAGCAGTCTGAACATGAAAAAAGCAAGTAACGAGTTGGTCTGAAGTCTGACCACAGTGTGGTGAATCTCTTCTTGAGTCAAGTCTGCTTTGAATAAAAACTGATTTGCCTCCCCCCTAAATTTAGTCTCCAAAATTACACACCCTTCAGAGCATTGTTGGAATGCACTAAACTTGAAGGTTCCCCTCTCTCACCAAATTGTTATGAGAAGCTGCTTGTAGGGAACACTAGTCATAAAGGCAAACACCTGCGATGATGAGACCAAGGGAATCAATCTTCCTTCACCCCTTTCCATCAACACCAAGTAGAGAAACTAGATTCTCCTGACCTACCCGTTGGCTTTGTGCGATGAAAGTAGAGACAACTGCTTTTCTGCTTGAGCCTACAGGATGGATGAATGAGGAGAGAAACCTAAGACCTAAAAATACTCCTCTGTGAATGAAGAATAATATAAAATAACACATACAAAATGCACAGTGATGGATAGACAATTTGTTTTTTGTTTTCATTTTGCCTGATAAGAGTTTTAGGTACTTTGCATGCACCTTTGAGACTCCATACTTTCTTAGCAACATTAAACTATTATTATAATGATGCACATTAATAATTAGAGAAAGGGTGCTTGAGACACTGCTTATATGATCAATGGGTAACACTGATCCTTAAGCAAAAGTAGCAGAACAACAATGTAAAAATATTCCAATAGAAGTAAAATGTCCTATATTCAAACTGAAGTACAAGTAGGCTACTCTTGCTGCAGAGAGGTGGCCTCTGTCAGTGATGTTTCATTACATGATAGGACTGTTAATATTGATGCATCAATTCATATAGCATTTGACTCTTACAGCTGGTTGAGATGGAGCTGTACAGTTTGGTGGTTTGGTTTATTGGTGGGGGTTGCCAAACTGTCTACAATAAATCGAAGGAATTGTGGGATAAGAAAGAGGAAAAAGCTATTTTGCCAGATGAAAAAAGCACAATATTTCCCTCTGAAATGTAATAATGGTGGCTTTGTATATGGAATTTTATGTTCAAATGCTCTTTGAGATGGACAAATTCAACCTGTTGCACCTTTCTTTTCTCTAAGTGTTTTCATTGGGTCAACCAGTCAGTCTGGCAGGACTGACTTTTCTTTGGGGGAAATGTCAGCTTTCCTACAAGAATTTCCCTGTTTACATTTGCAGGTGGACCCAAGATGGCATAATGGTGTATCCATACACTGTCTTGTTTTTAATGGACAAAGCCTCAGCATTCTTTGGCACATATCGGCCCCCGAGTGAAACCTTGCTGAATTCATGTGTTTATTTGTGTTTGCTTTCTTGTGACGGACAGACACACAGCCTTGGTTTTCACTTATAGAGTAGTTGAGACCTTGTTAACTCAGTAATGGATAGCCTTGGTGTACATGGAGACATCCTCTTCATTCTTGTGCCACTGAGAGCAGGAAGAGAAGACAAGCACTTCCTCTATCACTCTGACACTCACCTTTTGTCTGTCTCTGCTAGCATTGCACAGAAAGCCTGTGTCTGTGCGATAAAGGTGGCTAATGGCTTTTCTTTGGCTTTTCCCATGAAGAAACACATACAGGAAATATTTTGCCTTTTGCTTTTGTGTCTTATGTGTGATGGTACTGATAAACAACACTGTACTGTCGAGTTACACCACATACAGTATGCTGAAAATGTACCCTTTAGTTTAAAATAACACTTAAAAATTTATTTGAAAAAGTTTACCTTTTTATTTTTGAAAGTGATATTACATGACATTTTGTATTAATTTACAAAATAGGAATAAATATTAAATTTTGACAAAGTTAATTGGCATGGACACAGTTGTTGGGATGAAACCTGACTTCACACAACTTCAACCTAAAGAAGCACTTGAGCTGCAGTCTTTGCAGTTTGCTAAAACACATAGCACTTTCTATACTAAATAACTAAAATGCTCCGCAACAAGAGAACAAAAAATGATTGTGTTTCTCATTAGGTTTTCATGTCATGACAGACAGAATATTTGAGCTGAAAGACAGAGAGCTCACTAGACAATTGAATGCAGTTTAAGCATTTCTGCAGAGGCCCACCTTGCTATTGTGGCTTGGAAGTGTGACTGCTGGTTGACTCAGTCTGCAGTGGAGGGTGATGACTGAGAGGATCTCCAGTGTGGAGTAGCCACCCACATAGCTTTGTATCTTGTCTGCAGATGAGTCCGGTACATTTCATTCATTCACTCATTCAAAAAAAAAAAATAAAATAAAAAATACAGCTGGGACTTTTTGTCCCAGTGTATTCTTTACTGCATTTCACCAATAGTTTGGTGTCACAAGGACAGTCGTTCGGCTGAGAATGAGTTATTATTTTCAAAAAACAAAAACATTATTTAAGGAAGGCAGCAGAGCATTTTCAAATTTTTTTCAATGATTTTCATCAGATAGTTTAACATGCAAATAAAAAACATTCATTTAAAAAAAATTTAAATGATTTTTATTATCATCATATCTATTATCACCTTAACAAAGAAAAAAAACTACAATTAGCTATTAAGAACACAGCGGTGTAATTTTATTGTTTTAATATATATTTTTTGCAGCCACAGAATCAATAAATAAGGTAAGGTAAATCATTTACAGACTGAAATATGTACTGTACATTTCAATTTAAAATGTGTGTATGTGTGTGTGTTCAGTCACAATACCTTTGCAACAATGGTAGCTAAATGTATTTACTCTATTACTAGACAACTGAAGACAGTTAGGGAAGTACTTAGGAACAGTTTTGACATAGCCTACTTTTCTTCATATCATTTTATGCTACTTCATATTCTACACCAGTATATTTCAAATATTGTAATTTTTATTTTTTATTATCTATATTTATCTGAATCTATAGTTTCTAGTTCCTTTACAGATTAGTATTTTATATTCAAAGCATATGATCAGTTTATAAAAGTATGATATAGATATGAGGACTATAATAATAAGTAGTGTTGTTGAAATTATCTCCAACAGATTAATGCAACACATTAATGCATCAATACATATGATAAATATGAAATATGATTAAATGAAAGAGCCCACTTTCAACCTCAACTGACATTTTCTTAATTTCCCTTTCCTCTTATGCGTGCACCATGTCATGTTGTCTTCATTTTGATGTTGGTGTAATGTAATTTGTTCTGGCCCGTGGAGCCCTGCTCTCTTCCCAGTGGAGTGGCTACATCAGACCCTTCATTCAGTTTAACCCCATGTTTTCTCCATGCCAAATTAACAGCCACCCTTTGGGTCAATGCTACATGCGAGTGCTGAGATGGCAGAGGCGTGTGTGAGTGAAAAGCGCCAATTAGAGCAACGTGCATGGTTCTCCACAACTGGCTGCGCTCCGCATTCTTCAAAGGGCCTTCTTGCTGCCTGTCTCTCTTTTGCCCTGTGAGCTTGTTTGTAGCTGCAGTCAACTGTGCAACAGATCAGGCTTCTTGGGCCTTGCTGCTCACGAACACAGCAAATAACCTGATGATAGTGTCAATATGGGAAAGGTCAGACAGTTATTTATATGTTTTATTTCATCCTGGATGTTGCTAGAGCCAGTGGTAAGTTTGTGTTGATTAGACATGAGTCTGTCTTGGTCATCAGCCAACAAGTTCCTTAAAATCTGACAAGTTATAGGGGCTGGCAGCTTTGACTGGCGCCGTTGTCACGAACCTCTAGGGAGTGGCATCCACAGCAGGGCATAGTCAGGAGTTTGATTAATGACAGTCATTGTTGTTTACTTCTCACCTTTTGTTGCGTTATCTCTTTGCCTTACCATACGGTGACATGTTTGCTGCAGATCTTGCTGTTCACATGTAGCGTTCAACACCAGAGCAACAGGCTTTACTAGCTTTAGGACAAACTCCAGTTTCTGATATCTCATCTGAATACAGCAGTGATGCACTTGCAAACCACAAACTGGATTCTCATTTGCATAGAATGAATGATACTTCTTTTTGACCTCGGTCACAGACGCAACAATGTGATGAGTGTGTCTCAGTCTCATTTCTGTGCCTACCAGTTTGGCATCATGAAACTACTTTGAATTTTTTTTTCAAGTCCCACTAATATCAAGATCTTGTGCAAGAGAGCCAAATAACATATATACATGATTAGCCTATGCACAATATACAAGATCTCTTTTTTTTTGATAATGAAAGTATATATTTGTGGTCCATGTTTAAAGATTTATGTCCTCAGCAGGAACAGATTTGGGCCAAGAGGCAGGTCAAAAATAGTAAGAGGCACATTATTGGCTTTGGTCCTTTTATGGGATTTGTTGATAAAAATATAGAATAAAGAATAAACATATTGTTATAAAAATAAAAAAACATTCCAGTGCATCAGGTACAACATCTTACAGTGTGAATAAGATTTCTCTCTTTTGATCAACTCAGTAATGTCTCCAACTGAGCTTCAGGCAGGATTTTCCTCCTTAGACCAACAGACAGTGTGGTGGTTTACCACTCACATTTTTGGGAGAAGAGTCATCATCTTATTATCACCTAATAAGAATTTGAGCCAAAAATGAATTTGAAGGCGACCCTTAAATCCAACGTATCATAGTTGCTTTTTTTTTTTTTTTTTTGCTGGTAGCATTTATGCCAAAGTGTGTGGCAGCATTTAGCACAGTATATGTTTCAGCTCACTTTAAATAAATCACAGATGGGCAGTCGGGCAGAACATTAATTCTATAGTCTCCACAAATTAGAGAGGACACAGAGGACCATCTCTGTCTTTGCCCAGATCGTCACTAAAATAGACCTCCACTACAAAACTGCTGACAAATTTCCATATTGAAAGTCTGTATTTTGACTTTCCATTAGAGAACTCTGCACATATCAAGACGCTGATATTTACATACCAATTACTGACAATACAGACAAATTACAAGCATTCTTCCACTTTTACAAAAATGTTCTTGCTTTCAGGGGCAGTGCTTTCAAAGAGTGCATTTTAATTGTGTTTGCAAACATAATTTCATGCTCTTTTAGTCATCTGTATGTAATAATCAAAGCTGGGCTCCGAAATCCAATGTGATCCTGTGGTTATTCTCTTTGTTGCTGTGTTGCTGTATCCTCCGTGGACCAAAAACAGCGGCAAAATCTCCAGAGAGCAAATGTGAAATGATACGTTTTCATTTAGAAAGCCAAATGTCATCATCATGTCTCTGTCCCTTTTGCTTTTAGAGCCTCTGGTTGATGTGGTGAGCTGGCAAAGCAAGTAAGAACATGGGAGGGAGACATTTATCATCCTCTAGACTACAGAGTTTAACAGAGTGTAACTCTGCCTGCTTGGAAATCCTGTGGACAGTCAATGAGGGGAAAAAAACAGTCAATGGTGATTGCATTACAAGGATGACATCGTTACCGACCCATTGCTTTGGTGTTTTAGTTTTGGGTGGTAAAAACGTGAATGCATTGCTTACAAATTCAACTTGTAACAAAATGTTATTGTGCATCTGTACGGTCTTTGAGCCTGTTGTACTCTTTCTCTTCACTAAATGCATCATAGTCTGTCACACTATAAATATCACGCTGGCAGCTACGAGCAGAAATTTCACTTGTGACTAGGTTTCTCACATGCTTGTCAAAAAATTACTCCCAGCTTGTGAAAGAGCGTGGCAGGTACATGTTCCAGCATCGCTCATGTTTGCATTCATTGTGTTTCCATGGCAAGTCAATTCATTTGAAATATTAGACATGAGAACTGCCGGCGCTGACCCTCTTTTCAAAATGTGACACTTTGCCAACTTGCCACTCTTTTTAAAAGGTTTCTTGCATATCTTTGCTTTTTCCAAGACATGTCTGGCCTGTCGTGTCATCTGTCCTGAGATGCTCTCTTGTTGATTTTTCTAGTAATGTGAAGGCAGAGTGAGCGAATGACTCCTGGCAATACTGGGGTATTTCCCCTCTTCAACACAAAAAGCAGAGATAATGTAAAATACCCAGCAAAGTGTCAAAGACATAAACTGAACTTTGGTTTGTAAAGAACACTCAATCCCTCCTGTACACATGGCAGACGTTGATGAATTGTTGTAGTTGAAGATAAGCAGCGCCTGTTCTTGCTTTTTAAGGAATTTCTGTCACCATTTCACTGCTGCTTGGATTATGAATGGTGCTTAATATCATATCCATTAGGATCAAGGAGACCAGGTCCCCTATCCATCTCTCCAAGTATCTGTTTAAGCTTGTGGTATCTGAGAATCCTTTCAAGTTTAAGTTGCAGAGGTAACACTCTTAAGACTGTGAAGATCAGAGCACTGTACAGTGTTTAAATCCAAGCATTTGCACACTTGTGTGTCACAAGTGTCATTGTAAGTTTGGCGTGTTACAGTGCAAACGGTCTCCTTTTGTCTCCTTTATACACAAGCCAGTGATATTTTCAGTCATATTCAAAAGGGAGTTGTCTAATAATGTTGCATAAGTATAAGACTGATGCAAATAAGATTGTGATTTTAACTCCAAATAAATGGCCAATACTCTGCACACGGGAGTTAAAACAACAAAACTGTTACGAAATAGTTTTATAATGACAATCAAGTATTTTACTCTAATAGATATAAATAGGTTTAGGTTGTGAAAACTTGATTAATGATGGGTCAGTGGGAGCTATTTGAAAAATATTTAAAATACAGAAAAAATCTATTAAATAAGTATCATGTTGTCTGGTTGCACCTATCTCAAAGTACATAAACTAAAAATTGAAGTTTTTCTTCCTGTATAAATAGGAAATATCTATTTAGCCCACCTGCTGCCCTTCTAACACAGAGGGTCTGCAGAAGACTCAGTGGGGGGTATCACTTGCTGCCCTGATTGATGACCATAGGTCCCGCAGGAAGTAACCCCGCCACCATGAAGGAGTGTTTTCTGAACCCCAAGTGGTATCCGGGAAAACATGAACGACTCCAGTCAGGGAGCGTGTGTACTCATAGGCCATCTTAATGTTTGGATACACTCAGTCACTTGGGATTTTGCTGCAAAAGGGGAAGGGAATCAAAGACTACAAAATAGAGTTCAGAGGGCATCCAAATTCCAGGGTATTCTCTAAAACTTGCTGATAAACCTGATCAGTATGACACCCCATTGCTTTGTGTTTTGTAACTTGTTTAAAAATTTTAGTAGGATAGTATAATTTTTATGAAATCACACATAAACAATAATTTTCTGCACCGTATTAAACCCTTAAACCCTTTAATTTGACCCTTTGAAGATAAAACTTTAGACCTTGAAGCAAAGGCTGATCTTTGCCTTATATTTGATGTCAAATTGCCAGCATATGTGAAGGGTTAACTTCATTTGTATTTACGTTTTTGAAC
Organism: Rachycentron canadum; assembly: GCA_038496675.1. Classification (NCBI taxonomy): domain Eukaryota; kingdom Metazoa; phylum Chordata; class Actinopteri; order Carangiformes; family Rachycentridae; genus Rachycentron; species Rachycentron canadum. Next base: position 15,832,734 of record CM076661.1, read on the forward strand.
GACAAGATTTCAATTTATTAAAAACAATATTTCGATCCTGGACTTTCTTTTTACTTTGGAAAGGAACAATATTTAAGTAATACAGTAATACCTTCTTAAGAATTTCATATTTCTTGGTTTTGGGGTGGTTCAAGTTGAGGTGAAGATTATTTCCGACTGTCCCCATGGCCAGAATGAAGAAAACAGAACCCTACTAACCCCATGAGTCCAAAGACTGTAAGTGGGAGTAGTTTGAAATGTAGGAGTTTTTTTTGCACATTTGCTTGAAAAATGTATATTTGAACTCACCAATCAACTTACAGACCAGCAAACAAATTATATACATTATTAATATTTCTAATAAACGCAGAGTTTATATTCTTACTCTCAAAACTGACACTCCCCCCAGTCTCGCCGTTCAACTCTAACTCTCATTTTAAATATTAACACATCACCTTTTGTTTTGCGATAGTGTTAAATACCTTGAATCTGATTTGGCTGATCAGGTTTATCAATATAACAGATGAATACACGATGAATAATCAATGATAGATTACCTCCCTCTCAGCTCAGTGGAAATCCAGTCAAACTGTTATTTTTTTGATCAAGCTAATGAAAACTACTGTAAAACTGTTTTGTGGTTATGAAGAAAACAGGAGGAAAACTACATTTTCTTTAAACATTACATAATGAATCATTCTGTTTTTCTAAGTTATAAAAATAGCATCATAAAGTACTTTTCCCTAAACTGCATTCACACTGCAGGTGCTGCTAAAAACCACAAGAAAATGCTCTGTCTGGCTCAGCCACACCAAACTGGGCCTGTCACTCTCTGTATCACTCACATCCTCCTGCATCAGTAAAGAGCAGTGATGTGCAGCTGTGAGCAGGATTTTATTTTTAGTTTAAAGTTTAAAGATTTAATTAAAGTTAACAGGGTAAAAAGCCGCCCAGACAAATAAATAAACTAGCCCACTAAAAAAAAAAACAAAAAAACACCCAACATATTTTCTAAAACTTAAATAATGTTCAATGGTAACTTTGGTTGACAATTGGGACAGAAATAAAATGTTACAAGGGAACTTCACTTTAAATTGATGTCCAACTTAACATGTTATTGCGTTTTGGGGGCTGCTGGAATTAATTAAAAGAAAATCTATGAATTGACTGCTTTGGCAACTACTTTTCTGTACGATGAAACCAAATCTTTTTTCACATAAGTCTGACCTACAAATAAACACATTGTCACAATAAACTAGAAGGCAACAGATCACATTAGACTGACTGTATGTGGCCTTTTTCTACTGAGTTGAGCCAATGTTTTAAAAATAAGGACAGTTGACAATAATAATACTGTAATACCTAATACAAAACTGCATAGCTGTGTTTATTATTCTCGGCAGGCTGGTATTATTGGGCAAAAACATCATGGGGTTTAATGAGCACCATAATCACAGAAAAGAGTCAAACAGAGGCCAGCACAGGTCAGAAAACACGGATCAGTTCGTTAGAATAAAGAGATGAGAGAGGGCACGAGTAGGAAAGCTTGGGCTCACGTCCTATGTGTGAGAGGAGCATGTGGGTGGATTTGGACCTGCACCCTTCACTAGCTCGCCGGTCATGGCAGGTATCAGTTACAGCACAGATAGCATCAGTGGAGGCAGCCGGGCTGTGGACACCACCGTCTCAGCCAACAAAACACCTCTGCCACCATCAGCGGGTCGCGCTCATCTTCAACACGAGGATTAATCCAGCTCAGAGACGGGTTTGTTCCTGTTATGATTGATCTGGGTTGGTTTTTAAGCCATTTAAAGCATCTGGGGGAAACAAATCGTTGGTGCCAATAACGAGATCAATCTCCTCCCAGAGAAAGTCGCGTTTCCGGGGCTGGTTGCAACAAAAGCGAAAATCACTTGAGTCACCAAATGATTTTAATGTCCCCGGTTGCTCTGTTTTTAAACTAATATCGTGAGCTGCTTTCTGCAGCATGAAGGAGCCGGACTGTGAACCCCTGCTGAAATAACGTGGGCTGAGAGACCAGACGATGGCATTTAAGAAAGCCTTTATTTTTGAATATTTACAATGAAATTATAAAAATATATAATTAAAGCTTTGGCGAATATTTTACATTTAGACAATTTCTTTCTTTGTTCACATCGTGGATTCACTGTAGGATCGAGATCATGGCCACAAATTAATATAATATATGGCGGGTTACAGAATAGCCCTTGGTTTTATAATAAAACGTCGATGACAGGCTGGGCGGGCAAAAGTGTCTTTTTTTAATTCTTCTTTTTTTTTTTTTTTTTTTTTTTTTTTTTTTATTCCTGCAGTCTCCATAAGAGAATATAAACATGAAGTAGGCTATTTCAATGGAGGGGAGAAAAAACTATCAACCAATGAGGGGAGACACCGATACATCCATGCAAGCTTACATTCATATGGCCTCGAAGGCCGATAAAGCTATACTGTATTCATAACGCATGTGAAAAGGCCTGTGTTTGACTGTAAGCTCCAAACACCCGGGGAACAAGCCGTTAGTGTTCACACTTACTGTTGGAGTTGTTGAAATGAGTTCAGTTAAATGGGTCTGGTAATTAAGGTGGTATAAATCCCGGTTATGATGATGAGGTAGGGAGACTGAGTCCATGCACACTGTTCAAGTCTTCATGTTGCTGCTGCTGCTGCTGCTTGCTCAGGGGACTGGGTGGTTTTCTGTCTCCTGCACAACACAAAGAGAGAAATAGTCGTGGGTCAATGCGCGCAGCTGCTCATCCAAAATGATTGTTTACTCCTCAAGGTGAACGCATCTAACGTGAATTATTTCGCCTGCAAGTTTCAGCAAGTCTGCCCTGCTTTAAACCAGCAGAATAATCAGAATAATCAGAAATACATGCCTAATAACAAGCTGTTATTTATTTTAAATTAAGCTTATTTTCTCTTGTTTTATATGCGTAAAATGTCCTCGGACCACCTGGCAGACCGCTGGCCAAGTCTGGAGGGCCAGTATTTAATAATGGACTTATAATTAGACTTCATTTGGGATTTGGTAAATGTTTGTACTCGTCGCGGTCATTGCTTGTTGCAAAAGTGTGTGTGCGTGAGAAAGGAACAGGGGAAGGCAGCTCGGCCCGGATCCGAGGTCATATTCTACAATAGACCTCAATTATAATATTAATTATGAAGATAATAATCATAATCTCTGTTAAAAAATTATTCTAATAAGAAGCAACTGCATCTCAGAGAGGATCCACATTTCAAAACATCTGTCAGCAGTTTTCACATTAAACTGTGGTCCCGGTCCCCCTCCCTGTTCTCTACCTTCTCGGGCCTGCTGGTGCTTGAAGGCCATCGGCGAGTGGATCTCCCCTGCGTGCATCCCCATCCCGCCACCTGGGTGGGACAGGGCCGGGCTCTGCGGCTGCCAGTGGTGGTGGCCCGGGGCCACGTAGCCGCCTGCTGACCCGCTGTACACCCCGTACTGGTTGGTGGGGGAGTAAGCACACGCCGAGACATAACTGGACAATGTCGAGGAGGGCTGCGGGTAAACAGAGGAGACATTCAGCACAAAGCCCCCAAACGCTCAGCACCTCTAACAGTGTGTGACAGCGGCGTGCGGCCGGCAGCAGCGGCTCCTAGAGATGCTGCCTGAGTGGGTTCAAACCAGAGGGAGGGAACTGAGGAATACAAGATTCACTCTAATTTAATTTACTATAAATAAGACAAATTATGTTTAAACAACTAATTTTACTCTGTCTGCCATCTAGCCCCTGACACACAGGCAAAAGTTTATTCCCGAAAAAAAAAAAAAAACCCAAAACAAAACAAAACAAAAAAATCTCTCCGGGGTACAATCTTATCAGGCAGCAGCCTGTGGCCTCATGTGACTCTGCCTGAGTTTCCCTGATATGTGGAAACTTTTCACAGCCACAGGCCTTTGTAGCGGGAGCAGTCATTTACTTGGGGCCTCTTCCCGTTCAGGCTCTGAACATTTGGACTGTTTCCTATAAAGAATGGAAAAGAGCTGCATATAGAGCCCATAGTGTGCACACTCATGCAGTCGTGGTGTGGAGACGTTGCAGGCTGCACAGATGTTAGGGCACAAATATATATATATTTTTTTACCTGAGCGTATTTAATGTCGGCGTCAATGGCTGACTTGTCAATCCCGTTGACTGTGTGAGCCGCTGGGAAAGCTGCTCTGTTGACGCTACTCCACTCCTCCATTTTTGGTGGATATCCCTCCGTCCCAGCAATGGCTGATTTAGAAACAGTAACTTCATGTCAAAGTTGTATAAAAGGCAAATATACTAAAATGTAAAATACATAAAAAAAAAAAAAAAAATAGTGTCACCAGTGTTAATAACCTTCGTTATCAATTATGGAAATCGTAGCTTTAAAAAAGCCCTGTCGGTATTATCCTGTCTGGAGTATGGCACATATTTCAATTTAAAAATAATTTTCACGTTAGAGTTACTAGAACAAATACGTTATTTAATGTTATAATTATTATAATTATTTAAATGTTCAATTGTCGTAGTCGTCCATTATAAAATCAGATCTGACATTAAACTTTATGAAAAAAAAAAAAAAGTTAAGTTGAAAGCAAACAAAATTAGTGTATTATAAATATTCATCTTTAGTGTAATAATTTATAGGTAACTATATAAATAATTGTGTATCTTTATTTTAGCCAATGACATATTGTATTGTTTAATACCAGATCGCGTAAAAGAATTAATAAATTATTCAGGGTTAGTTACTATTACAGTGTCCAGCTTCAACTTCAGTTAAAATTATATAAATATTTTTAAAATACATATTAACATGTAATTGTTCATATATTTTGTATAATACATATATATATGTGCCACAAAGGCCAACATATATGAATATATGTTGGCCTTTGTGGCACAAAAACGCACTGGTCCAGGGCGCCTTTCCACTGGCTGAAGGACCAGAAAGGCGAAGAAAAATTGGCTGTAATGACTACTTGAAGGATTAGAGGGGATATAGCAGGTGAGCAAGGTGTTTGCAAATGCATCATTCCATGAAAAGGCCTATTGAAAGTGGCCTTACTGCCTTCTGGCTCAATGTTAAAACGGAGGCCTGTACGACTTCAAATGGACACATTATCCTGCCTGTAGCCAGAGCAGGTTGTGATATGGTAATTCATCATGAGGAATAACACACTAATAACCAGCTGCACGGGTTTATTAAGCTCTTATTTGCGAACTGTGGGAGCTGTAGGTCTCATGCGTAGCACTGAGACGCAGAGGCCTAAGATTTCTGGCAGAGCAGAAAGTGGCTCCTCACCTGCAGGATCCATGAAGGCTCGTATGCCGAGGATGTTGCTGACGGTGTGTGCAGAGGGCCAGGCCCTGGATATGCTAACATGTCCAGCTGTCACCGGTACTCCAGGAGGGCTGCTCATTTTAGGCGACATGGTGTTGGGGTAGGAGTAAGGGTATAGGTGGTTGTAGGGGAGCCCGGCCTGCGCGGAAGCTTGCTTGCTGCTCTCGTACTGGTTGGGCTGGGACAGATTTCCAATCTTGTTGCGTAAAATCCTGCTGATCGAACTGACCGACGGGACATTGTACTTGTCACAAACTCCATCTGCCAAAAGCCTGTCCCGAATCTCCCAGGCAAAGATCCCGGGGTCGTTTTGTTTGTATTCCCTGATATTTTTCACCACGTTCGGCGTCGTGACCCGTGGTTTGCTTCCACCGATGGCACCGGGTAAGATGGAGCCCGTCTCGTTGTACCTCGCTAAGATCTTGCTCACGCAGCCGTGGGAGACTCGGAGTTGCCGGCTTATGTCGCAGGGTCTGATCCCGAGCTGAGCCAGCTCCACTATTCTTAACCGTATGGCGTTGGGCAGGGGTCGCCCATTGACGAACACGCCGCCTAATTGGTTCACCTCTCCATAGGTTTGCTCTGCAGAATAGACACACACATATTTACCCTGAGCTGAGAGCACTATTGACTATTATAGTCAATCAACATATAATTTCCACTTGTAAACTGTGTAATGCCCCTGTGGCCTGCCACAAAATATATCTTCATATTGATCACTCAGTAGTGGACAGGGCAACCTCAAAATGCCCAGAATGCACCCGTTTGACACAGGCCAGCTCCTGTAATTTACACCATAAATTGAGGTTATGAAGTTGTACAACATATGTCAGCCTACACAGGCTGGTAACCACTGGCTGGTAACCGCTATTTTGCAACTTTACAAAAGTGTGTACACTGTGTGGCTGGCTTTACCATCCACTATCCCTCTGTATGTACACAGACACAGACACACACACACACACACTCACAGACAAGAAAAAAAAAACAACATTAAAAATGGCGAGCTTGAGGAATAGACATCAGGAGCTCTTCAAAGAAACGCTCCTCATAGGATAATTGCTGGTGTGTTTCCATTTAAGATTTAAAGCTTTGAGCAGACAGCAGTGTCTGCGGGTGAGAGCTGGTAAAATCCACCATGAAATAAACCTGACAAGTCGTCGATAAAAGACCTTCTTCATTTGCACATAATGTGAACTTGGAGAGAAAAAACCCAAAATGCCTATTTCTGCTTTTACGCAGGCGTGTTGAGTGTGGTTACGCTCCCATAAGCCCCCCGCCACTGAAGCATGCAGATGGTAACGCAGGCTTACCCATTTGTCTGTATGGATCGAGATGCTGGGAAATCTAGGTGCCCCTTCAAATGGCTGAACGCGTCCGAGCGAAGGCAGCGAAGGAAAGGGGAGCGTGAGGAATGAGCCCTAGAAGAGGGGAAAGAGACCTCTTTAAAGTCTCCTCCGGCTGCAGCGTGCCCCCTTCTTTTTTTGGAAGTGACTGCGAGGGACAACGGCGCCAAAGTGATCTTCATCCGATAAAAGCAAATTGAAGTTATCCCGGGGAGTCCGGAGTTTGCTGGAATTAATTTGACGCGTTCTCCACGTCAAACTTCGCTGTTATACGGCGAGACCTCTGCTCTGGTTTCATTGGTCGCCCTGCGCTGGAAACGCTGTCAGCCAATGCAAACCCCATCCGGTTGGAGCCTCCTTGAATATTTTGCATAGGGGAAGTGGCAGAAAGGGAAACGTCTCATCCAACATGCAGCTTTCTGCTGACGACTTGACCGTGATATGAGAGATACACAAGCATGACAGCGGAGCTCAAACCTCCCTGCACCGAGGAGCAACGTTTTCAGCTCTAAAATAATCTCCCACCATTTTTTTTTTTTTTTTACAGCTCACATAAATACTGCGACCGTAGCCCATTTGGTTGGCGGCATTGATCTATGAATTATTATAGGAGAGGATGTAATTAAGATTCAATTCCACCTTTTACTTTATTTGATATCCCTGCTTGCAAGTGATACTGTAAATCACGTTGATTTCAGTGGATTCCTGTGAAATATGGGAGAACGTGTGGTCTGTGGTGTGTTAGTGATTCACTTCAATAGTTATGTGCAACTTGGTAAATTTAAAACCATGCACGAGTGAATGACGCATACTCTTAAAAAGGCAATTTGTTCCTTCAAAAAAGCACCAACAGATTTGATGTGCAAGGCAGTGCCATCCTGGCTGAGTGGTTTACATGCCAGCGCTACAAAAACAACATTTATATATTTTCCATTAGTGGCTTTTAAAAAAATAAAAAATAACATCGTTCTGTTTTGGTCGTGGTGGCACATTTTATCCGTTGGATTTATTTTTCTGTAGCGTGGAGTGGCTGGACCATCAGAGCGGGGTGGGGGTGTGGGGTTGGGGGGGGGACGTGCACACGAGCAGCCTGGGTCTTTTTATAAGCCCGTGTCAGAGCATCAAACATGGGAAGGGGCTCATGTAATCGATACCTCTGTAGATCGCAGCGCTCCCAGACTATGGGATATCGACTGGATTCCACAGACATACATTATCACAGCATGTTTTCGGAGTTTCCTGTGCAAGTTTAGAAGGTATCGTTTATAAGCTCGCAAAACGTTACTTGTAAAACTTAACAGTCGACCCAATGGTAACAAGGTGCAGTGTCCTCAGACCCCCCCCCCCCCCCCCC
>CM076661.1:15841165-15868665 GCA_038496675.1 Rachycentron canadum
CCCCTCACCCACCTACACCCCTCTCCTATCCTCTCCTCTCCTCTTGAGTCTCCTGGCCACTTCACCATCCGCAGATCAGGGAACGGGACACATGGAAAGCATCAGGTTTGGGTCAGAGGAGCTTTGGAGTTAGACACCGGTGATAGACGTGTTTGTTTTTCACAGTTATTCGGATTATGAACAGAGCAGATATCTCGATTTGCATGCTGCATTTGCGTACACGTTGCAGGACAGGATGCCGGTATGCGGGACACTGTGGAGGAAACTTCATCTGCTGCTGCCGAGTATAAATGACTGTTTTAACAAGTGGGGTTTAAACCCCCCCCCCCCCCCCCCTCTCTCTCTCTCTCTCTCTCATCGCCTAAATGTCTCTCCATCCATCTCTCCCCTGCTTGGCTGGCAGGACTCCCCTCATCTGGACAACACAGGAACTACATGGTGTCAGCACGCTCTCCCACCTCCTTGACTCGTGCGTTTCTCTCGGGGTAGGTAAACCCGTGTCCACACGTTTCAGTAAACGCGAGGGGCTTTTAAACCGAGGAGACGCGAACTATTTTCCCCAACGACTCCGCTTCATTTTTAAAAAAAAAACGTTTAAATCTCACATTGCGTTACTCGTTGCACATGTTTCTGTATTATAGACTTTTATTAGGCGATGAAACCACATTTTCTCCATTATGAATGTATGAATTGTATCAGGAGGCCATAACCTCGGTCTGACATAATGTAAATGTGAGACAGGGAAACTTAGGGAACCTGGGACAGGACACATCAACGTGAACATGAAAGTGAAAATGTGAATGAGTTTTCATGAGGCCTTGTTAGGTGGTATTTGTTTTTTTCCAAATCAATTCCTTGACTTCGTGACCCAGAAATTCTGCGTGTTTTTTTTTTTTTTTTTTGGTTTAAATAATATAAATTTGGGTAACAGCAGATTCATTTTTCTAGTGTGACTTCAGGCTGCAAGTAAAAAAACAAAACAAAACAAAAAAAAACAACAACAAAACAAAACAAAAGAAACAATAGTAATCTACACAAAATACAACGTCTGCTTCACAACCATCCTGCTAAATAATTGTCTTTATGTTGTGTTTTTCCGCAATGGAGGCAACGCAAATAACAGTACAACCTAAACTGAATATAAAATAAATGCGGACGAATAATCCACGTGTTTGCATGAACCTGCAGCCGTTGGTGCAGTTATATAAATTGTGTATATCAGTTGTTCGGCTTTGCAAACCGCCTGCTTAGGTTTGTCATGTGTGACCAAACAAAAACAACCACGAACGGCTCCCCTCATTCTTCAGGATGCGAAGTGTATTCACACAATATGTGCCCACATAAATGTAGTGCAGCATAAACACAAACAGCGAAGGCGCAGTTCCCAGTGGGCCTGCTGCTCCTGCTACATGGCTGCTGGGTGGCTCAGCCTGGGAACCACAGCTGGGCCGACGTGCGACACCTCCGAGGTGCAGTTTGGCTCAGGTGACTGAGCAGTTTTTCTTTTTGTCTTTTGAAACTTCATCAAATAAAATCGTTGAAACAACATTAAAGTAACGGGCTGATATTTTGGGAATGGGAGTGTAAATGTAATGATTTATTTCTAACAGACTCTGTTTAGAGACTGTTGGTGTTATTGGGGCTATGTTTGCAGCTTTCATTTGCATTAAACTGCTGCTGTGGTTCAATATTAGTGCAGAGCGAATTACTTCACATATTATTAATTTTTTGCTACATCAATATTAATTAGACATTTTCTCCTAAAAACTCTAAGGTTAAATCATATTCAGGCTTTACTCATATGTAGCCTCGTCCTCTCACTGAAGAGCGATGCACATTTATGTGCATTTTAAAATCCTACTTTTATATTAAATAATGATAAGACGAGTCAGCTGCTATTAAGTCACTTTCCACTGGCCTGCAGAAAATGGACTTCATTTCGTTTGGGCCTATTTTTGCTGCAAGATTTTTTTACTTAAATTCTCTCTCTATATTTTTTTTTATTTCTTAAAAATTATTTATTCAGTTGCATGAGATATAACTGTCCCACAAATAGACAGAAGTCCTCAAAGTGTGAAATATCCTCCCTAATCGCCTCAACATCACACGCACACACACACACACACACACACAGCCGACACCTGACACTCGCAAGGTGCAACGACCCCCGTCGGTAAATATTGATGTTGGTTTTAAGTGTCATCAAAGGATTCACTTCCTCCAGTGTGCTTTGTCTTTAAGGTCTTAAGGAAAATTTAAAGTTCTGTTTTTCATTGTCTGAAGCGGGAGCGATTGTGTGTGTGGATGAGTGTGGAGATGTGTGTGTTGTGAACGATTGTTTTACCTGTTGCAGTTTTCTGCAGTGACACTGATGCTGCTTAATAAATTGCTTTGTAAATGTTAAAAGAGTTGAAATCAACAAATGATAACTGTGTGTGTGTAAGAGAGAGAGAGAGAAAGAGAGAGAGAGAGAAAAGAAGTATGAGAAGAAATTGATAGTAAAAGTAAGTATCTAGCAGCTGTGACTCCATTACTCCTGATGGTTTGCAGTATTATTTTGGACACTGGCTCCTCATCTCTCCCCAGGTGAACAGAACCATGTTCAGATGAATGTGTCTTTCCCATTTCAAGAAAAAAAGACCGAATCTGTATATATTTCTTGACATGGTTTCAATTTTCTTTCCACAACTGGATGGACCATAGCGTTTTATTGAAGAGCCTTTTTTGTGCCCTTGTGTTTGTGAGTTTAGTGATCTCAGTGCTGAGTATGGAAATTATTAGACAGGGTCCAGATTGAGTGTGTTTAGCACATCAGGACCAAAATGAGCTTAAGAAAATGTGTTCTTAAGATTTCTTCTCTATATAAGGACCAAAATGATATAGGCCCATACTAAAGCAAACTATATGCATTGGTTACAGAGGCTGCTCTTATTTGTTTGCTCTGGTGTAAACAAATGTGATAACTGAAAATATGCAGCAACTGTTCTGGTCTTCACCAATTTGAAAATATCACTTTTTGCAATGAAAACCAACACATTAAAACCTAAAGTTTTACATGTAGTCTAAAGGCTAATAAACCCTTGTTGCTCATTATTTGGAATGAGGGGGGAATCACTGTTTATCCCGTTGAGAGCCAACCAAGCCCAACCTGTAAAGAAACACACCAATTCCTCAGTTAAGCAGCCCCCTTACTCCACCCCCCCTCCTCTACAAAAAAAGGTTTGTCCGCTCCTATCTGATCCATGAGGTGGTGATGTGTAGTTTCTTTGTGCTCCTGCTGGTGAGGTTCTGCTAAAAGGAGGCTTGGAAGGCAGTGAGCTCAGTTCTTTTATAGCCACAGGACCCACTCTGAGCTGCAGAACACGCCTAATGAGGGCGTGCAGCGGTGCCATGTGAGACATGCCAGCTTTTACCAGGCTGGGTAATTGCTTGTGACCTTCACTAAACATGTCTCATGTGTCTTCATGTTCTGCATGCACCTCTAATTGTTACAGTAAGGGAGACACCTGAGGATTATGCATGTACTTTGACTCTTTTTGGAGAGAAGTTGAAATAGACATGTAATTAGCCCCTTCTGCATCTTGTTTTGACAGCAAATATTGTCTATTTATTTTGTTTGTTTGTGTAGTTGCATACAAAGGGAAGAGTTTTGTGTCTTGATGGCATCTCAAGGCAAATGAAGGCTACAATAGTGAATACTATTTAACAGACATTTCTCTGTTACTGACCCATTACATTAGTATGTCTTTTGACAAAAACTACTCAATCTGAAATCGGTGGTTTTGCTTTGTTTTAATTTCATACCATTGACTGTCCTTGGGAATTCATGACATACTTGTGTATTTGGGACAAATCTGGTTCTGATTTAAAGTAGAAACATGTTTGGAGAATTCAAAGGACTTTTTTCTTCCCTGTTGCTGCATTTCAAAAAACTGTCATCACAAAATATGTGCTCAGAGACTCATCTCTGATCTAGACCTATGGCATCTGTTGACTTTACTGATGGAGAGTGAGTTCTCAATATGGGTATAATTCTTCCTGGACACTTATGTCAGCTTTTCCATCAGTGATTACAAATGGGAAAAATGAGAACTTAAAAAGTGTTGAGGAAGAGAATAGAAATCCCACCTGGGCTCTCATTCTGCTTGGATGATGATTTGTAAAGCTAAAGTCATTGTGGTGTGGGGGTTATGGGTCTTTGGATCTGTAACCTGCACAATGCAGCTTCTCTATCTGCATCTGTGAATTGAACTTAATGCCCTATTTGAAAATAAAGATGCGATTGAAGAGATTTAAATTGTTGAGATGACACATCTGATGAAGAAAAGTAACAGCACTAAGACAATGGGCTCTTCAAAGAAGATGACACTTAAAACCAGAAAGATTTGTAATGTGTTTCATTTAATTTGGTGCTAGAGTCTAAATAGCATTAAGTAAAGCCAGACTGTAAGGCTTTTGTAATCACTGCATCTATTTCATCAGGTACAATGCAATTTAATGCACAACAGCAACTTCTATGACTGAAAAAAGAGGCTGCATTTATCATGACACACTTAATTAAGATTTAGTGTGACATCTTAGTGGAGGTACAAGCAATGATTTCAGCTGGATGACAACCTGTTGTGGAAAAGATAACTTTAAATGGGTTTTCCTGATAAGTATACACATGTTAAGCATCTGCTATCAGACTAATAAAGATTCAAAGTGTGACCAATCCCTTTATCAGACACAGATTTAATTTGCCATCACTATCTAGATAAAGAATAGGAGGTCAAAATGTGATGCACATTACTCACATTCATTTTATATTATATCCTGTAGATAAATGTCCAAAGGAAAACTATTTATTCTGCCTGATTTACAGATTGTAAATAGAACTATTTCCATTTCTTTTGAAAGGATTCAACTATAATAACTTGTTCTTGTCTCATATCTTTTCCAGTACACATTTCCTTTATCAACAGTCACTGACAGACAGTGGTGATTACGCAGAAATACAACAGAAAAACTATGTTTTCTGTCTGTTATCATGTGGCATCTAGGTTCCTTTGTATTTTTTTTTAATTTTATTGAAAACTGCACTCATATGAACAGAATTTTTATGCTGATGTCTTTCTCATCTTTTAAACTTCTTACACGAGACTTGAGTTGAAACCAAGACAACAGTCCTGTGAGTTGCATGAAAAAAAAAAAGTGAAAACATAATAAAGAGCTCCCCCTGTGGCTATAAGCAGAACAGTCCAGCATGCTGAAGAGGTGATAGATAAATCCTTACATAAACCCACATAGAAAGTAATTAAAAAAAAAAAAAAATCCCATTCATTATATACATGCATGAGAAATTCTTCTTTGTGTGTGGATAATTGCGCTGTTGTCATTTGATATTAGCATTTAAAGGCAAAGCAAATGAGCACTCAGTATGTCCCAAGGGTGAGCATGGTCGTAAACCTGTATGTCTGATGATAAGGTTGTTTCAAAAGTTTTCGTGGCTGAAAATAGACACAAAACCTGCATTTGGGACTGAATCATATAAACATTATGAAATATTGGAAAAAAAAATGCATTTTTTAATGAGGTTTACATTCTGACAGGACTGCATAACTACTCATTTGTTTTGTTGCTGCATCATTAACACTCAATCCTTATAGTCCACAAAGTCTGTACAGCCAGAGAGTTTTTTTTAGGCTTTATTAAATGCACCTTTTATACTCCCATGCTTGCTTGTTGTTTGGCAGTGGGGCTTCGCTGGGCTGGGTCTGTTGTCAATTAAGAGGAGGAACCTTAATTACTTTTGGAGCACTTCAGACTCCATCGACGGCTGCAGCTGATTCATGCCTGCCCTACTTGGAAATGAGCCCAGGGAGTTGAAAACACTGGGTCACATGTGGAAATTGACATTAACCTTGTATTTCCAATGCACAATTCTGCTGTCATGTTTATGGTTAACTTTTGACTCTTAACTTTTGGGCTTTTTATTTCACTCATCGCATTGAGATGAAACCTTACTCAGTCTTCAATTAGTTTCCTCACTTAGGTAGAGCTTCAAGACACCTGTAATAATAATGTGCAGTGGTTCCATAAATGACCCTCTTTGAACTGTAAATCCAGTCGTGTGTCATGAATTTTCAGTTGTGGTGTAATTTCTCTGCTTCTAAGCTTAAGAATGCCAGATCCATAATGGAAAAGTCTGCAAAGGGACATTCAAGGCCTTCTATCGGAGGCAGTGTGATATCGTTTTCCGCTAAACCAGAAATCAAGGCCTTGGACAGGCCTTTTTTATGTCAGGCATAGGGGTACTGTATGTTTTCTGACAGTTGCTCCTTTTAAGATTAATGGGCTTATGAAAACCGTGTGTCGTCTTCCAAAAGCCAAGCTCAATATCAGTCAGTGTTACCAGCATAATTGTGCTGTCCTGACAAAGAAATCCCAAAGACAGATTGAACATTGATGTCACAACACAGGAGAATCTGAATCAGTGTTTTTATGTGTGGGTGCATGCACAGGATGAGGAGGGCTGGCAGCCATGACAGATTTGATTTCTTACTTATGGGACAAAGAGCATGCCATCTAATTAATGGGATGCTGCTCTTGCATAAAGAGTTTTATATGTATGATGCTAGAAATTATAACGTATCTAACAAAGCTGAAATATAAGTTCATGGGTTTTGAAATGAGGCAGAAAACCAGATGATCTGGCTCTTCTTCGTCTGGAATATGTAGAGGTGCAGGGATCTATCCTTGTACTCTATCAGTGCACTGACCTCACTGAACCACAGCCAGATGCTCATAAATACATTCCCTTATTTCTACCCTTGTGTGGATGCCAGTTGGGCCGGGAAGTGGGTTTGTTTTGGGTGTTCTCAGTATATTCCATCCAGAGCCACGCTTTCACGTTTCTCATAAGAGAGCTGTGCTGACTTCCTGAAATGCATATTTATTCCTGCTTGTGGTCGTCTGTCATGGCGGTGATCTGTTGAAAGCTGCATAGCTCGAGTCCAGTGTCTGTATAATGGAGACTTGTTTGTCCCGACAACCGTGGATTAATCAAGTGGATGTCTCTCCTCCGTGAATTGTAGTGCCGTACTGTTGCAGTGCAGGTTCAAGAGTGTGAGCGTGAAAACCGACTCCAGGTTCTGGTTAAGTGAGCAGTTAAACCTGCCTCGACCGATGTCAGAAACTCAACCCACATGATTATTTTTTGGTCACATGTGTACACATCGCCTTTCAGCTTTCAAACTAAGCATGTGTGTTATGCAGCTTGCAGATATTTCAGGAATCCTTCATGTCTCTCATCAACTTTCCATTTTTAGAAAGAATAAGCATGTGCCTTTTAAAAGTTAATTATGAAAGCATTAACAAGTTCACTATGTTGAGCACAAATCAGGCTTATAGTACTGGGTAGAGACCACTTCAACCTACAGCGAAGGAATGGGGGACCTTAGCTCACTCATACTGGTGGTGAAATGTCTGACATGTTTGCGCTGAGTAGGGACAGACAGGCCTGCTACCAAGCCTGGACTTGCTGGCCAAGAAAAAGCCCCTCATAGCTCCCCCATTTTCAACATTGCCCTTCCTGAGTCAGTGTACTGCATAACCTCACACACTCAGTCACCGGGTTTACAATAATGAGCAAGTGGATGAACATATGTAACTACTGTATGCATGCAACTATTTGTTTCTTTTTTACTGTTGCCTTCTGTATGATAATGTCTGTAAAGATAGAAGGAAGTTGTGAAGTTGAACAGAAATAGAAAGCAGACAGAAATATGTGCCCCGTGTAAAAACAGGCAGATGAAAACAGTGGAAGTGAAAGACAGTGGAAGGTGAAGTGGGGTCAAACTGAAAGCACATGAGAGCATGTGTGATAAAAGAGAGAGACTGTACTTGAAATAAAAGAAAAGAACAAACTGTTTCAACATTTGTCTCCTGTCTTTTGTCATTATTATTGTTTACTGTATCAAGTTTCAGTGAATGAAGCCCAGAGAGTGTGTGCCATACGTAATCCATGAGCTCTGTTCTGCATAAAAAAGTGCCAACTCATCTTTATTCTCTACTCATCCATTTATTTATTTCTTTTCTTCTTCTTTTTTTCTTCTAAGTGTTATTGTTGTGTGTTGGTTGTATATGTACTGTAGGCATATTGGGGCTTGGTTGTTTTTCCTTTTGCTGCAGCTGCCTGTGATTTAGTATCAATATTTAGTTATCAATAAATTATCGATAACTCATTAGTTGCTTTCATTCTAACATTATTTAACATTTAACATTACATTTAAAAAGAACTTGTTTTGTCTGAACTACTTACCAAAACCTAAAGATATTCAATGTACAGTCATTGAAAACAGAAGCTTATTTCCATGGTAATATATTTTAATAACTAATAATAGCTAATCAATAATCAAAATTTATTTCAACTTAATTTTCTGTTGATCAATTGTGAATTGCTTCAGCAATAGTTCTAATAGAGAGTATTGGTCATTATTAGAGGGATAAATTGGTTTAACATTTGTTATTTTTTGCAATGGGTATATTTTGTGTATCTATTCAATTACATGTTGTGTTCTTCACAAAATGTCATTTAAATTTAGAATCAGTGTAATTTCATCCCAGAGGACTCATTCTACTGTGGCAATGTAGGCATTGCAAAATATACAAACAAGATTGTGATCCCTGTCAGATATTATTGACATTAGCTGTAATTATGATGGTGTATGTGGTGGAGCCCACATGTGATGTGATGTTATCTGTTGGAACAGCTTTGGAAAATGTAAAATGACAAACCATGATTGCTCAATGTCATTTTTGATGTAACCATATTTGAACAGTGTATAGCCATATTACAGCTAATTATGGGTTTGTCTAAAGGTCTTAGTGAGATTCATGGAGGACTCACAGTGTTAAAAGATGTCAAGGAGAGCTTACCTTCATCCGGTGTAATTAGAGGAAATTTGCAACATGAAGAAATTACTCTGTCACCACCTTGTTAGGACTATCCTTTCATTAACTCATTACACCAAAGACAATTTATCTGGGACAATGATCATTTCATGCAATTTCATGTTATTTTAACAGTTTGGTTATTGCAGCAGATTTGTCAATGGAAAGTCTGAAGGGGTGGAAATTTGTTGTCAACAACCGTGTTGATAAATCAAAGCCTCTCTGGTCTAATTCAAGGTACAATTATCTCAAAGGAGAGGCTTCTGTAGAGGTTTTTTAAAGTGAGCCCATATGCTGCAGACCACAACCTGCCGCCACATCTCCAAAAACATCTACAGAGATGGAACTCTGCACTCAAGTGTTTCCTCCAAGAGAAAAACATGTCCCAGGCCTCCTGTCCAAGACAGAGAAACAATTACAACATCAAATAGAAAGAGTGCGGCACACTTCCCAGGATCAGAGGGTTGAGTCTTTCCTTGGCAGTGAGCAGTCATACTGGCTGAGAGCCCCCTTCACTCAAAGACATGGCACCGATTTTCCCATGACATAGTGAGCAGGAAACTTACCCAAGAAGAGGAGGCCAGAGCCAATTGTGGGCTGAAAACTCAGGCTTTCCTGCACATTGTCATTGTAATGATGTTGATTGCAAGATGATAATAATGAATGCATTTTGTCTTGTCCCTTTTATTTTTCCATGGTATTTGAAGATTAAATAAACCAGTGGAAAGTAGGATTTTGTTGTTGGGTTTGCCAGATTGGCAAATAGATTATATATATATATATATATATATATATCTCAAATAGATTTAGAAAATCACACCAGATGATGTGAAAATTAATGTCAAAGTGATGAATCGATATTCTCCATTTCACATTGAAGATCAAAGCCAACGATATGTTTGCCTGTCTTGCAACATTTTACAACTTACCAGCCTTCTCTGTGGTGTTTGGGCCCAAGTTCATTGGTTCCTACTGTAGATGTAGAAGTCATTTCCTAAAACAGCAGGGAACATTAGTTTTTAGCCAACATTTTCCAAAGGAGTAGATGGCACTTTTGTTGGGGGCTGTTTCCAACCATGAAACACACATCTGTTACTCTAGTGAGTATTTACAACAGCAAGACAGTGTTTGTGGGATTGACTCAAATAAACTACAGTGCTGATGTTCAATAAAGAAACACGTCAGCCAGTGCTACAGTGTGGCTAACTGATGTCTTTTTAATAGTTTTTGGGCAACGACAGTGGAGCTCTATGGCATAACAGGAATACACTATATTGGGCTTTGGATCACAGAAAATACTTATTGTTAATTTTCTGTTGGTTTTGGTCTCTTCATGGAATTTATTGACAATAAGAAAAATATAGACTCTCACCAGACTATTCCTTTAAAGTCAGAACCAGGTAGCCGATAAATGAGCCCAGAATCATTGAGGCCACCCATTATCTCTGTGAGCTGCCTTCTCAAGTATGTAGTAACTAAAGATGAGTCACAGTACACAAGTACCAGTGTAAATATTAGAGACCCGTGTTGTTATATGTACCAGGAAGGAGTGGGCTTCACATCAAATTCCAGGGAAAATACACAGCACAATATAGCATGTGGTTTAAAAATCTCCCATACGCATCGACTTGGGTAAAGACGCCATGACGTATGACTCACATTATCTTCACAGTCATCCATTCTGTAGCCACATTTCAGATAAACAGTTTCTACTGGTCCTACTACATATGACCATAAAAGTTTTTTTTCCTAATGTCTCATACTGATTTATATTCAAAGGTGCTAATACCATCTGATCCGTACTGTGAAGCACACATAATCCACCTTCAGCTCCTATATCATAACTTTACACTCCTGTATGAAGTGTTAATGCTGGGGGAGTTAAGTCAGTGTCAGTGGTATTTCTTAAGCAGCGCTGTGACCTGTCAACAAAGAAAGAACTGTCTGAAAGTGATACTCACTCTTCAGAGACTGTTTGACGAAGCCAAGCGAGACGTTATTAGCATTCTGCAGCTAAAATGTTTGAGTTAAAGCTAAAAATGGATTTGTCACTGTCTCCTTGTCTTTGGATGATTCATTCTCAGCCATTCTTTGCCCTCTTTCTCGTTTTCTGAATTTGAGCCGAGACAAGTGCAAGCAAGTCCTGGAGGACAGGTTTGATGGGCTACTTTTAATCGTTTTCTTCCCTCAGAATTCACATCAGGAAGCGAAAGACAAACATTTTTCCACCTGGACTGAGGATAAATGGAGAGACAAATGTCTTTTAATTAAAGTGACATGGTTTTCAGTAAAATATTTTAAAATTCTATTTATGATTATAGTTTTAGTTTGGAAAATACAAAATTGCTGTCATAAATTAAATACTATAGTCCTTAGTTTACAGGTGTGGGTACCTTTAAACACAGTAGGCTATAACATTTACTGGGCAACTATATACTCTGAACAAAGGACCAGCAGTGAAATCCACCAGCTCTTTGAACTGAGCCCTTAATTTGCATTCATACAGACATTCCTACCCCTTTTTTCTTCACATCATAGCACTCTGGGTCATATCAAGTTCTCAGGGAGAATGCAGATAGTTGCGATAGCATCGACAAGATGGTGCAAAGTGATGACACGTTTGCAGAATCTGACTGTCTAACAAGACGCGGGGGTGACTGAGAACAGGTAGTTGGTCAGCCATGTCATCATTGTCACACATTGACGAGACTAAGGCATAGGTACATGTTTTTCTTTCTTGAGAAAATTACACAAAGCAGACTGAAGTGTTGGAGGCAGCGTGGCGCTGGGGAAATCATTGCACTGATTAAACTTCAATAGATGGAGCCAAAGAGCCACATTTTTGTAGGAATGTTAGTCACCCAAAAAGAGTTTTAAAGGTGTGACTGATTCAATCTGATTGAATAGTTCATGTTTTGATAATGTTCTTCCTGCTAACTAAAGAAATGCATTAAAGATACAGACTATATCATCCAGACTATCCTATCTGACCTTTTAAGATCAAACTAGTTAGACTGGTTGTGTGGCTAAATTACTAACTCCATTAAGATTAAGAATGTCAGGACTAGGAAGCCTTGAATGTGTCACACTTGGATACCTAATGTGCCATAAACTCATCTTTAACTCCACCAATTTGTATTAAACTCAACTTCATATTTCAGAGCAGCTACTTTTTCCAAACTAAAACATTACCAGTCAAACTCAAAGATTAGATCATTTCTCCTTGTTCATTCTTCATGTTTAAACTTTCTCACTAAGCCGTAGAGTTTACAGAAAACAGAAAACTGCTGCATTTCCAGTCATGTGATAGCCCTGAACTATCATAAAATACTTTAGGTATTTCTCTTTTGGTTTCTAAGGAAACGTTTTACAGTTAAAGACGCAAAGATTTGTTCTGTTTTTGATGAAAGAGTTACAGGTTTGTTTCATTAATTTAAAAAGTCGAGGACCGAGCAATTTGTTTTCATTTTTGTTTTCATTTTTGGGAAAGTTCCTGCACTTCACATGGCACAGACTGATAGATGATGAAGTATTATGAAAGACACAGAGTGACAACAAGAGAGAGATGGGGGCAAAGAGGGGGGAAAGAGAGCATGACCGAGCTTTATTGCCAGATTGACAGAACAGAGACCTTGGAGTGAACTACCTCTCTTTTGAGGGAGTTTATGTATAAACACCTTCAACATGCAGGTGGAAATACGGGCCAGTGGGGGTAAATAAATAGTTCTGGTTTGGAGTCCTGAGCATTTTGCAAACAATGGAATTTTTCAGATGAACTTGGACTTGTAGACTTCCTAGAAAAAAAAAAACTCCAGACCAAGGAATTTTGCAGCTTCATCACTAGTAGACCTGATTTTACATGATCAGATCAGGAACATGCATCTGAAATCTTTTTTTTCACTAAAACATTGAAAAGAAACTATTCTGGATTCTGTCCTAAATTATTTAAACTAATTTCATATCAGAGATGAAGAGCTGTCGACGGCCAGTCATTTCGGCATTGTCTGCTGGCTACAACTGCTCCTTACGTTCCTACATATCTGCACTACCTGGTGTGAACACACCACCATCTGGCCTAAAGTGGAAGTTGTTCACTTGACTTTTACCTGCAAAACTGAGTTAACTTGTTATATTTTAGCAGTGACAACTTGACAGTGTAGAAATTTCCTCTTGCTCTGCCAATAATCAGAAGACTTTGACCTTGAAAGGAAGAAATAGGGATTACATTTGCAATTAAATAAGTTCATTGTGCACGATTTCACTGTGCTAATGTTTGTGGTCTTTTTAAAATCACAGTGTCTTGCTGGCTGAATGCATCTCTGTTAGGTGCTGCTCAGTTTCTTCAGAGGTCTCAAGTTACACATCATGTTAATGTATCATCCACTAGATGGCACCATAGGCTCATGGAAAAGTAAGTTCATCTGCTCTCCAGGAGCAAGAGTCTGCAATAGTATATTCTCCTGTCCCTTTTGAACTTTTTTTAAATTATTATTTGACAAATTTCTGAGATTACAAATTTTTATCCACACAGCTTGAATAAACTTTATTTATGTGCGTTATTTTGAAGCTTGAATTAAATATTTGAATAACACCAAACATGAACATAGCACAAGGTGGAGAGCTGGTCTGTAATGTTGCCAGCGGGTGGCAGTCTTTACCCATGATTTTTGGAGTGGGTTTTACATCTTTAATCACTATCTCTTTATGGGATGAGAAAGGAGAAAACAATGACTCAAAACAGCAGGCATCTTCTCTCAAGAGTTGAACTGTAATAATCTACCACTTGATGACTTTATTCTTGTGTCAATCACCTCAGTTTTCATTTGAAATTTAATTCAAATATCTTATGTGTGTGTTTCTGGCAATTTGCTGCAAAAACATGTATCACAAAAAAGGTACAAGATGTGCTAATATTCCCACAAAGTTTATGCTCAATTTCTAAACCTTTTTCTAAGCCAGCATTTGGGTTTACTTTTTTACAATTAGTTACATAGCAGTGAGAGAGAAGGCTCATGCTGCCAAGGTCCTCTTCTGATTAGAATACGTGATGAAAAAGTGATGAAAAAATTTGACCCCACATTGTCATTGTTAATCACCACAACTCCTTTCATGAAAACATCTCAGATGCCGGACAAAAGGATACAGAGACCACACATTTAGCTGACTTCAGGGAATGTAATATCTCCATTATGAATGTCTGCACACCACTGCACCGAAAAGTTGAAAAGACACCTCTGATTGATGTGACACCGTATGAAAAAAAATATTGACAGCTAAGCCCACATTCCTCATCGGGTTCAGCAGTGTCAGCTTCCTTTTCTCTCCATCCTTCATCCGCTCAGCCCCGTCCCCTCCACGATGAAAGTCGAACAAATCTGCTGACATTGATCCTGTCTCCTCGGCTGGCCTAATTTCATTTCAGCCTGAGAGAGACGGCTATCTCCAAAGATCTTGACAGACAATTGTATTTACTATTTTCTTTTCACAAGCCAATAAAGGAGGAGCAGTTATTGCATCAGATTATATGAAAAAACGTTTAATGATTCCAATTTATAACTCTAGACTGAATAATGATACAGTTAAGAGCTGACAGGCCATGATAAATGAAGGCTCATATAAAACATATTTAGTGTGAAGAATGGCTGGAGATGAATTGCACAGTGATACAAACTCATGATAAAGAACAGTAAGAGCCACTAGAAGACTTAATAATGTGCTATTCATTTTGAAGTGATTTTGCTGGTTAATAAAAGAGCACAAATTAAAAATATATTTATTGTAGAAAGATGTCTGGGAATATTGCCCCCATGTCTCCAAAGCACCCACCCTCACCCAATCTAATCGCTCCCCATCTTTTTAGATTGAACCTATCAAGTCCTCAGTTTCTCTCTCCATCACTGCTGACTCTCAGTGTGTGTGGCTGTCTGAAAGTTGCTTGATTTAGTGCATGTATATGATTTCTTTCATAGCATATTGCAGCTTGTTTCTGAGGGTTTTTGCTGTTTGTTTGTGCTGCTGGTTTGACTGCATTGCTGAAATACAAACCCATAACACTGACAGCTAAACCAAAGCTAAATTACCTGCAGGGTGATATATCACTGAGGCTTACTGCACAAAAGAAAATATTTTTAAATGAATATAGCTGCAGTTCCGTATACATTCCTTATTGTCACAACAATCCTGAAACTTCAGTGGCAGAAACATATGGTATATACATTTTGTTTTGAGGAAAGGTCCAATGTGCATTCACTGTTGCTGAATGTGGTGAAAAATCATGGTCAAGTGTTGAACCTTTTAAATCATGGTCAAGGACTAGAGTCTATATGCTGGTAATGGACCAGAGAATGTGTTGGGTTCTTTTCACCAAGAGATAGGACATTGAATTTCCCAGATACAATGTCCATGACATTTTCTATACATTAGGACACTCTGATGTTACCAGTGCTTTTCTTGAAAAGGGTTAAACAGGTGTTTTGTGTTGTTGCTATAGAAGGTAAGGCCATAGTCATCCTTTTTATTTGTTGCATGGAGCACTGTAAATGTGATATATACAGGAGGTTTAAAGGTTCTCACATAAAGAATCCTTTTTTTTTTTACCTGAAACAATGGCTACCTCCATCCTCAGGTGGTTTAACAGACCTACAGAGGCCCCTGTGACACTGCCCATTGCTTATTTGTTGCTCAGGGTGATGCACATGGAGACTAAGGGCGACAGCATCACCCATCCATCCACCCATCCATCCGTTTTGCTAGACAACATACAAATTTGAATAATAAAAGTGTGGAGCTAATGAGAAAATGTAAATTAGACCAAGGACAGGCAGACACTGGCCTTCATTTGATGAACAAGAAATGAGGAGCGAGGTAAATTATCCCAGGATCATGTTCACACTGACACCTGGGAGACAGATGAAGTAGAAGCCATTGTTTTTCCCTGAATGCAGATAGAGAGGGGGCAGAGGATGGTGAGAGGAAGCGTATCAGAATAGGTGACCCACCCAGCTCTGTTTGTTGGCAGAAGAAGAGCTGGATCAAACAGGGGGTCCAAGGGGTTGAGCATGCTGTTGTGTCTATGTGAGTTCTCCCTTTGACACTGACACAGATTGACACAGACCATGCACTCAGAGATGAATATTACCTAAATTACCATTTAGGACAATACTAATAGTTTTGGCATGTGTGCCATTCATACAAGGTTTAATTCCTTATTGGTATGAGTAAGCGATTATATGGTTTTAGCAACTAGGCTACCAGGTTGTTGTATAGTTTTGGTGTATAATGATTCTCACTTAATATTCAAGGTCTCTTGTAACAGTTTATATAAATGCCATCCAGTGAATCTGGTTTGATTGCAGAAATTATTTAGTTCATTTTCAAATTAAGTATTAGCCCTGACACCTTGCCCCTAACACTGGAACTGAGAAATTTGAGATTATATCTTTATCTGGTTTTTTAAGACAAAAAACAGAAAATGGCCCAAAAGAATGCAATGCCTTTTTTGTTGGTCAGTCTATTGCTTTGGTCCAATATCCAAAATATCTGAAGAGCTAATGATGAATTGCCATTAAGCTATGCTCAGGCAATTATGCTCCCTGGACAATCCACCCTAGAGACTTTGATAACCCCTTTACTTTGCCTTTTACACCACCATGAGATTGACATTTGTTGTTTTGAGTGAAATATCTTGAAAAATACTAGATGGATTCAAACATCCCCCTTCACATCTCCCCCGAGCACCGATTTTAATTTGTCCAGTGTTTGTACTTTGTCATAATCTAAATGATGCAATGTAGAATGGTGAACATGGTGTAAGCACCACCAGTAAATTTAGAGTCCCTTATTAATCTCAACCATAATACCCCTAATCATGACTGTTTTTGGGGGAACACTGGAGAAACATATAGTATTGTAGCCATCTTACTACCTCTATTGTAAATGTACATGGCGTAACAATGAAAATGTTCAGCAATTCTTAGTTTTCTGATGTTTCTAAAAGTAAAGTCTAGAGAGTCTAACCTTCTCCAATATCTCTTCAGTACTTTTCTCCAATTCAAGGCAAAGCCCCAGTTTGAGGAATAATTGAGAAACCAACAGTGATAATTGGGATGTATTTAGAAATAGTTTTGTTATCCAAAGAGCACGATGTAAAAAAAAAAACTGTGGACTCACTGATGTATTTGATCCAGAGATGAATGATCAAATTTGTTATAGAAACCAATCACTCTACAGTATATTCAGAGAGGTGAGAGACAGAGGGCGGAAGGAAGTGAGTAATAAGGGCAGCAAAGCAAACCAGATAGACATCCATAAAAATACGGCGTCTTCCTCTCAACAGCCTCCTCCTTGAGATGCAGATCATCCGTGATCACCTGATAGTTCCGGACACAGGGAGGGCTAAGCTCTCATCGACCTCTCAGAGACAGCCTAGCAACACCCTCTGTCCTTATCCCTCCGGACACCCACACACAGCCTCCCTCTTCTCCGCCACCTCCCCCAGGCCTCCCACCCAGACCCTCAGTCCTTAGAGAAGACCCCAGGCCAACAGCGAACAAGGGCCTCCTGAATGGGCCCTGGACTGGCCTTTGTCTGGCCCTACTGCAGAGTCTCTTTTATTTACACAGTCTTTAACGCTGTATGTTTTCTTGTCTCTTAATTGCATTGGCCTTTGCTGCCCCTTGGTCAATCAATACCATCTCTCCAATGACATCAGCAACTCTATTCAGCAGGACCTTTCCAGGTGATGGGTGTTTCGTGGGAGAGCTTGTGGGAATGAGTCTGGCAAATGTAGACTCACACAGATTAGTTGCCCCCCATCAGACTCCATCTCTGCATTTATATCTGCCCACATATCCCACACATAACCAACCATAGCAATGTACACCATCTCTCTTTATATGTAGGTTTCTATCTATCTGTCTAGCCTTTGTTAATTCCCAACTGATGCACTCATGCAGACATGGTAGCTTTTGGGAAGAGGGTGTGTCTTCTTCAGCTGCATGTCAGCTGGCTGGCTCTGCACTCTGGAGTCCATGGGTGAGCTGACTGCATGATAAGTCTGGCTGATGCGACAATCATTACCATCAAAACAATTTTGCTGACCCTTGACTCAGGAGGAGAGCGGGAGAGAGAGCGGGAGTTGACATGCCTTTACCACTCCTGAGTGTGTGTGACCAAGCACATTAATCATAAGAGGTCTAACCCTCTCCTGTGTCCAATTCAGCGATGATTCTCTAGTGCAGCACCATGGCAATGTTTAGATAGAGCTGGACATAATTATCTTTTTGTGTACTTTAATAAGGTGACATCCGAGTGTGGCGATGACTGAGGCACACACACTAAAAAACTACCTTACAGTGATATTATCCCCTTCATTCTGTGTAATTAAAACATAAATAATTAAAAGCCACTAACTAACGTAACTGGTATGCAAATTTGACGATTTAGTGAGTTGAAGAACACAGGGATTTTTTTTGCCAAATGGGGACCATTTAAAGTTGACCTTTGGAAATGTTATTTTGAATGCAATGTGATGGTGCTGTTTAATTTGAAGAGGTACTTATCTCAAAGTCAACATCTTACTTCTGTTTTCCTGACGCACACTCAGTCACCATATATTAGGCAGTAGCCTGGCAACCACAAGAGTAGAGCTGTACCAAATGGATATGTTTGCAATATGACAGGCCCAGTGTGCTCCTTACCGCTGACCCCGCCTGCCATTTTGTTTCTGTCCTGCGAAGGTGTCAGTGATAAACGTTACCTTGTCTCAGCAGGTGTGCCTGGATGGAGGGCCCTGCCGCACGGAGGGGGTCACCAACCCCACAGTGTTTCCCCCATTTATTTGAATAATGGGCCATTAGGACGGCTGGATATCCAATGTTAAAGTAGCTGTATGTGTCTCCTAGATAAAAGACATAATTACCTGAGAGAGGGAGGATGTGTTGGTGCACACTTTTCCTCAGATGGGCTTCAGAGCTCAGAATTAGCACACACTCCTACCATTAGGTGGCGACAGAGAGAGCTTTAGGAGATGAGGGCCCTGGCCATGGCTTACACACAAACATCACCACAACCGCTGGATAAACAAACTATTGATGCTCAGCCAAATGTATTAATGGAGTAAACTTCTAAAAAGACAACCTTGGTGATTCAGATAAAAGTTTGACTTACTGGCGCAACTAATCACATAGCGTATTTTGGATTTCAAACTTGTGTGTTGATTTTAGTTATCATAACAGCTTGTCCTGTCTGAGCCAGGATGCCCTTGTTCTTCTTTGAATTCATTCATCCATCCATTCAAATGCTTAACATAAAATTCATTCAGTTTCCAGAATTAAGTTTTCCCTAAAACTGCAGTATGCACCATACAAACTATTTTAAGGCAATTACAGCTCTCATTGAATTGCATAATATCATGGTGAGGAGAGAGTGGGCAATTTGTATACCTTTGGCTTGCTCAGCGATAGAGTTGTCCTTTTTGGTCAGCATTGTGACTCCTTTCGCCTTTCACAATTCTAGTTCAAGAGAGACTTGCCATGCAGTCAATGAAAATGTGGATAGGAAATTTGGAGTGGTATTTATATGAACCAAAAAGATTGCCAATTAAAGATGAGTCTTTATCATTTATTTGCCCTTGGGGTTTTATTCCTCAATTGCTATAACCTTATAAAAGCATCCTTTTAGCACAAAGAATAGAAGCCCATTTTTGTGACCTCCTCTAATGCATTTCCATCCATCTTCACTGCCTCGAAAAAAGTTTTCACCTCTCCACAAAACATGTTAATTGCCATCGTGGGCCCAGTATAAAGAAGATATCTACACTTTAATTATCCAAATATGGTGGCAACCCATCTGCAGAAAGCCATTCAAATTACTAAATTGTGTTTTCTCCCTTTCGTCTTTCATTTTGGACACATTGTTAATCAAAAGGCTTCAGAAATGTGCAGATGGGTAATTCTTGTGTCTGCAAGGAGCAGCCTGGTTCAAGGTGAGTGTTTCATACCCCTAAGCCCTTCTGTTTCTCTCCATTGTGTTATTTAGGTTACATATCCTGATGGGACGTTCACTCAAATACTGAACTCAAATAGGGACTTTCCCTGCACACATGCAGACAGTCACACACAGAAGAACCCGTGCAGCCACAAACATGGATTCATAGCACACTATTCCACATTCATCTCTACACACACCTACTCACAGCAAAGACTGGCCTTCAGTGTGTGGTGTCTGGCCATTCTTTTGTAATTACTGATTTTAGTGAGATTTCATGCAAAGAAACATTTTCCTGCTCGATATAGAGGAACTAATGTGAAAATTTAACTTCAAACTTCAAAGAGCTAAACAATGTACACTGTGAGATATGATGGTCCTAACCTCTGATGACTAAATAATTGAGAATCACTTTATGGTGGTTTGAAAAAAACACTCCCATTGTGCTGAGAAACAGCACAAAGACAAGTAAGCCATAGAAAATCAATGGGAAGTGGTTTGTGCAGTATGGCAGTAACACTTACAGATCAGATTCATCATCATGACGACAAGCTTTGTCCAAAAAAATTATTTGTCCTATCTTTAAGAGAGCTGGACACAGGTTTTAAAAGAACCAAATAATCAGTTCCCAAATATAAACTTTGGATAAAAATAAATGGCTCCAATTGTTTTAATGGTACTGACATCATCTTTATTAGAATATCATAAAATGCTCATACTCTACAAGATTAGTTAAACATCACAAATTTGATGCATTCTTTAATTTCTCACTGCAAATTTTTTTCAATGTAGTTACACCTTTAAAATAACACTGTGGTTCCTTAAGTCTAATTACAAATTTTACCAAATTTACAGCACAGCTGTCTTTAAATCTGTGATTAAACAACTTAACAGCTTCAGCTTCAGTGCTACATTGAGGTACATGGTAGTGTCATAGAAAAAGCTGAGTTAAAGTGTACATGTTCACAAGTTGATGTAGCTGTGTGGCCGGACCTCACTGAACATGGCAGACTCTACAATGGAGATTCCTACTTGTTATTTCTTTTGCTTTGAGGAACCTTTATATATTGCTTTCTGCAGACTAAATAGAACTGTAAAGTTTCTGGAATGAAGTCCACTTGTGGGATATTAAATACAGAATGTATCTTTCTACATGATGCATTTGTACAAAATAAAATGGCCTTGAGAGGCCATTGAGGCCTCCCTGTACTAATTCAACATGTTTTGTCCATGCTATTCTATTCAAATATGAGAATTATATTCTTCCTTTTTTACTCCACTATGAACCTACTGCTGAAGGCAACAGTCAATATCTTTGCAAAGCTTTTGAATCTGTGCACTGGAGCTGCTCTGTGCAACTGGAGTGTAGGCAAAGACGAGCTCACCCAACTTGCAATGGTATGCCCTTGACCCATGCTATCGTCTATCGTTTCAAAAAATTCCGCAGGTCTTGTAAGACTAAAGAAACCTAATTATTGCTCTCTGCGTTTCTTAATCAATACAGCTCTGCAGATTGACACAGGTTGGCTACAAGCCCCCCACACCCCCCAACCCCACACCACCCCACCTCCCACACCACCACACACACACACACACACACACATTTGAAGTTGTAGGTTTAATTTACCACATGATTTGGTTCTCAACCCGTTTGAAAAACCTCTCCAGCAGAGAAAGCACTTCATTGTTGAGGTGGTCAGAACTGTGATTTGATACTGCTCCTTTGCTTTCACCTTGGAAGATAGCAATTGTCCACAATGGTGGAATAGGCCCTGTCAATTGACCTTCTTGCTTATAACACAGACATACCATGTCTGCTTCTACAGCTATGTAATGCTCCTTCCACACATTCAGCAATTGAACAAGAAAGCAGCCTTGCAGTCATACATCTGGTCCATGCTTCATGTGTGAAGGATATGGCCAGTTTCTTCATTTATGCCCCAGCTCTCACATCAGTGGCTATAACATCCACATTAGCTGACCTTTCTGATGGTGCGCAACTCAGTCAACATGAGTGAAAATTTTGATTGGATCAATTCTTCATTATTATTTGAAGCTCACTGCTTTTCAAGCAACTGACCTTGACTGGGGCATCTGTTTTGTATCTACATGCCACAGGGGCTAAAATGCTCACAGAATGTGTCAGCTAAGTAGTGTGTTTCTGGCCCTTAGCCTCAGCAGCAGGATTTACAAACAGCTATATGGCTCTCCAAGGCCAAGCACTGGCCTTGCACCAGATGCTTAGCACTGGAAAAGTGGTATTCAAGCCTAAAGTTATTCATGTCAAGTAATGCCCACAGAACCCTTCCATGCAACCCATAAAACTGATATTTTGATGGAAATAACAGACATTTCATGAGCGCTCGAAAGCAACTTCCACCCAGATAACACTTTGACACAGCTCACCACTTTCACACTATTTGTTCCCCCCCTTCTCTTCCTCTCCAGTAGGTAACACAGCAGGGCAAAAATGTTAAGACCGATCACCCTACATTCCACAGCTCCTCAAATTCACAATGCACTGTTGTCATCTAAGAAATGGTAATATCCATCGGTGTGTAGAACTGGACACTTTGTTGGAAAACAACTCATCCCCTCTACTTTGCCTCACATCTCTTGAGGGGCTAAAAACACCCATTCACTCGCCTTAACACTGAGGGCTTAGTGATCAAATGCTAAACCTTTCTAAGTGCATGTATTTGTGAAGAAAAATTGCTAAGCCTCTCAAACTGATAGGACCAGCTATCATCATGTATGAGCCTCCACCGTACAAGTGAGCCCTCAGGTTTAATTAAACTTTTTTTAAAAGTGTATCTTCCATGAAAATCAGCCCCGTCTCCCTGGCATTTGTGTGTCGAGAAGCTCTCCCTCTTTTGGTTCCCCTCGAGTGGTCGATACATTAAAACTTGAACTGATTGATTTCAGAATGCCGTGCCATCAGTGTCCTTACGCAGCCGTTAACTACATCTGAAGTATCTTAGTCATCAAGCTTTAGGCCAGGGATTGATAATAGCTTGACCAGCAGGGCCTATCCTACCCATCCTTTTTCAGGAGGTCTTGTATTTAGCACCCAAAGCACTTGTGGCAAATCTCAAACAGCACAAGGGTATTCACAGAGCGGCTGAGTGGAAAGCTTTTTCTCATTCGTCTGAACCTCATGAATACATTCCAACTCTAACTAACTACTTTGCCTTAATGTGGAATTTCAACCAAGGTATGAGGCCAATTTATTTATTTGTATTCTCTGCGTCTTAGTGATACTCTTGAACACAGTGATGGCAGGGAGGATAATCTCTGTCTTTCATCAGCAAAGTGGCCCTGCACAAAACCCATCAGTAATGTATTCTCTATTGATTGATGGTCGCTCCTGCACTACTAGGCAACACTATTATTATCATGCATAGATTCCAGACTGCCCACAATAAAATCATTGTCTTGATTTAAGTTATCCAACCTCCCCAGAGGTGTCATAATAGCACAACTGGTGTTTGCCTCATATTGCTTTCTTCCTCAACAATTACTGGCATTCCCTGTCATCATCCTTACACCAACCAGATTACAACCTTTGATACAGGAGAGGAGGTTTTCTATACAGGAAAATGTTGCCAGTGTACGTGCAACAGGTGTAAATACATGTGGTGCACAGATTTTATGAAAACAGTTATAAAAAAATAAAAAATAAAGTGTGTAATGCAGCTGCTCCTCTCTGTTTATTCAGTTGTGTTTAAGGCAGGTGGTGCAACATGAACCTGAGAGAGGAGAGGAAATTCTCAATTTTACACACAAAACACATATTACCTATATATAGCTTGTTATTGTATCTTCCTATATGTTGCCATAATACATATATATCTATATACATGTTTATATATACATATATATACTAATTCGAATTTAAAATAATTTAATGATCAAAATAAGCACGAAATGTAAGATATTTGTCTTTTTTTGTTTTTTTCTGGTCAAAATGTGATTCTTTTTTAAACTCTAGATATTACATTGAATGGCAATGTCTATTAAAGGGTAGAAGTAGAAATAACATAAAATAAAAATAATATCTTAAAGAGTAGGCAATTAAAATATTGGATCTTATTATTATTATTATTATTATTATTAATGTTATTCTTATTATTACCATATCATGCTGTTATCGTTATTATTTTTTATTGTTGTTGTTATTATGTTAGCTTTATTATCTCTACTAATGTGTGTTATTTCTGCTCCCACTAAAAATATAGTATATTATTATACTAACTGTTTCAAATAATGACATTTTCTTTTTATTGTCTGTGGCTGCACGGTTTCGGGTGTTGTCAGTGTCGACACATGTAGATGTATGGAGCAAACATGTGTTAGTTGCCTCATGGGAGATGCCCGGGTCCCGAATCATTGTGAATTACTGTGACCTTGGTTATCAATCATTGTATCAGGGTATCTAATGTAAACGCAACTGTGGCGTGGATAACATGCCACATCTGCTCTTTGGCCAGGGCTGCTTCTTGGTTACCAAGCGATTTATTAGAGCGCCCTGTGTGAGGAATAATAGGTCGCAGTATAAAGATCAGCCAGCAGCTCCTCCAGAGGCACACAATTATCTCTTAAACAGGCTGTTGTGACATTATCACTCACCTAAGTTTTACACCAGATAGTTTCGTGTCCCAAAAACATCCCAAAGAGAGAAAACTAGTTGCATGGGTTAAAAGCGCCGTCCACTGGGAGCTGTGTTTGCGCTCAAGACCAATTTATTGCCGATGAACATATGGCCAATATTTTGTCTCACGTCATAGCAAGGGGAAAACAAACACCAAGCAATGTTAGCGAGTCAGCAAGAGCAGAGCCACTTGGCCAGCCATGCAAACGCTCTTGGACAATATGAGAAGAGGAGCACTTGCTTTCTGGGTATATAAACCACATCAGGCTTATCTCTGCACGCACTCCTGACTCCCATTTGGAGATATTTCATTAACTCTGCGCGCTGTCTTAACGCTGGCAACACATTCAGCCCCCTCTCCAGTCTAGGTAAGCGCTCTGGATGCTCCAGTCAGTCTGCACACACTGTTTTCTATATTCTACAGCTGAATAGATACTGCTTATTTTCTTTTGCTGCGCTTTTAGGCACCTAGAGGTTTTTGAATGTAGAATGAGCCTGATGGTAATGTTTTTTTTTGTTTTTTGTTTTTTTTCATGCTGTTTAGAATAAGATGGTTTAGGCCTGTGTGTTTTAGCCTACAGTAGCTGCTGGTCATTGCACACTCACGTGAGCAGTCTAAGCTTGGTTGAAATCTTTGCGATGGCACATCGTGAGTGGCCTGCAGCTCCATGTCCGAGCTCATCCAGGATGAATGGACGCCTACATGGCTTTGGAAATGAGTTAAAGCAACATTATAAAATGTGTTTAGTCTGAGAAAAAAAATCACACATTACAAATAATTCACTACCACAGCTTCCATTAATATTGCTCTCACAAGCCATGATTCATTTACTGAACAACATCTGTGTATCTTAATACGTGGTGGACATTAGTAAAGATAATGTGTTTACCTGCAGCTGAAGTATCAGAATTAAAGAATATACTTCACGGTCCTTATATGATAACATGTGTCTGATTCCATTGCA
The DNA here is from genome assembly GCA_038496675.1 of Rachycentron canadum. Lineage (NCBI taxonomy): Eukaryota > Metazoa > Chordata > Actinopteri > Carangiformes > Rachycentridae > Rachycentron > Rachycentron canadum. The sequence goes on from CM076661.1 coordinate 15,866,702, forward strand.
TATATTCCCAACAGTATTGGTTGTTATAAGTTGTCTAATTGGCTACACACATTGAGCACCCCCTGTTGTTTCTTAAATGTGCCGGTAGAGACCGCTAGAGCTCTACAGATGTCAACAGCTGTTCATGTTATTACTGCACTTACACACAGGCTGACTAACAAGGAGGACAAGTTGTCTCTACTTGTGCCATCTAGAGTGGGCCAGATCAGGTTCTGATGCAGAGGATGCTTTATTTATTTAGTCAGTTAGTTCGTTTTTTATTTATTTATTTAGTTAGTTATTTAAGGAACATTAATGATGTTACACACATTTACGAATAATAGTTGTCTGTTTTGATTTGTGTGAAGAAGTTTCAGAGATTCAAGCCATTTCTCCCTCCTCCCTGCACAATGTCAGTGCGATACAGAAAAGGGAAGTGATTAAAAAATAATAACCCCTTTTTAGCAATTCGTCTTACACAGAAAAAAGATTAAGGCGAATGGCACAGCGTGGCATGAAATTCACCGTTACAAATAAACTGGTGGTTTAACAAATGAAGGCATCTCCTCGGGGCATGGGCGCACTGCTATAATCTCGCCGTGACATGTTTAATCATTAGAGGAAAGGAGACGAATAAAGACTTTTTGCCCGGGAGGGAAAGGTGGCTGGATTTCAGTTAAAAAAAAAAAAAAACCAAACGGGCTCCAAAATGATTTCTACCCTCAAGCCAAGTCTCCCCGGGCCATGGCTTAGCCCCCATAAATAAACCGGACCCGGCTTTACCTGCATATTATATATAGGCTTTTAATCATAGAGGGAGGATATCGGTCTTGTCACTCTGTACATTTATCATGGGAACCCTGAGGCAGACGGGGTTACCTTTATCAAAGACTAACTCCCTGCCTGAGGCGTCCAAACACGCTGAAATTCAGCGATTAAAAGGAGGCAATGATCAACATTATTATGGATTCTCCTGCGGCATTCTTATTTGTGCATTCAATCGAAAGATTTATTTAATCAAGGATATAAAAAGCTCTTTCTTCACTTATTTGGGAACAATCGTGGGCATGCATTTGTAGGAGGGAATTATAATTAATCAGACGGGCCCCGTTTTTTGGGGTTCATCCGAAAAATTAATTGTTTTCGGACGAGTCCATTCTGCTGTACGTTTGATTGCAAAGCTGGGATCAGAAAACTGTAACGAGCTTTAATAATGAGCCAGCCAGCTCTGTTGCTTATAATATTAAAATGGGGGTACTGGTGTAACTGGTGATAGCATAATTACAGCAGCAATGATCACATATAGTGTGGAGTTTTACGCACGAAAGTCAAACGAGCAACACAATGAGAAACACTATTAGAAAGTGCGGTTTTAGAGTCAGATGTGAAGGTTTGGTGTCAACTGGACTCTAATAAGCGGGTGATGGGAAGCAGCGGCTCTGCGCCCCGTATTGTCCTTTAAATCCTGAAGCATCTGCAGCTCTGAGGCCCTTCTTTGCTACATCTTCTCTCGGGTTTAACACCTCCCAACACACACACACACACACACGCGCGCGCGCATTTTACAAAAGACACACAGTCCTAACTGAGGGCTGAAAGGGAAAACCAGTGGCGTCCAAAAATATATGCAACGTTTCAACTTTAGGAAAGAGTTGTTAAACACAGGATGAACGATGACTTTAAAATTTTAAAAGGTGCTGATAATCACAAAAATAACGAGAAACGATAATAATAACAATAATACTAATAATAGTAATAATAATAACAATAATAATAATGAACCTTCATCCCGTTTGAACAAAAACAAAGCCTCTGCCCTCCATCTCTCTTTACACTAAATTAATTTTACGTGATTGTACATAAATGCAGCCTGAACACATCCTGAGCTGATTTACTGAACTGTGAACATTTCCCGGGGTTGGTCCTGTGAACCCGTCCCACTCTGCAGAAACCAGTCTGCATACTGGCCACTGTCAGAGTGAAAA
>CM076661.1:15871165-15895949 GCA_038496675.1 Rachycentron canadum
TCAGGCAATGGTTATCCACAGAGGCTGCTTTGACTGTATCTCAGCGTAGAGCGACTCTTACACTCATCCTGCTTTTTTCCCCCCCTGAAACATCGCCTCTGATTTTTTTCCCCCCTCTTTTGTTTGTTTGTTTCAAAACAGCCGGATTGTCCGAAAAGCTGGTGCAGCAACTTTTCCCTGCATATTTCCCCCCCACCAGAATATGTCGTTGACCAACACAAAGACGGGCTTTTCTGTAAAGGACATTTTGGACCTTCCTGACACAAATGACGAAGAGGGATCTATCACCGGAGCGGAGGAAGACACGGAGGGATCGGAGACCACGTCCACGACGAAAACCGCTGGAGTTTTGGTGCAAAGTCCACTAGAAAACGTTCAAAATCTGCCTTTAAAGAACCCATTTTATGACAGTAGTGACAATCCTTACACACGATGGCTTGCTACTACGGACAGTATCCAATATTCATGTAAGTAGTGTCTAAGATTCCTTGTTGATCTTGCTGATAGTGACTTCTGTGATATTTCCAAGCTATGCGGTTACATTGAACAGTAATTGATGGCACGCAGCTTCCTATACCACCCTAACGACGCCCTTGGGTGCCATGCTGCATTCATCTTTATGCACCGCGAGCTGCTCCGCTTGTCTCAAGGCGTTTACAGCTCAGCAAACGCATGCGGCGTTTAGGCTCAGGCGCTTTGCATTGTGCAGATCTGATCGATGAAGCAACGTGGGAAAAAAAAGAGAAAGAGAGAAAAAAAAAAGAAAAAGAAAAACAAGAGAGGCTGTAAGTTATTTGGAGTAGTACGACGGTGTGAAATATCCGGCTGGATTCTGTGGGGATTTACAGGCAGACAATGCACCTTTTAATGCCTCACTGACTCGCCCCTGTGGAGATTTAGGCTGAAGATTTGTTTTTTTGCTTTTTTTTTTTTTTTCGTTGTTGTTGTTGTTTGTTTTTTTTTTTGTTGCTGCTTTCCACGTCCAAATTGCACCAAAGAGTCCAAATCAGCCAAAAAGGCCCACGTGTTGTATTATTCAGTCGTGCTCGCGTCTTATGAAAATGTTGTGTATCTTGTAAAAACCTCCTAACATGTTATTTTTCTTATTACGCAGCCGCGCAATTGATTTCCAATGCGTCCTAAACTTTTTATTGGTGATGAAATGGTCTCTGTTTGTGATAAATGTCCCTGAGAACTTTACAACATAACATTTTGACAGTGTTTCTCCCGTTTCTTGCCGCAGTGCACGGTCTATCCGCCAGCTCTCAAGACTCGGCCAAGTCCCCGGAGCCGTCCGCGGACGACGAATCGCCGGACAACGACAAGGAAACTTCGAGCAGCGGCGGCAGCGACTCCGGCAAGAAGCGAAAAAGGAGGGTGTTGTTTTCCAAGGCGCAGACCTACGAGCTGGAGCGCCGCTTCAGGCAGCAGAGGTACCTGTCCGCCCCGGAGAGGGAGCACCTGGCCAGCCTCATCCGCCTCACCCCGACCCAGGTGAAGATCTGGTTCCAGAACCACCGGTATAAGATGAAGAGAGCCCGGGCCGAGAAAGGTATGGAAGTGACCCATCTCCCTTCTCCCAGGCGGGTGGCCGTGCCCGTCTTAGTCAGGGATGGAAAGCCTTGTCACACTCTTAAAGCTCAGGACTTGGCGGCCACTTTTCAGGCCGGGATCCCCTTCTCGGCTTACAGTACCCAGTCACTCCAACACATGCAGTATAACGCGCAGTACAGCGCCGCGGCCACGCCACAGTTCCCCACAGCACACCATTTGGTGCAAACGCAACAGTGGACTTGGTGAGAGAAATTATAGAGACTTGTCTTGGAGGCACGATAGGGAGTTTCACCACAAAGCAAAGAGAAAAAAAATAAAACACAAAAAACAAAAGACTTTTCATTTTTGCAGCTTGACTCATATATATACTACCATTTTTATTCGGGGCTCATGTGTGCGCCGTGTTTACATGTTTTCGTTAAGAGAACTGGGTCCAAACCTCTCCCTTATAGATTTTATTAAGAATGTCAATGCTCTTCTTGTGAATTTTTTTGTAAAGTATGTTGTGTGTTGGTTGTAGAGATGTTTTCCTCTCTTTTCTTTTGTCCCTTCGTGTTATTATCAGCACGTACGAACCACTTTATAATTATAGAAATTTTAATTTCTTGCTTCTTTTATGGACCGAAAAAATATTTATGGCCATGAATAAACACTGGCAACTTTTCAGCTATTTTCCTTTTGTTTTTATTTCCTGTAAATATATTTTGTGGCAAATGTTTGCAAAAACAAACAAACAAAAACATAGAGAACTTCCGGGAGCGTTAAGTTGAAGATCGGCATATACATATATATTTCCAAATTAAAAAAAAAAAAAAAAAAAAAAAAAAAGAGAGAGAGAGAGAGGGAGTGATTTTTGGCTAACCATTTATGAGTGCCGTGTCAGATCTCATATGTAAATAACTGTAGCCTCGCGGTGATGGATAAATATCCCAAATTTTTTTATAAGGATTTTGAAATAAAATGCTGTCTTTCTGAACGAGGGTTTGGTTTATGTAAGTGTCCTATTCGATCTGGTCATCTTTGAAAAGACATCGCTAAACAGCAGAATGAAAGGCGAGGAGCCAAACGCTAGACTGTGGCAGAGAATGGAGCCTGACTATGGGAATAAATCTCCAGCGCACTTCACTCTTTTCTTTTTAAGAAAATTTAATCCCGGGAATATTTTTTCTGAATCGGAACACCTCACTAATAAAGAGTCTAAAGTCACTTGTGAAATGGGACTAAAATCCACTTACTTAATATAAGAGGGCTTCTCCACACAAGAAGCTTTTGAGTCAAAAGCTCTCCTTTTTGTCAGCGTCCACAACCACTCCCGGCCTTGGGTGTCAAAGTGGAAGATTGTGGAGGGGGTGGGGGGGGGAATCGTTTAATGCAATAAATGTTTTGTTATCTTGTTCAGCGCTAAACTGCAAATAGAGCAGGAATAATCAATGACTCACCAGCAGCCTTCTTTGTTTAACCACGGCCAAACCATCAGCTAAAATGCGCACGGCTCACAGGGGCTTTAACCGCCTAATAAAGTTATTTTTCACACGATCATATAAAGTGTTGGCAGTGATGCCCCGCATTAAAATGCACTTTGCCCTATTAGACACCATGTTCTCTAAGGTGGAACCAAAACAAGCACAATTGGCTCCCCAGTGATCCGCGGAGCGCACTGCGGATTATCAGACTCCACTCAATATCTTGGGTAAATATGATAACCTGGTAGAAAAATCTATGCATTTTTCTTGTTTGTCCCGGGACAAAAAAAAAAAAAAAAAATCTCACAACAGATGTCAGAGTCGCCCCTATCATCACTGAACAAACAGCTAAATTGGGCAGATTTGCTAATTATTTACAGAATTGAGTCTCAAGGGGGCTACTGCTTTTGTGGGCGACACAGACTCAATTTGTCCCTGACACAAAGGTTTTGTGTTTCACCACTGGTTGAGCTTGTAGGTCAAATAAATCAGCAACTTGCTCATAGCGTTCGTTTTTTTTTTCTTTTCCTCTTTTTATTTATTTGTAGACAAAGAAAGAGGAAATGAGAAATAAGTAGCGCTGGTTCCAGCCTGACAATAATCGCTTATAGCACTGTTATTATGGGAAAGTGATGTGGGGGAGAAATGTGATATGATCCGCAGTGCGCGTTATGGAAATGATAAAGTGAACTGATAAATGGCTGTGATAAAGGGCTGTGGGCTCTGTGGCTGGATTTTACTGAACTCTGGCGGATCAATCTTAAGCTGAACTTTTTTTAGGACAATAATAATTTAAAAACTCATGAGTAAAAAAGAAAAATGTAGTCTTTTGTGTGCTTCCTGTCTGATGGGGCGGTTTTCTGACTCTATCATTGCATAATACAGTACACGAACACAACACAGACAAAAGCCCAGGCCTGGTTTTTGCAGGGTGTTAGAGGCGTGCATGTTAACGAGCAGCAGCAGTGAGGATGCAGACAGTGGAGATAGAGAGACTGACAGAGTTTCTTGGTGCTGTTCAGAGTCAGGGAGATGTATCCTTGGGCTTTTTGTCCTGCCTGTCACTTGGTGCCATTGTGATCTTTGCTGCACACGTTGTATCCCATATGGGCAGCTGGGCTCGGACAAGGAGAAAAGGATCTCTCACAAACCCCAATTTGTATCACGCTTTCAAATAAAGCATTGTTGTCTCTCAAAGAAAAACGAATTAAAAATTCGTGCTATATCTATTCTGGTCAGAAAAGAAGCCCCATTCACAGATAACAGGGAGTCCTTCTTCCTTGATAGAGCTGTGCCAACAACAGCCCTCTCATTTCTCTTTTCCCTCCATCCCACCATTCTCCAAAGTGAAAGGCTGATTATTGTCTGTCCCAAAAAGTGGCTCGTCACAGCGCAAAAACTATTTTTAATTCAGGACACTGTTCTTCCTTGTTTGCTTTGAGTCTCGTTGGAAATGGCGCAGGCCCGTTTCTGAAATAGACGCATGGAAAAATATTTGACACAACTCGCCCCCGTTTTAAGGACTTCCGTGTCAGGTGTAAAACTGGCCTGCACACACACACACACACACACACACACACACACACACACACACACACACACACACACACACACACACAGGGAGAGACACAGAGACACACACACACACACACACACACACTGCTCCCACTGAAAACTGGCTTTCATAAACACTTCCTAGATTTGACGCTCGTGTTGTGAAGTTCTGGCGCTTTTCACGCTGGTAGCAATTACAGAAATATGCAAATAGATCCACTGATTAATCTAAGAGGTAAATGTAGAAGCTGCTGCTCGCATCCTAATTTTTACTGGAGACGTTGTAGGATGCAAATATTTATTTTTTCATTTTTTAAATTTTTTCCCCAATGTAACCAAAACTGAGGATATTGGCAGGTGTTTATTGGACCAACGCGCCAAGATTTACTGCCGTTTGGAAAGACTGCGAATTTCCGCATGATTGTTGCCTGCATTTCCAAATATTACATTTCTATCTACATTGATATTTCTATATTTTCTTATTATGCACTTATATCTTATCAGGCCCGCTCCCCCCTAAAAAAGAAAATCAAATCTGGATCTTACTGAGTCTGCTCACCTGTAGATTTACACACATTTCCCTGTCTTCTCTGTACAAAATAAAAGCCATAGCTGTTTGAAAGCCTCTGTTGTAAAACTTTTACGGCTGCACCCCTGCATTGTCATTAACGTGGCAGAAAATTACACCGCCTCTCCACCAGCTCAGCAACAGGGTCAGATTTATCGGAAATTGCTCATGGCTGCTTGAAGGGATAAAGCAGCGCCACATTAAAACGAGCATCTTGGCGCGCAGCGCAGTTCAACCTGCGCGGATAACAATATTATATACCTTGGAATACAATACTTGAGGGAATGTGCACTTGGGACACCATGGATCTTCGTCATCCTGCCCATTTGAACCTCAACATGAATCATTTTTCTATCGTGCACATCGCCAAATAAACGAGGATTTCAAAGCTATAATAGGCGGTGCTTTTCATTTAAAGGAAGCTATCTGGGTTTTATTGCCTTAAAGGAGATCCAGATTAGATTCGCCACAGTGTCGATATTAGAGAGAGAGAGAGGGAGGGAGACAGAGAGAGAGAGAGAAAGAGAGTGATGGAGGGAGGGAGAGGCAGAGGAGGGATAGTTGCGCTCAGTCGCCACAAGATGGAAGCAGAGGTCTTCAGTTGGCGTCATGCAGCTCCAACCTGCAAACGTCTGACGGCCCCAACTCCATCTGATTCCTCCAGCACAAATCACTGCAGCCGAATCATCCTCCGGCTCCTGAAGTGAACCTGTTTTTCCTCTTTAATGAACAGACATCCCGGCAAACTCTTTTTAAGTGCATGATTGCGGTTTATGACATTGTTATGGATCTTGAGAGCATAATCATGTCGCTCTTGAAAAACAAACTAGACGCAGCGTAAACAGTCCACGGCCAATTAGCACCAGCTCCATTTCAAAGTTAGAGAGAGAGAGAGAGAGAGAGAGACTGGGTATTTCCACGGTGTGGCGCAATAGGACAGAGGGATAAATATGGTGCAGATTAATTCACTTCAGTGAAAGTGAACAATGGGGCTGAAGTGAGGTTTTCCAAGGAAAGTCTTAACTCAGTCAGTGTCCTTCACAACAAAGAATAGTGTGAGTTAAATGTCCTACAGCATGAAAGACTGATATTTCTCCACTGAAACTGATCAAAGAAAACACAGTGTTTTTCTACAAATCTATTACATCGGACACTCAATATCCACCTATTAACAAAGTCAAACAGCAGGTCTGTGGGACTGACGGTCGCACCAGAAGTCATTTAGATGCCCGTCACGTCCTGCCAGTTATGTGGACTTACTTCCCAGGCTGTAAAGTGCCCGAGCACCATCATCGATCATGCAGAGACGAAGTATGCAAAGCACTGCAAAATGGGTCAAACGGCGTCCAAATGAAAGACTACCATCTACATGCACCTGCTCAGTGCAGCATCAGTGAGCGTGCACCTGTAGGGGGCCTCATTGGGTTGGAAAGCTGCACTAGCAGGGGGTGGAGGGATGCTGAACAGTGAAGGAAGAGGGGTAAGGACGGAGGAAGAGAAGTGTGGATCTGTAAAAATTCTGTCCACTTCCATAAGGCTAGTGTCTGCGACTGGGGGTTGGGGATAAAACACATAGGAAGAGGAAACAGCACACAACAACATTAGTGTGGATATGGAAGACCAATTATATCCAGATGTTTTTAAATTAGGGTGTTTACATTTTTGTAGAAGGACAAAGATGGACATGGAGAAGTATCATCTGATATAAAGAACCAACCTGCTCTCTCATTGCTGCTGAGATCAGCAATGTGTGTGTGTGATGTGTGTGCGCGAGGTGTGTACGTTTGCTCAGTGGCACAGAGCGTATGCAGAGTAGCTATCATTCAGCTCAATCTGCCATCTGCATGAGAAGACTGACACAAACACACCAGTGTCTGTGGGCTGAACAAGGAAGAACCCGAAGAGCTGCAGTTTGACGACACTTTTGGTGCAGCTGAAGTCTAAAGGAAAAAAAAGACCCCTGCAGCATCATGGAGCTGTCTTTATCTACAACATGAATCATGAAATCTTTCCCTTTAAATTCAAATTCAAAAGTAAAGACTAATAATCAGTGTGAAGGTAAATAGAAAAAACCTAGGTATGAAATGCCAAGTTTATTTCTTTCATGACAAATGAGGAAATAAATTTATTAGAAGCATTTGACTGTGTCTTCCAAATGCATTCACAATTTGTAGATGCTTATTTCATATGTTTAATTGGTGGAATAATTGCTCACCAATATACCCCTTTATCTCCTCACAGTTTTTGTCCATGTCTGTCAGTGTCTTATACAAACATTTCCTGCTGTGTGGAGGTTAAGTTTCAACTGAATTGATCATGGGAAAATATTTGTAAAGTAAATGGAGAAGAATTTGTTTAGCAGTCTGGTAGCCCATGACCATAAAACTACTGTGCCATGCAGTATGAAACACCTCATATTCTACATCTGTATGATGTGTATCATTTGAATCACTTTCATGTTTTCAGCTAATAAACATCCTGATAATAATGTTTGATTTGTTTCACAATTTACTCTGCAGCTACTTAGTCTGAGGTGCACGACTCCTGCTTTTAGCTCCTTTTCCTTATCAGCTGCATACAATGTTGTTCTTTCACATGCTTGAAAACATGGCTGAGAGGAAATGTAGAACCCATTTGCTTAAGTGTCTTTGTCTCCATGTAAGGTCATTCTGACAAACTTTCATTTGTTGGGAGTGGAAGTATTTGTTAGGCACTTTTGGCTCTTTTTTTCTTCCGTATTGGTCTGAGTCTGTTACAAGCTAAGGTGCACACTCCCCCCATGACATTTTCCTGAAGTCTTACATGCTAAAAGTGATATCTAACAGAGTCAGTGAACTAGATCCCCTGAGAGCTTCATGTTGAAACACACAGATGTGTATTTAACTCTCACTTTCTCAGACAAGACAGGACATGCAGCAATGTTTTGCTACAGGAGACGCTGATGTTGCAGCTCTTAGACTAGTATTAGTTAGTAGGCCTGAGTTTGAAGTACTGCAGTTGACCAGCAGCCAGTTTGGAGTCATCTTTGTGAAAAAGAAGTGAGCGTCAAGGTCCTTGACTTTGCTAAATGTTGAGATTAGCAACACAGCAGAGTCTGCCGAGAAACACGTAGACTCTCAGGTTGATCTGGTCAACAGCTCAGACAGGGAAAATTATTTATTTTATTTATTTTTTTTACACCACCTATATACTCCAAGAGTCCATGTAAAAACCTGTCATCTGTATGATGAATGAAATAAAGGACTATAAAATCATACTGGCTTTATATTTTGATCATTATTTCTAAAGAGCAGGCTTATTATGTATAGAAGATCATAATAAAGTGATTAAATAGATTTTAATACACTTATCTTTTGAAAACTGAGAAGTAACAATAACAGGCAGTGGGTTTCATAACGACAAGAAAAAAATCATTTTTTGTGAACATCATTAATTTATATTCAACAGTGGTTAAACCATCTGTTTTTCTGAGAGTGAGCGATGAAGGAAAGCAACAGTCTAAAAAAAAAAAAAGGTTGTTGAGAGCCATTAATAAATGAAGCGCAAGTGTTTAAATCATTGTTCTGGTGCATGAGCTCTCTACATCACTATAAAAATAATACACATGTAATCATTCATCCATCATATATACAAGCTGCAAAGGCAGAGAAGGACAGATACAGTGACTATATATCATTTGTATATTATGACCAGCGAGTTCAACTGGGACTCTCCAATTTCTCTTTTAATGCGTTATTGTAATAAAGTTTGGTTCACTGGCTCCATACACAACAATGCTGCCTGACAATGTGTGGAGTGCGTCACACAGCAGCATTGGAACAAACGTTTCAACACAACAGCTTGTGCTTTTATATCAGTGTCAATGCAAAAAAAAAAAAGTTCCTTTGGGCCTCTGATCAGAAAACACACCAGATCACAGTGCATAACAGCAAACTGGGTGTGTTTGCAATGAGCACATTAATTAAACCATAGACAAATTTTACAGTAAAGACATTTTACAGCAAAATCATATTTATTAGAAACATCTGAGGAGTTCAGGACACTGTTTATAACAAACTAGACAATAGTTCACAGCACTAACCAAATGCTTTTTGTCTGCTGTTTATAAGACATGTTAATTCAACATTCAACTGTTTCTATTCAATATGAGATTTGTGCCATTTTAGTCTTAATTAAGAGCTGACACTCTACATTTTAATGATGCTTTGCAGTTAAACTAAATTAAACTAAACTTGGTAGAACAAACAGCACCAATACACAAACATGTGTTTTCATCCCCATCAATTTATGAACCAGAGATCAGAGATATTAATGTCATTTCATGTTAATATAATTAATGTTAAATTGATTCCCCTTTGTATAATTTAGTGTATAAAGTTCAATATACACATGACAAATATGTCATGTGCCCAAACACAATGCTCATGGATTTCATTTAAAGATATACAGGAGATAATGTAGTTAATTTAAATTGATGGACTTGTGAACTTTTTCTATCTCTTGCAGGTAAATTTAAAGCCGCAGTGCATGATAATTAATATTTAAATATCTTTTATCTGTGAGTTCTTCTATTAAAAGTTGTGCTTCTGTGCTATGATATGCAAATTGCCATATGGTCTTATTTCCCTTTGTCTTCTCTTTCTCAATGTTCCACCTTAGGACTTGAATTGTCTTGTATAAAACCCACAGTCCGCTGCAGTCAGGTGGGCTGGATGGGGGACAGCGCCAACAATCAGGTTCCCAGAGTTGAGTGTTTATGCCTTTCACTAAATGGATTGTCTCACCTTCTTCAGAGGATAGACATGAGGTGCTTGAGATGCCAGCACTGCAAAAGCATCCTGGGGCTTTGAGCCTGACAACGACCAGCCGTCATCTGTTTCAGATATGCTTCAATCAGCACGCGTGATGATCAAAGAGCAGCAACACGGCCACAGTGTGTTTTACCAATTCAAGCTGCCTGATTAACTTCCTGTTTAAAGATGATGTAAAATATGTGTAGCAAGTTGTGCCTGTAATGTGTTTGTGCACTTGTGTGGTGAATTTATGTGTTTCAAAGCTACTGGACGTAAAATAAATGAAAAATTCTCTCCATGATGTTTCTTTTTTGTGGGCTTGCTTTGCTGAATAGTCACATGAACAGACAAATATTTCAATACAACCAATCAATGCACTGTCTGCTTTTATTGTATCATGTGTCACAGTCTTTATCATCCACTCAGTCTTTACAGTCCTTGTGATGCATGAGACTGAAGCAATAACCTTCAACTTGTTTATTTTCTACAGTCATAGTCAGATACCGTCTGCTGACTGTGTTTTCATCCACACAAAGGCAATGCAGTCTCACAAACAACCTCCCTTCAGTCCACTGTCCTTTGCGATTGTTTAGCATGCTATCTCAAAGGATAAAATGAACTCATAGAAAGATGACGAAACGGTCTCTGACGCTATAATGATAATTTAATTTCATTCAATTTAATAATTTGTCCAATCAGCTGACAAAAAGAGATGTATCAGCACTAAGCAATTGATATTCAGGCCCGTTATTTTCAAAGCACACCTGAGCAAATCACAAAAATTCATTCAGATAATATGTTTTAATTTATGTCTGAAAAGGATGTGACCATTACCCTGCTTTTGTTTCTTCATGTCTTCGCTATTAAAATTCTCTCTACGTGGGAATCACTTGGCTGTCTCTCTTTCAGTCACAGTTAGTGCAGACTGCAGCAGCGAGGCTCCTCACAAGCACCAAGAACAGAGGTCAGATCAGATACAAGATGAAAGGTGCTATTTTCATTTGCATGGTTTGACATCAGTTTATGTTCATGACATCCCCAGTCCACACTCAACCTTCGTTCCTCTTGTCGCCTCTGTCCAGTCGCTCCTCTCTCTGGCCCCGGTTAAAATCCCCAGGATTGATGGAGCAGTGTGGAACAGTTCAATCTTAACTGCCAGGTCTTCCCCTGATATCAGCAATTAATTCTTAAACAGAAAACTTTTACTTCATCTTCATATATATATATATATATATATATATATATATATATATATACATACATACATTTTATATAATGTTTCTGTGTATCACACTTTTTGTGTTGCATGTATTTGTAACCTCTCTGTACAGTACCTTGGCCACATTTTGTTGTTTAAAAATGTAGTCTATAAATAAAACTGACCAGAATTATTCAATAAAATAAATATAATCACAATAATTTTTAATTGTGTTTTCGGGGGTTTACAAAAGGATCCACCAGATCACAATTTGCACCTCATGACACATGCATCAATAAAAAATAGGGTCAAACATAATTACCACAAGTTCAAGATGTATGTTTTAAAAACATAAATATATTGTATATAATATATCTACACAAGGATTGGGCTTTCATATTTTTGTGAGACCTTCAATCTATCAAGCACACTTCATTGCACTATATTTATCCAGCAGCCTGTTAACAATTACATAGTACAATCAGGTTTAACATATAACACATATGGTACATTTCTGTAATTTAAAATACTCACCAGCACACACAGTGTCAATGATAGAATTTGTAGTGTTGAGTTCATTACCTTCAGCCTTGCTGGTTCATCATGACACCGCCGACACTGGATATATCCAGATTATAATCTGGATTACTTGATGTGCACACATGTCAAATACACTTTCATTCTTTAAATCAGCAAACATTTGACATGAATTTGACATGGGAAATATTATATTCTGGACTTCCAGAGAACATCATCATGTAGGAAACAGAAGGCTAGTGTAAGTTTACTAAATGAAGAATAGTGGTGAGTGCAGTAAACATCAATGGATCCAGATTCATTTTTCCTTTTAAAACTAATTACACAAAGTACATACATGTGGAGGTGAAGCAATTTTCTTAAATGCAAAAGGGATATTATTGCGAAAGCACAGTTATTTTAGGACTTTCATTTTGAAGCACGCAATGGAATTGGGCCAGCTATCAGTAAGAGAAGCACATCTATGAGTAGTTCAAGAGCTGGGGACACCTGAGAGGAAGCTCTGAGGAGTCCTCTCTCTCAGCATTTTCTACTGAGGCGCTCCTGAGCAAGTCACTTTAGTCTATGCTGCTTTATGTCCACCAACAGATAATGAAGAGAAATGCTAAAAAAAATATTCTCGCTGCATGATGAATCTGGATGTTCATTAAGCTTTCATCAAACATGTTAATGTGTATGAGTATAAGCCTTTTTTCTTTGGGGACTGACATTGAGACAATTTAGTGCTTAATTAAATAGACCACCAACCTTGTGCGAGTTTCAGTGTGTACAACAGGACCATATAGATAAAGTACACATTAAAGAATAAATTCTTTAGATTTAATAAAATCTAAAAGATTTTTTTTTCAAACAATTGTCAGGTGCCATATAAACACTGAAACAGTTTGAACTTGCTGTATTAATTACTCCCATTCAACCTGGCCGCTGAAAGATTCTTATCTAATGCACTTTAAAAGTACAGTAAGTGATAGGGAACAAAAATCCACGGCCCACGTTTGTGCAAAAATGTATTCCAAAGTTTATCTGCAGCTTACACGAGGCTTCAGTTGTGGACACCATTACTATTTTAGGCTTTTAGACTTAAAAATTGTGCACCTATCCTTTAATTTACAGGTACATCATTTCTGCATTTGTTGGTAGATCCTCTTAAACAGCCAGTGGTCTGAACTGCACGTTATGAGATGGACCTTGAACACGTCACTTGCAGGCTGTTAGAGTTCAGTGCTTTTATGATGATATGCGTCATTTTTTGTCTGGTATGAGCATAGACATACGATCTCTGTCACATTATCAGTGTTCTCCAGGCATCCTTAGAGCAGCAACTTCTGCTTTCAAGCACACTACCTCCCATGTTGCAAATTTCACAGGAGACTTTTTGACTTGTCATGGTAGAAAAAGCACAGCTGTCACTAACAATATTAATGGTGGCCATGACAGTGACCCAGCATGCACTGCACATATCATTTCCTATACTGTTACACATTAAAGTGTCCTCCATGAAAAAGACCCTATTATGTACTCTATCATGGCCACACAGCAAAGGGACTTGATCTGCTCGCACACACAAATATTAGATATGTTATTAAATATGGTTATATTCCGAAATAATGCTGCATTAGTGGATTAAAATATGCATTAACAATACAATGTTAACATCCTCTACATCACTGCATCCCTTGCGATACATGAATATGAAATTGAAACTCTTATTCAAGTTGTATTATCAAAGAAATGCCGGGAGAAATTGTTATTTTACACAGTGCATATTTCAACTGTTTTTTAAACAACTAGCTCTGCATCCATGAAATATATTTGGATAATACGGCAGTGCATAACATGTCCTACACTACAAGCATCAGTAAATCAAATAAAAGCTGTGAGAGGTGAGCAGTGGCAGAAGGCTAAAGGAGGTTTTGTGTGTTTTCCAGTTGACTGAGCAGCAGTCGCCCGAGTGGAGGAATCTTTTTCTGGCTCCTGCACACATGGCTGGAGGGACGAGAGAGGAGGAACAGTCTGCAGCGTTTTAGCACACAATTTCATGATGGTTTCAGAGAAGAGGCCAGCCAAGCATTTCAAGTGGCGGAACAGCGAGAGGGCAGCATTGTAGAGGGGAGCAGGTAGTGTAATGATCAGGTAGACAAGATGACATCAAGCGTCCTCAGGGATGGCCAGGCACAGAGAGCTGACACCCTTCCAGGGAAAAAGAACCACTGACACAGGACGAGACAAAACCAACAAACAAAAGAGCCATTAGCCTCAGGCAGACTTGTTATTACTGTACAGCAGCAGAAAGTCAGGCGCTCAGAGCAGCACATGCAGGAACTCGGACAAAAGAGAATCAAACACAATCAAATTGGTCGATCTGTGCGTAATGCTTGTTAGCATTTACATTTCTCTGCAGTCAGTGTGTAACAACAACAGGAACAAATGAATGCGGAAAACATTTTACTTACTTCCTCCAAGAAGTAAGAAAAGTGGAGTTATGGGAACAGGAGGATGTGTAAACGTGCACAACAAATACAATAAATAATGAATCACCTTCGAATACAAATACATTGTAACGTATCTGAGAGTGAGCAGTAAAATAGTTTGTGTGAATGTTTGAAACAGCTGTGTTTTAGGCTTGACCATTACAGGGGTTTCAAATGATTCATTTTAACATATTCAAGTTGAACAGAATTTTTTAAAATAATATCAATAATTTATCAAACAATAAATAACTAACTAGTGAAGACGGGATGTGGACTGAAATAAGGGAGTTGATCAATTTGAACTGCATTTGTCACTTCTGATGAAACGATCCTATTTTCTTTGTTGTATCATTCTTCAGAATTGATATTACATTATACCATCAATATCAGGTGTAATAACTGACCTGAAACATGCCTTTCTCTTCTCATTTAAAGACAAGTCCGTTAATTAAAACCCTTTTAGAAAAAAGTGCTATCAGACAAATGATGTGTTATGCATTGTAGGAAAAAAGAAAAACAAAAAGCAAAAAACAAAAGAAGTTTGAAGTTTAAATTGTGAGATGTGAGTGTTTTTGAGTGTCCTAGAGAAATTTGAAATCCACTTTACCTTCTTTTACTCATATGATTTAATAGACTTGCTATGTAGACTAATGTGTGATTTCCCTTTACTACGGTCTGAATAAAAATATATTTATGCACACAATATATCAAATTTAAGAACTAGCTTGTTTCATAACAATAACAAAACGATGTTGATGATAATTCATAATCTTTCATTTCAGGTTTTGCTGGACTTTTTAAGATTCCATAATCTAATGTAGTTCAGTTTGATACTCGTCTTTTTGCTTGATATGTGAACACATTGTTTTCTACCACACACAACAGTTCCCTGTTTGAAACTGCCTCTTCTGTCTCAGGGCTGTTTGCTTCTTTTCACGCATTTCACTCTGACGTCCACATTCTCATGAAAATCCAGGGAAAGTAAAAAAGAAAAACACAATGCACATACAGTGTGTGTTGGTGCTATAGTTATTATCAGACCATTAGACTTTAGTGACTTATTTCTTGCTGTAGTTCCTCAGATGCCCACTGAAGAAATTTAATTTAAATTTTTCACAAATGTGTTCTGTATGGATGTTATTTTTAGATAAAGCTGCATTGTATCATCCGAACAGGCCAGATAATGTATCAGCTTTATGTTACATTTTGATTTGTTACACACTATTACTGCTATGAGCAACCTCTGAGGCCATCTATCATTATATTAACAGCTGTTATATAAGACGTGGTTCTTCCTGAATGTGCACTGGAGGTAAGTGCTCATAGTTTTCATTATGATACATCTACTCGGGTATAAATTCTGGGAGTTAAGTGAATTTATTACCAACTTCCTGTTGATGATAACAGCTGTTTGACTGAGAGGTTGGTTGTTGTTGATTGTTTTCCAGAAAGCAAAGTCAACCTGAAAAAACCAAATGTGCCCTTGAGCAAGGCACAAAAACTGTTATATTAACATCTTCTTTATGCTTGAACCACCATAATCTGGGTCAACAGTAATTTTAGACACCAAATTGATTTTCAATAATATCATAAATAATCATTTTCTAAATAATGTTTTGTTGCTTTTTTGTTTGTTTGGTTTGGTCCTTGTTTGTTTTTTCAAAATGATGAGCAAGAAGGAAAGAGGCTGATGACCATGAAAAGGAAAATAATTTAAAGATAAAACAATAATATAATGTGGTGGAAAAAGGTTGCAGTGTTTCTACAAAATAAGTAGAAACAATACATTTTTAAAATGATATATATCAGCAATATTTTGATTTTGTAATTACGAATTCACACTATACAAGATATGTTGGATAGGGAACGAGGTGAAGATGACTAAAAGGTTGAGTTAAACACACAAATGAATAACAATATGTTAAAAATATTCTGATTAAATTTTGTTGCATATGTGGAGCACTACAATCCTACAATATACAGTACAGTGGTGGTAATGTGCATACATTTGTAAAATTATGTTAAACAAACTGATATTCTTTTTTCCTTGTGCCATTGAGGTTTTCTAATTCTTACTTTACTTTACTCTCAGAGGACTCGGAGTAAGTGGCTCTCCCCTTTGGCATGAAGCAGCTGATTTAAACAGTGTTTAGTTCCTGAAAAGAAAACGGGTAGAAATGAAAATGTAAATCTCTTTACGCTGTGCAGTGGATACAGGTTTGACTTTATGTTTTAAATTGTAACATTTGGTATGTGCTCCTATCTGTCAGGATCAATACATTCAGAATTTGAAGTGATGTGTTTATGTGGATCCATCTAAATAATAGTAGGCTATCAGGTGGCCTACTGGGTAAAAGCATCGCAAAGTGGGGACAAACACACAGGTAAAAATGTTGCATTGATATGCAGCTTCTGTTCACATTTCTATTGTTGAGCTGTGAAGCCTTTTAAAAAAGTTTCCATCTCCACACACAGCACTCGAAGTGCTTTGAAACTTTTCATTAGAAGATGCATCTCTTGACTGTGAAAACAAGCCAAATAAGTGAATTACTGCATAAATGGATCAGGGAACACAGATACAGATTGCAGCTCTCTGCATGCATTTCAGGTGTAAAACCACTTCTGATTATTATTATTATTATTATTATTTCTTTTGGCACATGTGATATTGTGAAACACCCAGAACTAGAAAAGTGTAAATTTCACGCTAAAATAATGGGACTATGGCAGGAAAAAAATTAATGAATGAAAAGTAAAGTAAGTAAGTAAGTAAAATGAAATGAAAGCACACACACACACACTCAGTACAAATTTCTAAAGAACAAGGCAGCTTGCTTTGTACACAAACCAAGTCAACTATTTTACAATTATATTTGATATAAATCAATAACCTACAAAAGTCCCAATTAAAGCAAGTCCTGCTGTCATTGTTTTATAAAAAAACACTGATACAAACACAATCTCCCCTATATGATGGAAATTGAGTTTTAAAAAAAAACTTTGACTATATGGCAAAACGTACCATTGCAAGCCATTATGTGACTGAAGAGCAGTGACTGCAAGAAAAAATCATCAGCTTCTACTTTATCATTCCAAGATAGCTGCTGCTACTTGAACATAAGTGTATTTTCTGTAGTGAAATGAACAACATGTTGTTACATAAAACATCCAAAGTGATCATCTCAGAACATGTCATCAAACAGACCTCATCTTATCACAACAACTGGCTGCCAGGGGAACCTGAACAGAGAAAGATTGGCAGAGACATTTTGCCATATGAGTAACTGGGTGACAAGGCTAGAGTGAGTCACAACCACAGTCTCTAACAGCTTTGTTTACCTGCCCTTACTGCTGCCACAATTAATGCAGCAGAGAAGTGGACGAACCAGGTACCCTTGGAACCAAGCGCCCCGTCCAAGTACACTATCCGCTTTGTTCTGCCATGCATTTGGTAATCTGCACTGCTCTGCTGCTGTGATTTTTAATTGTTGTTACAAAAGAGAGCAGCTACACTAAAATGTTTCCACTCAAAGCAATGCAGAGGACTCGCAGAACCCTGTGCACCTAAAATTCAGGAAACTAAACCCGGGAGGGTGGAATTTGGTGGAGTTTGTTTTTCTCTGAATCCACTTAATGTGACAGATTTTAGAAATACACAGGTGATTTATTTGTGCAAATGGCATTTAGTTTAGTATTCATCTATTTGATGGATGAATATAAGATAACTTTGAAGACTAATCTCATAATCATATAACTATAAAACTGATCATATCGATGTTTACAACAGAGTCTTATTCGCCTACTTCCCAGTGTGTATTTGGGTTTTAGTCTGGAGGAAAAAAAATACAGCACCTTTGTGTCAAAGCTGAATCATCAGCTTCTGATTTAAATTGTAACTCAACACAATAAAATTTCATAAAGCCTGTACCTTGTGCTATGAACTATTTTACTTTAGAGGAACTAAGGTAGAAGTGAAACTGTGTTTGCACTGGTTCAGAGGCAGCTGATCACTGTGTAGTTTCTGGTCTGTAGATCTGATCCACATCATCATTTAATGTCCTAATAAAAACTCAACAAGTTGTCTAAACATTTCAGCTACTCAATGGTCTTGGTGGCTTTAACTGAGGATTGTTTTTTTTTTCATTCATCATTTAATTTTTTTCAATTTTACAAAAACGTATTAAAAATAATATTTTTATGACATATTCCCTTTCAAAATGAGCAGACAGCTAGTTTTCATATTGTTATCAATAGTTTTGGATCATGCTCTATGATAGTTAATGTCACAGAGCCCATCTTCTTCTTTGGTGTTTAGTGGCCTTGGTTTGGTGGCTGAAAGGCTCAAAGAGCATTGTTTCTTTCAGATAATAGAGACAGGTTCAACAGTGAGTTCAACAATGAGACTTCGGCTGTTACAGGTAATTAAAAGAGCTGTGTGTCACACAGAAAGACTGTTTCCTGTGAGACTTACCACTGCTTCCAGATCAGCTCCCAGCGTCTGATCACGGCCTTAACTGTAAAAGCAACAAACTAAATGATTTGCTGCGCATTTACTGTGAAACTTTAAGATTAACTTCCATGCTGTAATCCTATTACAGCATTTTGAATTCTTCTGCTCTCTGTTTTCCCCGGCTGTCAGATTATGGTCAGCATCCCATAAAAGCCCATATTCTGTTTTTTGGCGCCCTATTAGCATCATTTCGTCCATCAAGCGACATTAATTGTGAATGAATGCAAACTCCTGCAGAAGAATACGGTCTTCAAGAGGCCTGTCACATACTTTCTCCACTTGGGAGGACCTTTAACCTACTTAGCTGAGGAACCGCACCGTTTCAAGTAGTGCAGCTGAAAGATATGCACCTGCCCGCTTTTTACTCTCACACTGCTCGGCGATTTAAGAGGAGAGAAAGTATTTGATCTAAATGGCACTACACTGCCTGCAGGTGTGGGATTTCCTCCACAAATTTTCTGACCAAGTCAGCCACAGGGCTGGCCTTGGCACAGATGTGGCTCTAATTCTAAGTTTGGAGCAAAGAAAACAATTCATTTGTGCTGCTGCAAGATTTCAGTGTCAGTGAAAGTTCAGAACGAGGTTTCCTTCCTGCTCCACTAAATATCGAATATACATGCTACCATTGCCTGCGTAATAAACAATTTTATTTAAACAGATGGTATCTAAATAATATAGGGTATCGATAAATAATTTAAAAGTGTAAAACATACACAGCCACAGACATTTTTGCTATTATCTTAAATTCCCAACGCGGATAAATCGCCTATAATTTGTTGTGGAAAAAGTGTCTATGAATAATATCTTTTTTGTTTCTGTTGCCAGACCTTAAACTATTTATAGTTTAATAACTTGGTGACGTCGTTCATATAAATATACATTTATAGGTCTGCTTAAATTTGAAAATCACACGTATATGAAGCAGTTCAGTGCGTAATCACACATTTTCCGAATACATCAAAGCAAGATTTACACTCTATAACTCTGTCTGACTCTTTCGTGAGAACCATCACCATCACTTTTTCTTGAAATGGGAGGCTACTGTTCTGATAAATTCCCCATTAATCACCGAGAGGCCCGGGACAAAGGAAAAAGCTTGCACACTGGTCGTGCGTAATTTACGCACGCAAAATTTGACCTGGATGGAATCATCACATCCCTTACAAGAATAAAGTTTCATGATAGTAGCAACCCCCCCATCCACCACCTCCCCCACCCTTCATCATTAATCTCTGACATCGCACAAGATTTATTTTTCCACACTTTGTCACAAAAACAAGTAATAAGTAAAGTAGTGAAGAGAAATGTGAAAAGAAGACTGTGAGCATTTTTGGAATCGGTTTACATTTTACTCGCTTTATAGATAGAATGAGTTAAACGTAAAGTTCACAATTTGAAGACTGTGAGACTAAATAAATCCCCGTGTTTTTGCACTTTGTACTCGGCCGGTTTGTGACTGAGGTTGCAGGTCAGGACCCTGGTCCTTCAGCCGTCTCTCCACATCTCTCAGGGTATTGAACTAGCAACGGCGAGATGGAGAAAAGCACTCAAGTAACCAGGCGCTTTGCTCCATCTGCTGTGCTGAGCTGAGGGTGGGTGATGATATCGGAAAAGGTTATTTGTATCATATTAACTACCAAAATGAGCTGTTATTATTTGCTGGTTAACCACAAATAAATGGTCAGACGAAAGCCAACGTATATTATATAATAAAAACATGTTATTATAGAAACAGGGTCGGCCCTGTGTTGGATGTACCGGTGTATCTGGATACACCGAATCTCATGTCATGCAGACAATTCCCCACTGTGATTTAACCACATATTATTCATTGATGACACACGCCATTCTTTTTATTATAGACGTAAATTTGTGTGTAAGCAATTAAGGCATTTTTAAAATATTCCCTAAGGTCATTTATGGAGAAAGTTCAACAGTATAGAAAGTCAAGGAGCACAATTTGAAAAACCTATCAAAACAGCCACAACGCAAACTACCAGGGCTCCTGTGGGTAATTTTGGGGATCAAATGAATTTTACTTCGCCATGCTGCCAGTTACCAGTTGTCTTCCCTGAGGCGGTAATGCAATATATTCATTAATTAAAATGAATATATTGCATGACATTAATCATTATTCATTGTCCTGTAACACGCTCTGACTAATAATTCTGAGCACAAGCTGCAAAATATTTTGTATATTTACAGATTTTCTCCATAAAAGACTTAGATTTATGAACCAACCTTGACAGGGGCCTTCTTCTTCGTCCTCTTCTTCTTCTCAGATCCTTGGCGCGTCCGTTTATCCCGCTCCTGCTGCCATGGCCACATCATAGTCACTGGATGTAAAAGTTAACTTAGATTGACAACCATATTAATGTGGACAACATAAGCTCTCATAAGCCTTGCATGCAGCCAACCAGCTCCAGATTTTTATGGGATCCTAATGTGGAGGGTCTGTGGACCAGGGTCCTGCTCTCTGACTCAGTAATCCACAAGGTTGAGAGGTTTGACTCATTTACATAATGTTAGAGGTCTGGGCCGAGGCCTACCTTTCTCTTCGCCCTGAAAAGACATCATGCTGCCGCTGCCAGAAGAGTGGAAAAGGCGCACAGAAGTCTGGGCAAGCATGGAGATATTTTAAATATTACTTTACTTTTGAAAGAAATTTGTTGTTGTTGTTTTTTTAAACATTGGTACTCTCTCTTTCTTTTCTTTCTTTTTTTTTTTTTTTTTTTTTCTGCTGCATTTAATTTACCACTGTTAGCCCTCTGTTTTGAAACTGGTTTTTATTTTTAGGGCTGATTTTTTTTTTCTACCTCATTGTCTTTCAGACAACTCCAGCTGACTTTGGAATACGCACGTACTGTTTTGTTTTCCACAACAACAATAAAGTCCAGCCACTTCAGTTTAAATCCGCTGCGGAGTCCAGGCATCTGAGGAAGGGTAGTTGGGGGGTGGGGGGGAAATTCGGCTACTGAAATATGCATAAGAACAATGATTTATTACAATCAGGCTATCAACTTAACCGGAGATTGGTGTTCTTGATATGTCGCTATAATTGATGGCTGACCATGTCACATCTTCATTTGTTCAATTAAGGTAGGTAGCTACTTGCTGCCGTGCCATGCTAAATTACATTAGTGGCTTCATGCAGACGAGTGCTTCCTTCCTCCAGCAAAGGAAGATGGGAACACATTTCACGTCTAGAAAATAACCTCGGAGCAGCACACCTGCTCCTGCTGTTGTCTGCTGCGAGGTGTTGATGCAGATGGAAAACACAAACGAGAGCAAACATCATCAGCATCATCATCGCTGTCTGGTCTTGATTATGAGCAGTACCACAATCGGATTAAATGAATTTTTCGTTAGTTGTGAGCTATGGACTCAACCCTGCGTTATAGATCCATAAATGGCACACGCCAGGCTATAATGGGAAGCTGCATTAACTGGTATTCATTATTGCAATTTGTAGACCTCTTTTCTCTTTTGACCCCCCCCCCCTTGTTGTGTCGCTCTTCCTCTGATTCTTCCCCTGGCGCCAGTCAGTTTGCTCAGAGATTACAATGTCAGGTCAAAACTGAAAAGTGTCATTACTGCATGTTGACCAGAATTTGAGGCTTTGAGGCTTTAAATATCGTCTCCAATCCACGTGAAGTCTAATTAAAACTAAGGAACGTAAATGTGTAAAACGTGATTTCTAAGAAATGTACATGTAAAATTGTCATTTCTTCTCTTTCCTTCCTAAATGATGTAGATTCAGGAAAACTGCAGCTGCTTGGTAAAGAGACCCCGCATGCCCTCTCTTGTTGATGGATGTTAGGTAGTGTTATACTCACAGGTTAGATCCCCACTGCCGTTCCCTCTCAGCAGTTTGAGCTTATTTGGTCTTGTCCCTCTCTGCTGGGGCAAAATGATGCTTAAGAAGCATAAATAAGCTGGTCATACAACTTCATTGTGCCTCTTTGATGATACTCGGTGGCCCTTGTGTCTGTTCAAAGTGCTCTCAAAGTTTCTAGAAAGAGTGGAATTCCCTACTGACGCAAAATAGTCATATGTGGTCAGATCAGCTGATGTGCAGAACATAATGGGTAATTCTCACCTGTATATAGTGATCAGAAAGGACAGAATCATAAATATGTGGCGTCCTTTTATTCATGTGTACGACTTCATATAAAGCAAAGTGTATTTTTATGAACTATTTCCCTAAAATGTCAATGACTATTGTTTGCTGGTTTAGGAGTTTTGCTCCGCCCCCTGTGTTTGTCGTAAACCTGGCTCCTGGCTCCAATAAACCCGGGCTAAGAGCGCCCTGGGCTCGCCTCCTTCTCCAAGGCGATCAATAGGATCTCAGGCGCACTACAAGCACTCTCTTACGTAGACATCCACCAAGGAGAGAGCCGATACAACAACACGGTTGATCTGCTCAAACACAAAAATCTACCTGCTTTCTGAATCATGTCGTTGAGCCCAAAGCACACAACGCCTTTTTCAGTGACAGATATTTTGAGTCCAATCGAGGAGACCTACAAGAAGTTTAGTGCCATGGACGGCGCAGGAAACCTAACCTCTCCACTGGGAGCCTACCGACAGCCTCAGGTGTCTCAGACCGGCATGCAACAGCACTCCATGGGCCACAACGCCACCGTGGCCACCACTTACCACATGCCGCACACCGTCTCCCAGTTCTCCCACGGCGCAATGGGGGGATACTGCAATGGAAGCATTGGCAACATGGGAGACCTCCCGTCGTACCAGGAAAGCATGCGGAATAGTGCAGCAGCAACAGGGTGGTACAGCGCCAACCCTGATCCAAGATACTCCACGAGTAAGTTCTGCCCTCTATTTATATACACTTTCATGCTTTTTTTTTCTTTTTAAATAACAAAATTAAATTTACATTTAAGAACTGAGAGGGAAGCGCACATGACTAAATATGTGTCGCTTTTTAAAAACATTTCATGTGCACTGGGGGCTAAGGATAAAAAGTTCATATAGATAGTTAACATTATTTTAAGAAATCTTTCATTTAAAATTACTGTTTCTGACGGTTAAACTGAAAAGGAGATCATTCTTTCAAGTCTGGCTCGACTTTTTTTTTTTTTACCTTTGGCACGAGTAAGGATTTAAAAGCAAGCTCAATATATTTTATTATATTATTATTATTATTCTTATTATTATTACTACTATTATTATTATTGTTGCTGTTGTTGTTTGATTGAAGCTAATGCTTTCCAACTTCAATAATTAACGCATACAACAGCCAAAAATAATCCATAAAGAATAATTCAGGCGAAATAGTGTTCTCCTCTTCTGTTTATTGAACGCATGTATATGTATGTATATTTTTAAGTTTCTAGATTCATGGGACCTTCCACAGGTATGAACATGACCGGTATGGGCAGTCTCACAGGAATGGCGGACGCCACCAAATCCATGCCAGCTCTCCATGCTGCGCCCAGGAGGAAACGGCGCGTCCTGTTCTCCCAGGCTCAAGTCTACGAGCTGGAGAGGAGGTTTAAGCAGCAGAAATACCTGTCGGCGCCTGAGAGGGAGCACCTGGCCAGTATGATCCACCTGACGCCGACTCAGGTGAAGATCTGGTTTCAGAATCACCGGTACAAGATGAAGCGCCAGGCCAAGGACAAGGCAGCGCAGCAGCTGCAGCAGCAGCAGCAACAGGACGGTAACCTGTGCCAACAGCAGGCGCAGTCCCCGAGGCGCGTAGCCGTGCCAGTTCTGGTGAAGGACGGTAAACCGTGCCAGAACGGCTCCAACACGCCGACGCCGAACCAGCAACAGGTTCAACAGAGCCAACAACAAAGCCAACAACAGAACGGAGCAGGAGTCGTGCTCGCATCTTCGACTAGCAGCCTCACCCAGCATCAGAGCCAGCAGCAGGTGAACGCTTTGGAGCTGGAGGAGATGTCGCCCAGCCCCCCCTCACTGCACAGCCAGCTCAACATGGCCCAGATAGACACATCAGCTGTAGATTACACCAGTAACATGGTCAGCTCAAACCTCCTCTACGGCAGAACGTGGTAGGACCTATACAGTACTGTCACTTTCCACTTTTTCTATGTGAACCTGCGGATGAGCCCATGCAAGAGCAATATATATATATATATATATATATATC